>JALGBA010000104.1:0-48283 GCA_023970755.1 Azemiops feae
AGTTAAGTGTGCCATTATCTATAAAAATGAAATATGACATAGGAATCCCAAAATGATACTTTGCATGATAAAGACAAATATAGTCCCAGAGGTGAGTTCACAGAAGCATTTGGCAATTGGGTTCCATGGTAGAGGTTTTTTTTCTAAAATCTGTGATCAACGTGTTCTCTCTAGCCATTTTAAAAACAACTTTACTACTTTGTTGAAGAATATAATCTTTAGTTCTCTTCTATCACCAGAAAGATACATCCTATTGATCATTTGAACTGGGCATCAGGTCACTCCTTAATTCTTGTACAGTCTTAAGAGGAGAAATGCATCTTTCTCACACATTAACTACTTACTGTATATGTGCAAGGATAGCGCCTATCTTTTCTTCTTCCAGGAAGAGGCATTTTTGCTTATTGTAACATGCTATCAAAAAGAAATAGCTATGTAACCTTATAGATTATTCTTAGGTTGGTTAATGAAACATCTTAGGTAGATTTTATGTCCCTTTTTGTTGGTGTCTAAGTAGTATAGGAAGCTACCAGCCACTTTCAGTGTTTTTCATTCCAGCTTTTGATGACTTTGGAGTAAATTTCAGGCAATAACGGTTTCCTTCTTCTGTAGCTGGCAGATTAATCAAATACTAATGTCTGATGTGCAATAGCATTGACTGTTAATGATGATTGATGAAGATTGATGATGATGACTTGGAAGCTGGGATTTCATCAAATGTAGGCTTCCTCCCGACTCTTGTAAATACGCTGAGAATAATTTTGTTGCAAAATGATTTACATAAGCTAAGAGTATGTTCTTTTTTCAGTTTGGGAGGCGCTTTAAAATTATGAAAGTGTGCTGTGGTCATGGGTCGCAAAAAACTAATATTTATGAGATTGCTCCTGCCACCATCTCTAGATGTGCACCACTCATAATATTGTCTGCAATCCCAGGTTATCTTTGCATTTTAATAGGGCAAAAGAAGAGAATACTTTTACATTTTATTTTCTAAACATCCTGTTGAGGCTTCATAATAATAGCAATGGCACTTAGACTTACACACCATCCCATAGTGCTTTACAGCACTCTTTGGGCAGTTTACACAATCAGCATATTGACCCCCAAAATCCGGGTCCTCATTTTACTGACCGCAGAAGGATGGAAGGCAGAGTCAACCTTGAGCAGACCTCCAAGCTGTGGGCAGGGTTTGCTGCAATACTGCATTCTAACCACTGCGCCACACATCATCATCATCATCATCCCCAAAGTTACTCTTTAAAAAACTCATCTTCTCATTTTTTAATTAGTTAATTAACATACTCTACCCATTCCCATTACAAGACAGTGAACGTGGTGAATTCCAGGAGAGGTACTGTGGATATCTTGGTGGCAATAGGTCCCCATATCAACTGCTTCTACTGCAAGTCATTTTTCTTATTTAAAATTAGTGTCCAATTCTGCATTGCTGAAATTTTGAAATGAGCCATCTGGTCAGGAATGAGGCAGAGTATAAATATTTTAAATAATGTTCAAAGAGCTACGATGTTGTATTCCTTTCTGAAACTTGAAAACCTAACCTGTGCTGCTTAGTTTTAAATTTGCTTGGTTTTCTATCTTAAAGTATCTGCTTAAGCTTTCTTTGTGGACATTTCTCTTTGCTGAATGAAATAACTAATTAATTTGTTCCTCTTCCTCCTAATACCCCTTTCTTCTTTATTTGTAGAGTATACCTTTGCTATGTATCCACCATCCATGATTGCTACTGGTTGCATTGGAGCAGCAGTCCATGGCCTCTCTACCTCATCTGACCATTTTTCTGGCGAGGCACTTACTGAGTTGCTTGCTAGCATTACTGGCACAGAGGTGGTGAGTATCCTGCTTGGAGGCAATAGCATGCAAAATGGGAACTGGAGTTCTGCTAACGTTTTGTTTCTTGAGCCAAGGAAAGCTACTGTGGCTTCTTCCCTTCGCATTCCAAACTTGTTCTTGTTTATAAGATGGGCAGAAAATCTGGTATTAACAGATGGCATTTAGCATCTCCTTCAGAAATCACCAGGCTGTCAAATCATTTCTTAAGCCTCTGTTTGATGATTAGAGACATCTGCCTCTTTTCAAAACTTTGTGGTGACAAAGCTTTTGAGCTGCCAAATCTAAGCTGATGATCCAATGTTGCTGGAGCAGCAACCTGGATAGTAAAGACTCTTAAAGTACTCAAATCCCAAGTTTCTGTTGGTTAATCAAAACATCTAACAACAATAGCAAAAGAAAAATCTAGCAATAATCAAACCCCAAATCAATCTACTGTATATACCATAAAATTAGCCACACTAAACCAAGGCTGTCTTTTTAAGAATGTGATAGATGGAGAAAACATCTAGGCAAATAAAGAGAACTCTTTCAAAAGTCATTTTGAATGATGCTGCTGATATTGCTACACAAAGAAAGAGAAAAGGAAAAGGGGCACAAACCAGGATTAAAAGTTAAAATTTATTTTTCTGTCTAAGAAACCTCTTGTGCTTAAGTGAGACATGAATGTAGAGTTGCAATTCAGAGAATTAAGGGGAGATGGGGACAATATGCTGAAGAAAATAAAATCTAGATTTTCTTGTTAAAATCTGTGTTGATAGATTCATCCATCTACTATTCTCACTTTTTACTTTAAAGTAAAATCCTCAGAAATCAAGATTTATTGTGAATTACAGTCTTTTCCAAATGTGGATTAAACATACTTCTATGAGGTGGAGTTCATAAATTCCCACCTTTCCAACATATGGATGTAAAAACAATTATAAGGATAAAACATTAAAATTATAAAAGATTAAAATAAACTTTAAAAAACCACAGCTTTTTGTTAATTGTGCTACTAATGGCTAAGTAGGGATAGAATTAGCTAATTTTGGTCTGACTTCCTTACCATACCAGTTAGAATTACCTTTAAAAATTCCTGTATTATCTTGTATTGCGAACTTTAAGGCATAGGTCCTCTTTACCAACTTTTTTCTATTGGATTGTTTATCATGCCATCTTGTTATTAATATAGTTAGAATCTTAGGAGCAGAAGAATAAGTTCCCTTGATCATGTGTTCTGCTTAGACTTTTGGACATAGTAGACCTTCCAACTCCATTTTTCCTGACTATCCTGCCTGTCATATTGTACAAGCCATTATGCTAAGTTTCTACATTCTTTCATCTACCACAGTAGCTGTTTATTTATTTATTAAATGTCTATGCCACCCATTTCACTTACACAGTGACTTTGGGCAGCTGTTCAAATGTTTGGAAGCCTAGAATAAAGGCTTGTCTGGAAGAGCTGATACATTATGAGAAGCCACAGATGAAAGGAGAAATGTTAGAGCCTAATACGACAAGCAGAAACACTTAACTAGTTGTTTGAGATTCTTCTTCTCATAGCTCTGGAAAACTTGTCATTCATTTTATACATATAAATCCACCCACTTGCCTCTGACATTTTAGAGATTACTTGATTTGGGAAAAGATTTTATATGCAGCCACTGACTGTTTGCCACATACGATTATATTATTAATGTGGCTGAGTCTTCTTTCAGTTCCAGCCCAGTGCAGAAAGCCTGTCACCTCCAGAAATGGAGGACAGTAGGGCCTTTCTTTGCCTGGTCAATGCAAAGATTACATGGTTGTCCCAAGAAGACATCTGCTCTCCTGGCAGGCTTCCTCTCCTTGCTCTGCATCCTTGGATTCCCAAGCCAGTGCTGCCTTTTCACTAAGCCAAAACAGTTGTGACTCTGCAGTACTCAGTGGGGTTGCTATACAAATTGGCTGTTCTTTAAAACTCAACTGCTTTTTCTTGATGTATTGTGGCAGCTTCTGACCTACCACTGAGTTCATGATTGCTGGATATTTGCAGATGGTTCTTCTATTGATTATTTACCTGATGCTCCAGATTAGTTATTTCTTCTTTTCTTTTGCACACTGGGGGGGGTCTTTGAAAAGCAAAAATTCATCCAAGCAGATACATGTTGGAGATTAGGTTGGTGTATGAGGAAAGGCTTGGAATTGGCTTAATGTCTGTTCATATGGGTCAGTGTAGGATTCTTGCCACAGGACAGGCAAATATGGAATCTAGAGAAGTAGACTTCAGGTGGCATTCCAGAGCCTTCCCAGGTTGCCTTCTCAGGTTCCTAGGAAAAGCAAATTTGACATTCTGAATACTCTGTTACATGGCTCAGTCCAACTGGTGAATTGTGCCTTTCTTGCAGATCTAGTAGTAAGTTGTATGACAACCATGAAGTGAAAAACATGTTTGCTAAGGTTTTTGGCTCCCCCCCCCCACGCTTTCTGAACTGTCCGGGCCCAGCTGCTCACAAGCTGCTCTATGAATGAGAATAAGTCTGGAAATCAAGTTTGAGTGCTAAGCCTATGAGCAGAGTTGATGGAGAACAGTAAGGGACAGGTGGAAAGTGGATAGAGGATTACAAAAGACGAACATCTCATAAAGAGAAGAAGTGATGATTTCAAAGCCCCATGCTGTTAGAAAGTTCTTGCCTGAATTGGAGTGCCGTGTTTTATCTTGTCAATTGGGTTTTTTCTCCTGCCCAGTGCTTTTCAGCTTCTTTCCCACTTTGCATTTTTTGAGCTTTTGTCTCCTGAACTGAAGCTTGAAAGATGCTGTAAAAAAGCTGGTATTTTCTCTTGCCCTATTATCTGACATTATTATTAAGCTTCGGCTGAGGATTTAGATGGTGGAGGCATCAAGCAGAGATTTGAGTTATTTCCAGTTGTTTTGTTTTATTGAACTTTTCTGATTTCTCGAAAATAGCCTTTAAACCTGCTTTTTGCATTTATAGTGAATCTTGAGTGCTGATTGAGATTTATAAGAAGATGGGCATAACATTCTTCCTATTTTTGGACAACATTTTATCATAAAACATGTAATCAGGAACAAGTTTTAAAATTTTGAGACATTTCCATTCTTTTCACGTACTTAGTTTTTAGATCGTATAAAAATAGAAACAATGAGACAGACTCAAAAACAATAAAGAACAGGTTAGCATTTGGAGGACTTGTACATTCTTTCTACCCCTTACAGCGTTCACACCTGTCCACTCACTCCCAGTTGCATTTAATTCTTAGAATCACCCATGCCAATGCCTAGTATCTTTTGCATACAACTCACTAGCTGTGTCAGATGTCTAAGATTCTAGAAAGAAGAGTTGTGAATATATAGGTGATTTAAATGGTCATGTACAGTGTTTTTAAATAACAGTCCCAAGTCACGAGAATCTAGGACATGTTTTACAAGAAACAGTTCCTTGATCCATCTAACTCTATATTGCTACACATTGATTGGCGAACAAAGTTTCAGATCAGTTTTTAAAACATACCACCCAAAATACCATATTCAGACATTGCCAGTGTTCTAGCGAAGGATCATAAGGCCAAGAAATGAGGAAAAGAGAAGCTACATTTATTGTTGCAATGTTCTATTTGAGTATCATTAAAGTTCTTAGAGACTTGTGTGAGAATGTCTTGAAGTAGAACTGAAGCAGCCTAGGATATTTGAGATTTAAGCATTAACCACAAAGGACAGGAGCCCACCTATGGCTACTGCTGCCTCACACAAATCCCTTCCAGTCCCCTCAATCCCTGTAGGAGTAAATTAAAAAAAAAAAAAAAAAAAACCACACATGGAGAGAGTCTTCCTTCATGTGAATTCTGCCTCTGCTTCAGCATTCATTGCCATGTGGGAGTGGAGTTGTCATTTCAATCCATTTATTTTTTCTCTGGAGATAGATTTCGTTTTGTCACTAAGTTTGATGTTTGACCAATTGAAACTGCGTAGCTTGTTTTTCAGTTCATTGGCAATGCTGGGATCTGGGTTATATACTGAACAATAGGAATAATTATTTCTTCCAGAGTGTGTGTTCCTGCTTGATCATTAGAGTTTTGTCTGTTGGAGCTAGAATTAGAAACATACAATAATCCCTTTCTCTCAGAGAAGAAACTTACCATGAGAAGTCCAACATTCTAAATTCTATAATCAACCCTTCCTGTATTTCCTTATCATCTGCTTGCAAGCTGGCCAAATAATTTAGGGTGGACTTTACCAAGCTTTTGATGGGTGTTAAAAGAGGTTTTAGAGGCCACGTTTACTGGAACCATCTTGGAGGGGAAAGAGCTTGGGTGTTGCTATTTTTACTTGCCACATCCTCTGTCAGATTCTAAGAACCATCAGAGGATTCTTGGTAAGATTGTATACAGTACATGACAGGATCCTGCAAACTGAGCAGCCTCAGGGAGCCTGTTGAGGATCCACTCAAACCTCTAAGACTCTGCAGAGAAAAATAACATTGTGTTTTAGACTAGAGCAAGAGGATATGGTCCTTAGTCTTTATAGCAGGAGATGCAGCGAGCTATACTTAGGGCTTGCCACTGTGATTCATTACATAACTGAAGGGGTTTCCTTTCCCTGAGAAAAATTGTTGCTGCATATAGCCCCTCCCAAATGTAAGGTCAAGATTTTCCCTTGCATTAAGATAAATGCAGTAACAGTACTCTCTGGAGAACACAGTCACAGGCAATCTAGCACGTTCGAATTCTTGGGAGGAGGGAACTGTTGAGCGTTTCAAATATTACGGTAATACTTCTCACTAGATAGGTTACCTGTAATGTGTATTTCTAGCAGTTTTTCCTCTCCAATCCTGTGCAAGACACATTTCAATGCAAGTGTGTCTTTTCTGCAAACATTGTAGAAATTGGTTGCAGGCTCTCTTTCTTGGCACAATTTCCTTAGAGTTCCCAGGACACCAGGAAATACTTCTTTGAGGGAAATAAATTAATGTGCACATACATAAATACATGATTAGCAAATATTTAACTGTAATCATGCTGAATTTTTGCAGCTCTACTTTTGCAATAATTTCTGATGTGTTCCTCAGCTGTATGAAGGCCAAAATAGAAGAACAGTACCACTCCAGCATTCTTTGTTAAGTGTTACAAGAATCAGACTTGATCTGGCTATTTGGAGTGACTTTACTTCAGATGATAAAATCAAAAATGGTCCTGGGTGGCCCTATGTTGCCAATTTCTATACAAGCCTCTAGGTCAGGGGTAGGCAACCTTGGCTCTTTTATGACTCGTGGACTTCAACTCCCAGAATTCCTGAGCCAGCATGGCTCAGCTTGGAAACCTCTCCCTTTCCCCTCAGCATGGCTGGCTCAGGAATTCTGGGAGTTGAAGTCCACGAGTCATAAAAGAGCCAAGGTTGCCTACCCCTGCTCTAGGTAGACTAGCTGGTATCAGTTGCATTTATTTGTCCCCGGTAGTAACTTTAACAAACCAGTCATTGATTGCACTTCTCACTTGGAACTTTCCAGTGTCAGCGTACCTAATATGATGGCTTCAAATATTTGAAGATGTTTGGTTGTGCTGAAAAAAAGCATAAAGGGTGCAAAATGTGGACATGAACAACTCTTCTTTGTTCCTCTCCTCTCTTTCAGGACTGCCTGAAAGCTTGTCAGGAGCAAATTGAAGCTGCCTTAGCTGATAACCTGAAGCGAATATCTCAGCCTCAGCAAGAATATAGCCCCTCCAAGAATGCAACATACCTGGACAGCCAGGAAGTCAGCCTGACCAGCACACCTACGGATGTCACAGATGTCAACCTGTAACAAGTCCTCTTGGTGACCACCCAGTTCTCAGAACGAAAAGGGCCCCTGGAACATTCTGCCATCACTGAAGAACTGAGGGCATTTCCCCAGTAGCTACCATATTTCTAATAAGACTGGGTTGTAGAGGACTTGGGTGGGACTCTTGCAGTAGAACTATTTGTGTTGCTAGCCTGGGTTTCCAAGGATCAGGAGAGCCTTCTGGGGTAATTGAACCAAACTTAAACTTGGGAAGGATGAGTGAGCATAGAATCAGTTCAAAACATTCATCGGTTTGGGTCGCTTCATTGGTGGGGCACTGCTGATATACTGCTACTTTATCTCAATCTTTGCTACATGCCTATTGCATGTGAGTCAAGGGAGAGAATGCACTTTCGTTGCCTGAATCACTTCACCTTCCATAGTGACTTGTTGATGTTCACCTGAAACTTCCTTGGCTAAAGCTGTTTTGCTCAGGCTGCCTTTGGTGGGCATTATAAGAGCCCAAACAATATAGAGTATAGCACTGGAATCCCTTTCCAGCTTCACTCAGTGCCAAGGATATATTAATTCTTTGAACATCTAGAGTAGCACAATCCTTGAGCCCTTCATTTGAGAATGGGGGGGGGGGTGCTTGCTTTTTGTAGGTGCTTATAAAGGTGCTGCTGGTCATAGTAAAAACGTGGGGAGGCCCAAAGGGATAAATTTTACTTGCACCTGGTTGCCTTTGCTTATTCCTGTGAGATCTATGAGCTGCTTTATTTATTTGTAGGAATTAAATCTTGTAAAACTGCAGAATGAAGGGACATCAGCAGTCTAGTCTGTCCCATCTTGCCATATAAAATAGTGCCTTAATATTCTTTCCACATTCTCCTTCATACCTCTGGGTTGCTTACTTTGATTAGCCATTGTAGAAGTCATTCACATTCAGAGTACACCCAACACTTGCTGCTATACTTGTACGTAAAATCCCTCGTCTATACTACCGAAACCCATTTAAAAGGCAGGCAGGCAGGCAGAACTGCATGCAAAAGATATATGGAGTGGGAGTAAATAAAAAGTTTTCTTATGAAATCACCTGCTTTAGTAAGGGGGATAAAAGATGAAAAATTTTCCCCTAAGAGTTTACAATATGATGAGTTATGTACTGCATTGGTGTTGAGCGTTAAATCCATGATTGTTCAGGAAAAAAAATGTGTTGGGTTGTTTTCCCCCCAAATGCTGCTTTTATGAAATATCACTTTGAGAATCAATAAGTGTAGGTGAACTATAGTGATGGGAGCAAATTTTGTGTTTGAGTTCTAGTGGTAGTCCATTCTTCAGCCCTCTAGCCGTACAAGAATAACAGTTGGACGGGACCTTGGAGGTCTTCTAATCCAATCTCCTGCTCAAGCAGGAAACCCTATATACCATTTCAGACAAATATCCAATCTCTTCCTAAAAACCTCCAGTGTTGGAGCACCCACAACATTGGAGGCAAATCATTCCACTGATTAATTGTTCTATCAGGAAATTTCTCCTTAGTTCTAGGTTGGTTTTCTCCTCAATTCGTATCCATCGTTCCTTGTCCTGCCTTCAGATGCTTTGAAGAATAGGTTGACGCAAACTGATGCATAGACATCCCCAGTGGGGAGAAAAGGCAAGTGACAAAAAGTATGTGGTGACACAGGTATGAAAGGGAAGAACTTGCATTATGAAGTCATGGCATCTTACATCATTTGTCATTGTCGTGATTATAAACTCAAAACACCACATATTTACCAAAAAAGACTTTTTAAAAAATGTGTATTTCCCCTTTCCCTATGCCAGTGGTGGCGAACCTATGGCACGGGTGCCAGAGGCGGCACTCAGAGCCCTCTCTGTGGGCACGTGGGCCGTCACCCCAGTTCTAGGCCTTCAGCTGGGTTTTATAAAACCTTTTCGCTTTAGGCCTCCGCCGCTGTGTGCAAAAAAAAAAAGGTTCAATCAGTCAATTTCAACTCGCGGGGAAAAAAAGATCTTGCAAAGTTGGAATTGATTGAACTTTTTAGTCCCACCCAGTCTGCCATTACCACTGCAGCCACAGCCACCCAATTGGCCACACCCAGCCAATGGGCCACGCCCACCCGGCTCTCGACGATGCATAAGTGGGTTTTGGGTTGCAGTTTGGGCACTCAGTCTCTAAAAGGTTCGCCATCACTGCCCTATGCTTAGCCTGGTTATGTCATAAAGTGCCATCAACACTTCTGATAAATGGAAATCTGTATCCATTAGAACTTCATACAAGTTTGGAAATGAGGAGAATGCATTTTAGATATATATGTGTGTGTTTGACAATATGATATTCACTGTCACTTGAAATTCAGTTGTTAGGACAATTTTGGTATTTTACCATATTGCAATAAAATATTCTTGAAACTGGCTCATTCTTGCTGTCTTTCCTGAGCAGTAGAAATACAATTTTAAAAGAACCAAATAGATCTACAATGTGATTTGACCACATCTTCTAAAGAAGGCTGTATGTTCCATGGTGCTATTAAAAATACTGGCTACTCTTGGTTTGTCCCTTTCAAGGTCTTCATTCATGTTATAACAACTATTCCAATAGTGCACATTTCTCAGCTGTAGCAGCTAAATCCAGCAACTAGAAGATGGATAAGAATAGCAACTATAATAATACTATGCTTTAATGTTATAGAAGTAAAATGCAGCATGAAATAAAGCAGCTACTTTATTAACTTGAAGGAGATATGTGTGGAAAGAGAGAACATAACTACTACAACTGCAATGGCTATTGATTTTCAAGCATATTAGTGCTTGATACTTTAGATTGCATTGAAACTTTTTTGTTATGACACCACAACCTGCTAAAGTTAAACTTCCAGAGGTTTTTATTTTTTGTTTGCAGTATGGTGCAGTCAGTAACACTGGTCAGCCTTAAGAATTCTTAACGGCTCTCAGGACTGGAGAGAAAACAGCTCATAGTTCTGGACTTTTCCCTCCTGGCTGGGCTTCTGCAGGACTGCAAACAGGACCCTTCGTGGAGAAAGTTGAGATCATGCCTGCCCAGTGGGCCACTGCTGTCATTTTGTAACATAACAAATCTGAAGACCAGTTGTAACATAGCAAATGTAATGAAGACCATTCAGTGGAAGACTAGTGGGCTTCCTTGTGCAGTTGCTTGGCCATTGTGAGAAGAGACTGCTGAATAGATGGGCCAAGATCCAATCCAGCAAGGCACTGCTTAAGTTATTATGGTTTAGGAAAACAAAGCATGTTTCTGTGAATCCCAATCTACTGAAAAGCTGCAGTAAAACCATCCTGGAATCAGCATCTCTGTACTCTTATTTCCTTTCAAATATAATACTCTAGAAAACTGGTGCAATCAATACATTAACATGTTAACAGAGAGTCCTTACGAGGAACTTGGAAAAGCAGAATAAAGAGCTGCAGGCAGGAATGTATGAGCATTCATATTTATTGATCCAATCAAGTATGGCAAGTGAGTCTTGGAAAAAAAATGCCTCTTAAAAAGCCTCCATAGCTGATTAGTTTAAGGGAAGAATGTCGCCTTTATGGTGGGCAAAATGCAGGCAATAGATGATCCTCCCTATGGTGAATTATGACCCAATTCACAGATTGCTGTTAAGCAGATGACCTGAATATGTTCCATGGGAATAAAGGGAAGCAAAACTAATGAACTAAGAAAAAATTCTCCACAAATGACAAAGACTTCACGAGGAGGTACCTTGTGGAATTTTTTTTTATACCTTCTCTAAGGTATAGCAGAGAGAGCTTGTCGGCTCAGAAGCCCTACCCCTCTTGGTTTTTTTAACAGATTCCTGAGCCAGAAAGTTTCTGAAACTCCATTCTATGCCATAATGTCATTTGCTTGATTTACTATGCTGGGTGAATATAGCAAAGTGTAATTTGTTCAGTTAATCTTGACTAAGCAAATGCTATGAGTGAACTTGGCCAATTGTGTGATTAGGGTTAATGGAAACTAGAATTCAACAACCAAATTTTAAGATAGATTGATAGGTTCGAAAAAGAAGAAGGAAATAATTGTACAAGTTGCTTAATAAAGATAGCAAAAAGCTTACAGATAACAAAAGGCAGAGCTCATTTTGGCTTAAGCCTTTTCTGAGAAGAGGATATGTATTTCACAATACAACCGTGAAGAGAGATAAAGGAGCATGTTTGCAGATTTTGCTTGGTGTAGTATAGACAATGCCTCTTGGCCTTCTGTGAGGGCAGATGACATGTACCTTACTTAGCTATTGAAGGAACGTACTGATCTGGCCCGAATTTTTTTAAAAGAATTAGAAAACAGGTGATCAGAGGGCACATGTTTCAAGAGGAAGAAAAGGGGAAACCTAGGAACTAGAGACCAGTGATCGATGCCTAAATGGATGCTTTCATTTGGATTTCTGCACTGGGCAACAGATTGGACTCAATAATAGATGGTCCTCTCTCTTTTTACAGGTGGGACCACAAAGTATGTTAGGGGTTAACAAACACAATTGCTGCATGCATGGAACATGCTATGCCCAGATAGTCGATACTGTGATTTAGCAAATGCTGAACCACAAACAAGCCTAAGCCTATTCTACAGTTGTACAAAGGAATTCTAAAGACTTAAACCATTTCTTCCTAAGATGATTCCAATGAATGTAAATGCAACCAGAAAACACTGACCACGAGACACTGACTCAGTTCCATTCACTTTGCACAACAATGTGTACAAGGTCTATTCAAAGCCTCTTGACTTGGTTCCTCTGTCTAGGAACATGTTCCAGACATTGCCTCCCTTTGGCTTGGCTTTACTGCTTTCACCCTTCAAGAGTCATGCTAGCAGCCTGTTCTTAGTAACATAGAACTCCATCCATGGAAATGGTTTAGGCTGCATCAGCTGTTAATTTACTAGCTCTATGCAGCATTAACAGCTTTAGCCTATGACCACTTGCACTGCCAAGTAGATGGATGGGTGACATGCAAATTGTTCAGTAATCGGTGCTCTAGCAAGTGTCTTGTCCTAGGGGACGTATCATAACACGAAAAGCCTGCTGCTCAGAGCAGCCACTCAACCAAATCTCCCCTGAAGCTGAAACCTATTCAAACCAATTACTCTTCCATTCCCAGCTGCTGCAAGAATCACCAATAAGCTTGTCCACAGTTCAGAAAGAGAATAATGAGTTCTGCTTACTGAACATGCCCAAAAGCATAAAGATCCTAATGCAGCCCTAGAGCTGCATCAGTCTGAAAAGCGCAGGAGAAAGTGTCTTGCTTACTCCCTGCCAATAAGTAGGCACTGACCTTTGGTATCCTCACATCTGTGCTAATCACAGTTAGAATATGACTACAGCAGACCCCAGCTTAAAGTGGGAAGGAAATGTACAGAAAGAAGTAATGATGACAAGTGCTATATCAGAACCATCACAGATGGCATCTGGAGCCAGCTGTTTCTCTTAGTTAAAACTTTACATACTACAATAGCGCCTATCCAACATTCCTGCGGCTTGAATTATAGCCCAAATATATTCCATTTTGGCAAGAGGGAGCAGAAAACAGAACCAAACAGTTGGACATTGTTAGGGGTACAACATTGGAAAAGCATTCTGAACAAAGGAGAGAGAATTCAGGACACCAGGAAGTATCAAATACCAATTCTATTTCAGAAAGGTCTAATCACAACTTTTAATACTTGTGGCCAGCTGCTGATCCTCTGAATATTAGACTTTGACAAAAAAAAAAGTGCCATAAGGATCACATCCTGCTTATCAAGAATATACAATAGATGTGATGTGTAAGTCTATGTATTCAAAGCAGGAAAATCTCCTCTTATGTCCTAAGGATCTTCTAGCATCTGCCCAGATGCCAGCAAACTTTATGTTGTCCTAGATACCTTAGGGAATTTCTCTGTGACAATATTAAGAATCTAATTTAGAAGCAGCTTATGAAATAAGCCACTTTCCAAAGACTCAACAATGGCATCACTTCCAATTTCTAGCCGAGATGAGTTGATCTGAACTTAACTGTAATATCAGCCAGAGGAGCAAGATAGTGGAAGGCTGCTGATCTTGACTTTTGAAAAGAACATGACTCTGTGTAGCAAGATAACCTTTCTGGTTGCATCTGTTAGCCAGGAAGAAAAAAGCAGCTGCAACAAGATTGCTTATTGCTTTCCCATCAGAAAGTGTTTAAATGCCACTTGTCCTTGGACTGTACAACTGAAACATACTGTAGATCTCAACCAGTGGACAAAAGAGTGCTGTTCATAGATATGTATGTGTGTTTGAGGCAGGGAATCGTTTCATCATCATACAAAACTATCCAAGTTCAAAACATAGAGGAGTTTTGGCTTTCCCAGTGACCAAAATTGAGAACAGAAGTGGTCATTGTCTTATTAAAAAGTGGTGCAAGACATTCGTGCATGCTACGCAACACTCAGACATCCCTCTCAGAAAGCAAAGCAGCTCAAGTTCTATCTAGCATGCTCAAGCTGCATATCCTGTCTGGTCTGACCAGCCACCCTTCCATTCAGCATTGAAAGGGGTAACCCAAAGCAGCAACGTACACACACCACTTCTGAATCCATAGAGATTGGGTAAGGTGGATGGGGTCATGAGTCGCCATGTGATCATTCCTATTTTAAGGAAACATGACCTTGATTATCCACACTTATAAGAGGCCCTGTTCTACAAAGCAATGATTGCTCTCTTCATATGTTTAGATTGCCTCACAGAATTGGCATTCTTTTTATCTTCCCATTAATCAGAATTGCAACTCTTCAGCTTGCTGCTCTTTATTAATAATATTCCTCCACCAATGCCTTCAAAGGTCATGTCATTATCACAGTCCTTTCTGAGAGAAGGATTTTCCAAATATATAATTATATATTATATATAATTAAATAACTATTAACGTTATTTATTAAGGAAGGCTTTCATAGGCAAAAATAATCTTATTTTGTCCCAAGCATAGCGGTGATTAAAAAAAATGTATAAAAGCCTTAATTCCTGCAAAAAAGGCTTGCTAAGCTCCAATGCTGTAGGATCATTTTATTCTTTAACTTACAAGTCCCATCATAAGCAAATCACAATAATTGAAGTGAGCCATATACGGGGCCCTTCATCCCTTACTTTGTTTACTCCATTGCAACTGGTGGAATCCCCTCAATGTCCCGACATTTGGAGTTCACCAGTTCCCTGCGGATTTCTGGAGAGATCTGGGAATGGTTGTGAAACTTCAGCAACCCCAAGAGAGCTTCTTTCTGCTCAGAAGACAGGTCCTCTTTGTAGCGCTGGGCAAATGTCAAGAGGCACTGATGCCACAGGACAGGGAGGATCCGCTGATCTTTCTGAAAGGCTAGAAAGTGAAAAACTAGAGCATCTACAACTCGGAAAGGCAAGGCATACTTCTTGTCAATCAGCAGACGGAGAAAAATGCTGTTGGCACCACTGTATTCCATCTCAGCAATCTTTAGCATAGCGGCTCTAGCACAAGAAAAGGAGAAAAGAATGGAAATAACACTTGAATGCATGTTTATATAACAATTTGATCATCTGATTTGCAAAAATTAAGTGAAGGGTGATCAGGGGGCAAAGCATTAAGGGAATTTCCATATGCTATCAAATTTGCTTTGAAGGAGAAAACTGGGATTCCTAGTGATGAAGGAAGTTAGAGGAATAGCAAATCCAGTCCCTCTGCCTCAAACCCAATGCTTCTAGGCATAGATATGGCCATGCCCACTGGGATTATAGTTAAGTTTAACACATATAGAGAACACCAAATTGGGGAATGATGAGTAAACCTGACAGGCATTGGCCAAAAGGCAATGTGGGTGGTGGTTGGAGCAATGAAATACAAAATGGCCATAATTTAGGTTGCTAATGTCTGTTACAGATGGTGCTTCTGTGCTTTGGGGAGAGCCTGATTTGTATAGATAAGAATCTGAGGCTTTTCTTTAAGCTTTACCTCCTTCTTGCATGGGTACTTGCTATTGTCAGGGCATAAGAGTGGAGCCAGTGGAAAAACTGGCAACCCTATTCCTGGCATGAAGTAATTTTTCCAAAACATTTAGGCCACAACAATCATATTACATTGTTGAACCCAAGGAATAAGTAAATGCCTAAATACAAGAATATTACATATCAAGCAAGAATTCTGTAGCAGGCTGTTTTCATAATTCTCACTGCAGACTCTCAGTCCAGCTATTAGCATAGCATCAGAGAATATTTTATTACCAACATATTCTGAAATATTCTTTTCTACCAAGACACCAACATAATTTTTTGCCACCAAGATTTGAGAGCTAAGGCTACATGGATGAATGGCAAAGGAGACCCTTCTCTACATTCACATCCCCAGGACTATTTCCCTTCCACTGTTAATTAGCTCAGCTCTCTTACCCCGAATGAAGGACTGGAATAGAGCATTTGGTGAGGATGCTGCCCACAATGATTGCTTCTCGCAGTGTGCATGTTCCAGACTCGCACAAAGGGATGAGAATTCCTGGGAGAGAAAGGAAAGGGTGGGTTAGAGATAACGTAGCCTTTTCTAACGTAACACACACACAAAAGAAGCTCATACTAGCACACCAGCTTGAACTTGATTTTTCATTCTTCAAGAACCTGAAACTTCAAGAATTGCTTTGTTCTTGGATTAACCAATGTCCTTCTACTGACCTACTACCCTATGGAGTGAACCAACTACAAATTCACTGATCTCCACTTTCTGCTGCTAGTTATGGCTCATTAGTGTTACCAGGGTTAGCCAGCCTTGGTCTCACCTCCACTAATTGTTGGTCCTAAATCGAGGATTACCTATATTTCATTTCCCTACATCTATTATCGGAATAATGTATGGCCCTCAGGCTAGGAAAATTTATGCACCTCCTCCCATTGCAGTCCCTATCAAATTTCGATTTTTCCTGCCATGTTGTTCTTGCCAGCTAGTGTTGATCCATGCCAATTTATCTTTAACCATGTATCTGTGCAGATTTTTGGTCGTTACCTAATCCTAGCTTGCAAGACAAAAAGCATTATCCTTTAAAGTCTAACTTAAGGTTTTCTATTAGATTGCAGAGGGATATCAGAAAGCTTGTTCCCATCACCTCTGCAAAAGAACCCTCCTCCCTCGGGTTCCTTCTTCTATCACTTGTTGCTTGGCGGAAGCTATTCTGAGGCTGCAGTGGAGGAAGTCAGCCTCTCCCCTGATCCAGCTGACGATTCAGCAACACCAGTTCCCCTTTCTTTTTCAGCTACTTGGACTGAAATGGGTGCCCCCATCCCACAAACTCCTCAATATCAGATTATAATCCTAAGGAAAGAGATTGGCCTCACTGAATTTGAATCTGTCAGAATCTTTTTTTGTTCTTGCTAAACTGGTGCTTGACACAACAAAAATTAATTTGTAGTAGTAGGGGAAGAAATACTGTCTGACAAGCAAAAACAGAATAAAGGCAAACACGTATTGCAGTTCAAAATGAAACTTCTAGCTCACATATCCTATCATATTACCTTTTTAAGTAAATTTATTACAGAACAATGATAGCAGTGAAGTGTAAGAGAATAAATCTGAAACAAATGCTCATAAGATGAGAACATTAGCGATGTATTTTCTAGCTGATACCAAGAAACTAAGAATTGCTTGACAATTTTATATTTTAAATTACCATTCAATTGTAACCAACTCACCTTTGAACCATGCTCCGGGTTTGAACAAGGCCTTCTTCAGTGCCATATAAAGATGGAAATTGAGGCGTTTGTATTCAACAATATCATCTCTGATTCGTGGGAGAAGCACGAGATTGTAGAATCTCTGGGCCATCCTCTCTTTAAGGTTAGAAGAAAAAATTCTAGAACAGATAATAAAAGCATGGAAGGAAAGGTGAAAAGGGAAATATTCCAGCTGGGAAAACTAGATAAGTGAAGATCAATTGTTTTATAATACAGTATAAATATCATTTTAGTATCCTTACAATAATCTCAATAATCATTTTGTACTATCACCAGACTTTAGGGAAGTTCACACATACAAAAGGCAAAACCTAAAAAGGCCATATTAAAAACCAGATTTTAACATCTCTGAATCTCGTAAAATTCTCACAACTATCTTCATCAAGAAAATTAATCTTTGCAGGGGTTTTAATGTTCAGAAGAAGAAATGGGTAAAAGTGACTGATTCGGGAATAGAATTCCAGAGAATTCCAGAATTTCTGTTCCCCTTCGAGACCATGCTGAACCTCCTCCAGGCTGATCCATTTTTGGTGAATTCAAAAGGGCTCTGGACGAATTTCTTCCCCAGAAATGGTTGAAAGTGTTCAAGATATAACATTCTGGTCAAGACAAACCTATTTAAAATTCTCTGTGAGAAAGAATATGGAGTGTCCCTAAACTGGGTCACTGAGGTGGCTTTCATCTACCATCTGTTGAACTAAATGCTCTGGTTTTGTCTTCCTAATCTAACCTATGTATAGTGCAAGAAAAATGTTTTTTTTTTAATTGAACACTTCATTTTTTCTTGACAAAGAAGCCCGTACAGAACTGCTGGATATGAGTTTCTTTTATGAGAGGATTATGCCTACCAATAACATTCAGAAGCAGAAACGCCATCTACAGTACTAGGGTACATAGAAAATGTGAAAATATTAATAACTGCACTTCAACATCCCACACTAAAAAAATCTGAAAAGAGTGACTTGGGATTTAAAATAGTTTAGTCTCTTTCACTTTTATAACACAAGCTTGATTTAATGTGTTGAAACTGTCACTCTGAATGTGTCCAGCTCAGAAAGGAGCTGCCAATGAATGAAAAACAAACAGCATGGTAGCATTATTTATAGCAGAATCCCACCTTGTTGCTTGGTACATGGCACCTGCCGTCCATGTTTCTGGCTCTGTGATATAAAGCATCTGCTCCCAGTTGGATAATGCTGGGATGATCTTGAAGGCTTTGGGCAGTTTTCCACTTCTGTATTTTGACAACACCTTTAGAAACATTTTAAAGTGATTAATTATATGACAGCAATTGCCAGCACTGCTTAATTGCAGTGCTGTATTTACTGTTCACAAAGTCTTTGTAGCAAAGGGAGATATCGGGGATCCTTCATTGATATTACTCTATTTTTTTTACACATCAGCAATGGTTGTGCTAACTAATGAGCTTCATCAAAAACATTTCTAATTAATATTAGCAGCTATAATAAACTGAAGTGCAGTATTGGTTATGAACACCACACATGATTGGTTGTACTAGAAAGTTTTTTCAGCAAGTAGCTCACATTTATATACATGAATTACAAACACATAGCCAACAAAACACATACCCATTACACTTACTTCTTTGACACCTTTGTAGACTTCTAGGACACGAGGATTAAGCTGTGGCATGGGTTGGCCAGATATTTCTGACATCACCGTCTCCACCTCCGTCTGTTTTTCTGTTAGCTTCTCCATGATAATGTCTGCTAACGTGCGCCTAATAAGTGCCAAATGGAGGAAAATAGAGTAGATAACTTATTCAGCCCCTTATTAGCAAATTAAGTAGGAGTAACAACATTAAAGGTGATTCTTAATCTGACTTGTAATAGATCAGAATAAAATTTCTTAGGTGACCCTTCACCATCACCTGCCTATGATTGTTTAGTTCAGAAGATTATGATAAAAACAAGCAACTTGAAAGTAGCAACGTCTTTATATTAACATTTAATACTCCTGTCCAATCTCTTTGAAAAATACAAGCTTATTTTTTATATTTAGGGTAATTTAGGAATTCCTCTTTGTTCTCCCATGCAGTACCCAAGCCTTCTTCAGAGCAGATTTGGGGTGCATACAATGGCTGCAGTGGGAACAGAACAAGCAATGGATAAGAATTAAATGTAGTCACAGCTGATAAATATGTTGTACTTTTCAAAATGCCAATTTCATAACTTTTCATACCTCCAAATACTATTTATTCCACAAAAGTTAAAAATAAATATATCTAAAAAGTTTCATTCCAAAGTTTATGCCAATAAGAAATGCTATTTTAAATCTATGTTATCCAAAGATCTTTAGCATTCTACAACTATAATATTAAAATAAAAGGAGAAATTCTAAGGGAGGTAAACTGTATAATATTTTGTGTTGTGTTTCAAATCTGTAAAGATAGTACCATTTTGGGATTTGGATACATTATCAAAATATTTAGATGTGAACCTCAAGATTTTAAATGCAATATTCTGTACCCAATAATTAAAGCACCATCTGCTGGTTAAACAACAACAGCAACAAGAAAAGAAAGCTTTAGAATTATAGCGTACCTTATTGCTAGCTGAAGCATTGAGTTCACCATCCACTAAAGAATACTGAGGCATTAGCGAGAGAACATCCCCAACCCCTTAAGATTTGCATCTATACATCCACCACTATTGGAGGCTCCTGAATAGGTAAGTTTTTCTGAGATAGTCTGAAGCTGCTTAGATCCATTAGGAGACACTGACAAATGGAGAAATTGTCACTCTGATGTGTACCATTTGAACTGCAATGTACAATGGAGAAGTTCCTATAGTGGATATGAATAAAATATGGTCCACAGAATTTCTAAACATAAACTATAAGAGCCTGATAACTAGTGACCTAAAATCTGCCCAACTCCTGCACCTACTTATATAAGGAATTATAATTCAAAAACCTCCTTAGTCTTGGTTAGAGCTTCTGAATGAAACAGTTATTATTTAGCATGGTGTTACTGCAAGATGGACCAGGGCTTGACGAGTGATAGAAAACAAGTGAGTTAGTTGTCTAAACATGACCAGGATCTTATTTACAGTTGGTAGAAAGATTTAGAGTAGACCAATCTATGGTTTTGAATATTGTAAGACTGAATATGAAACATAATTGTGTACAAATGATTAACATGTAATTGCTAAAATTTACAAACTTTTATTGAAATTTGAAAAAAAAGTGTAAGTCAAAGAAAGTATGATAGAATGGGCTAAAAATCTTGGTTATGATACAGATGGAACAAAAAAATATGTGGTTGAAAGGATGTAAATTTACACTGTTATATCTTAAGGGGTGTGTGTGCAGTGGCTCAGCCGTTAAAGAAGTTGAGCTTATCAGCTGGAAAGCTGACAGCCCAGGTTCGAGACCTGAGCATCGTACAACTCAAGGGTGAGCTCCTGTTACTTGCCCCAGCTTCTGTCCACCTAGCAGTTTGAAAGCATGCAAATGCAAGTAGATAAATAGGACTTCAATGGGAAAGTAACAGCATTCTATGTGCCTTGACTGTCATGCTGACCACATAACATGGAAATGTCTTCAAATAACACTGGCTCCGTCAGCTAAGAAACGGGGATGAGCACCGCCCCCTAGAGTCAGAACTGACTGGACAAGGGATACCTTTACTTCTATAATCTTAAATTAAATTAAACTGGCTTGAAACTCAACATTAAAAAAACTAAGATCATGGCATCTGGTCCCATCACTTTTTGGCAATAGAAGGGGAAGAAATGAAAGCAGTGACAGATTTTATTTTCTTGGGCTCCAAGTTCCCTGCAGATGGTGACTGCAGCCATGAAATTGAAAGCCGCTTGCTCCTTGGGAGGAAAGTTATGGCAAACCTAGACAACATATTAAAAAACAGAGACATCACCTTGCCAACAAAGGTCTGTATAGCTGTGGTTTTCCCAGTAGTAATGTGTAGCTGTGAGAGTTGGACCATAGAAAAGGCTGAGCACCGAAGAACTGATGCTTTCAAATTGTAGTGCTGGAGAAGACTCTTGAGAGTCCCATGGATTGCAAGGAGATCAAATCAGTCAATCCTAAAGGAAATCAACCCTGAATATTCTTTAGGACAGATACAGGTAGTCCTCAACTTATGACCATAATTGAGCCCAAAATTTGTGCTGTTAAGTGAGAAATTTGTTAAATGAGTTTTACCCCATTTTACGACTTTTCTTTCCACGTTTGTTAAGTGAATCAATGCAGTTATTAAATTAGTAACACGGCTGTTAAGTGAATCCAGTTTCCCCATTGACTTTTCTTGTCAGAAGATCGGAAAAGGGGATCACATGACCCTGGGACATTGCAACCGTCATAAATGTGAGTCTGTTGTCAAGAATCTGAATGTAAATCACGTGACCATGGAGATGCTGCAACGGTCATAAGTGTGAAAAACGGTCATAAGTCACTTTTTTCAGTGCCATTGTAACTTTGAACGGTCACTAAACAAACTGTTGTAAGTTGAGGACTACCTGTACTGAAGCTGAAGCTCAATACTGTGGCCATCAAATGTGAAGAGACAATTCATTTGAAAGACCCTGAATCTTCTGATCCTCTTTACATTTAATTATAAATGCAATTATAAATTTATCTTTTACTCTGTGGCTACAACCTGTCTCCCTTCTTTCTATAATTTATCCTGCTTAATCAAAAACCCAAATCATAAGTTCATTTTTTCTGTTTTCTGCAAAAAGTCCTTGAGGTGTTGCCAATCAGGAATAAACATAGATATTGCCTTTTCTCGGCTCAAATTAGCCATCTAAACAAGTTCCATCTGTTCACAATTTATCCTATTATTACCATAATATCAGTATTTGATCATCTGGCTTACCTCACTGGTGGGTTCTTGCTCATGAACATTTCAATGGCTTTTTCGTCATCTGGATTTACAGTCATCTCTTCACAATACTCTTCCTTCTCCATGGCTCCAGCTCCCCCCAGCACTGGCCACTCATCATCCTCTGCATCTGAGTCTCCATCCTTTGAGGTAGGTCCTGAAAAAGAAAGAAGAAAATATTTTAGAGGAAGCAACTTTAGATTACAATACATTTTTCATTTAAATGAGTAAAGTGGGGGAAGGGGTATTTATTACACCAGAATGCCCATTAAATCCAATGGCATTTAATTAATATCTACCTTACCTGTTAGGCCTACATAAATTGAAATGGGATTTTATACATGCATATTTTAGGCAAAATACTACACCACAATCTATTAAATGGAGAGTTTACTGAACCTATATAATGATTATGTGCCATCAAACTGTGTTGACTCTTGGCCACCACATAGATTTTCTCCATAATGGTGTCTCCCTAACCTGGTCCTTCAAGTCTTATATATAATACAACATTATACAATATCATAAATATGTAACAACAGGAACTAGAAATCAGCCATGTACTAGATATTAAAAAACAATGTTACATCAAATTTTATTTCATTATCCTGGATAAAGAAAATAAGAGCTCTAAATTAACACAAGTCAGAAAGATTTCACATTTCTGTTATTAATTGTGAAAAGCTAACCATCCTTTCTGTCTATTAAAAAATGAAAACAGCCCAGGAGTTACTGTCAGAAGTTTAACTCCAGCCTCCCTCAACTGATAGTCTGTATGAAGGAAAAACAATGATTTTCAGTCTGGGTTCAAACATAATTTTAGAACCTAGGCAATTTTGCTTTTTCTGACAGTTAATCTCCGGGAGGGAGGCTGATCAAACTCCTGCTTGATCTCTCACGGCGTCTTATATTCTTGGTGGGGTCGGTGTCTCCTGCAGTTTCTCACAAGTGGCCTTCTAGGTGGTGACTCTCACAATGGCATTCTGAAATCCAGGAGGCCTGTACCATTATACTAAGACGCCTACTAAAAAAATCTATCCGTTCACCCTGGCTTTCCCTGTGTAAATCTTATGGATTACTTTTTTTGTCCTAATTTGTTGCATATTATCATTTATAATTTTTCGGGTAAACCGCAGCAAAAACGTTCTTTAAAAAACACGTGTCTTTCGAAAGACTTTGGCTGAGCAGGAAAATGCCTTATCCCGTCTTTCCGCTACTCTGCTCCAGCCACAAACTTTCTAGACACACTCACCCAGGACTGTCGTCTTCTTCCTCGGCTCGTGGCTCCTGCCGGCGCCGTGCTCGGCCTCCAGCTCGTCTTGCTGGATGCGAGCCTGCAGCAAGATCCGCCGGGAGAGCTTCTCGTCCACATACTCGTCCTCCTCCTCTCCCCCGCCACCACGCTTCCCTGCCTGGCCCCGTCGCTTGACCCTCGTAACGGGCTTCACGGCATCGCTCTGAGCAATCTGTTCGGCCAAGGGGACGCTCGTCGTCGTTACCCCACCGGAGCCTCTCGGCCGCTTCGCCTTGGGCATGATCCCCGCCGATGGAGCACGCAGCTCCGGGAGGAAATAGGGCTGCCCACGCGCATGCGCTCAATGCGCGTCACCCGAGTGCAGAGCTACCACTGAATGTAGAGATGACTCCGGAGATCCTAGAGACTTTTTAAAAACCTCTCCGACAGACGTAAGTGGCAGTTTCCTGCTTTTTCTTTGGAACTGGTATTATTATTATTATTATTACTACTATTACTATTATTATATTATTATTATTATTATTGTTGTTGTTATTATTGTTGTTATTGTTGTTGTCTTCGCCTGACTTTTTTGAGAATAGCACTGTATGTGGTATTTCAATACAGATGCGATGCACTGTTGTCAGGGGAAAGAAGGCGTGCCGCCGGACAGAGTCAGTGGCCTTGCGTGTAGTCTTTGGCCTGTCGAGAGTTTAAGATGAAGCTGTATGAGACTCGGTAGTGTACTTTTATTGCAAATTGAGAGCACACAGACTTACATTTGATCAGTTCGGAACTATTGATAATTCCTGTCGCCACCACTGAAAACAGTAGCCTTTCGACTCAATCTAAAATCATAAGTTTATATTTGAGACAGTCTACTTGACGAGATCCGGTAGCAAAGCCCTTATAGCCGTGCTCACTTCATCAAAAGTTGTTCAGATTGTCATTTGCGCGATCCTTATAGTCGTGTGATCGGTTGCCCTAGATACGGTTAAAACCCCACTCCCTTCTAACACCGATATTCCCGAGTTGGGTAATGAAACGTCTACAAGGGGGGGGGGGGGAACCAAGCTCAGAAAGGACCAAGCACCCCATAGTTCAATCCTGAATTACAGATGTATTCTCTTTATAGTTAAAGCAGCCCGAGTGATACCTAAATAAAAGTTAAGTTTCTGCCCGTTAAAGCCGAAGTGGGAATCCACCGGTTTCCAGATAAAAAGGATAATTTAAAATGATAAGACTGAGTAATACTGGGAGTGATAATTCAACAATGCATGGGGAGAACAAATCTTCGCCTACTTTAAAATTTGCATTCCTCTCGCCTCCATTTAAAAACAACACGCGCACGCCACAAATTTGGAGACAGACGCCGCCCTTGGAGCATATGTAAAAAGCACCACTTCTGTTAGTGTGCTATTATCGCAAACGATCTTTTATTTATGCGACAACCCGTGCACTCTTATCAAGGTGTTTCTTGCAGAGCTAAATGGGATTAATTCTGCGTAAACATCACAAAGAGCGTCAGGGATTATTGAGCAGCAGACATCGCTCCGAACGCCACGAGCGCCGTTTTAGAAGGTGATTGTTCCGGATCGTCCCTGTAGTCATTCGGCTACGTCACTTCCGCTTGGGCTTCTTCTGTTAGAAGCGAGGGCAAGGAAGGCGAGCTGCCTCGTGGGTCTGGCTGGGAGGTCGCTGCCCGCTTCAAAATCCGAGAGGAAGCAATCCCGAGTTGCGGGCGCCCTTGCTGCAAGAACCGACCCAGTGGCACGCGGAGGCCGTGGCAAGCATGGGAGTCACCTGGTAGGATATTTTATTGATGTTATGAAGCTGATAAGGTAGTGAAACGCTTTGGTTCGAGCGCTTAAGGTGCGGTTGAACATGTCAGAACAAGGTTGGCGCCTAACCGAAGAGGATCTAGGACTGTAGTATGTTTTGTATCCAAACACTACTTGCCAT
This sequence comes from Azemiops feae, assembly GCA_023970755.1. Classification (NCBI taxonomy): domain Eukaryota; kingdom Metazoa; phylum Chordata; class Lepidosauria; order Squamata; family Viperidae; genus Azemiops; species Azemiops feae. Next base: position 25,384 of record JALGBA010000104.1, read on the forward strand.
CGCAAGTAACACGAGAGAGGCCCGAGTAGCTGCAGACGCTTTAAGAGACTTTTCGTACGGCGGGTGGGGCATATTTCTAGTTTTTTTTATCCTCTTGCTGTCAAGGAAAACATAACGCAGCCACCTGGCTAGATGTTCTGGACTGCCTCCCATTACCTTCAGTCTGCCCGATTAGGGAAGGCGGGGATCCTTGCCCAGCACCCCCGGAGGCCGCCAGGTTGTGATAGATCGCGATTCCGAAGAAGAGACGCGGCTAACATGAAAAAAAAATCCTCAAGAGCCTCATGTTCCGTGGTTTTGTGATCGTTTTGACGGCGGCGGCGGCTGTTTTTATTTGCAGCAACGGTTAGCCCACGGTCGCATCCTCGGCCAGCCTTTAAAAAAGGTGTTCATTGTGGTGGTGGAGGATTTCCTAAGTGTTCCGGATATATTTCCTCATGAGCATTTTACATCGCCAGAAATACAGTTGTGAACCCACATCTGATCTTATTCTAATGTCAGTTCCAAAAAATGTTTTTCTGTAGTAATGTATTAGTAAATTGACTGTGTGGGATTGTAGGTTTCACTGTTTCAGTTTCGTTCGGACCAAACAGAACTTTTACCTTTATTTTTTTAGAAAAGTATTTGGGCACCAACAGACTCCATGAGTATGCGACTATGTTTAGATGTCATATTTAATGGGAAAATATTTACAGCTTAAAGTAGGGAGACAAAGTCTACAGTCATATGCTGTCTTTGCCAGTTTGTTCTGAGCCCTAATGTATTATCTGAAGGGACCACAGGTCAATGTATGGCTTACCTTGTACTTTCATTTTGACTCCTCAGGATCAAAAGGATTTGGGTGGGAAATTAATCTAAAGTGGGTTCAACCAAAGTCTCTCTAGGTAAAATATGTTTTCTTCCTGTTCCTCAATTCATTCTCACAGGAAAGGAGATAACAAAAAGATAACAGTGATTCTGGACACATTTGGGCAACTATGGCTTTTTACTGCCATATGAAACCAGAAAATGTTATTGGCTAGTCACTGAGAATACAGGCAAAAATGTCTGCTGACAGCTTAAATCAATCCTGATTTGTCTGTTATTGGACATAGAATATCTTGCCTATGGTTACTATCGGACAATACTGCGATATAAAGGCAGTCTTCTCATTTGATGCAGAGTAAGGATGCTCCATTTCTTATACTTATTTCCTTGTGTGTATTGTCTCCCATAGCATTAAAAATAGGGGTTTTTTGGAGGTATGTATTTGTTTTTCATAGTTAAAAAGACATATTTCTTGTGCTAGTGTATCTCAGATGCCAGTAGCAGAGGGAAAAAGTGTTCAGCAAACAGTTGAAATTTTAACAAGAAAATTGGAGCTACTTGGCGCAGAAAAACAAGGAACATTTTGTGTAGATTGTGAAACCTACCACACTGCAGCCTCCACAATGGGCAGTCAAGGTGAGCTTTTTCTGTCTTCAAAAATTGGTATATTAAGATCCTTCCAGTACATTTCTATTCTTTAATTGGAACATGGCAGCATTTAGATGCATCTCAGCAAGTAACTTTATAGCCAACATTTTCTGTGAAGTAACTTTTATCATGCAAAGAGTAACTTTTGGACATAAATATAGTCAATTTTAACTTCATATACTAATCATGAACTAATGAGATTGTAAAGAAACATTTGGAAATCTAGTACTTTGTGTGTATATAAAATATTTTATCACATGATGCTGTCCTGTTGGCTATTTCATTAATTTAGATACTTTATCAAAGAATTAAAGTTACTATGCTTTAGTTGTTTGTCGTACCTCAGTCATGTGAAGATGATGTACTATTAAGTCTTAAGTGATAGGAAAAGCTAATAGTTTAACAGCAATCTTGATAACTTACAGCAACGCTACATTTTTCCCAAGTGCAAAAACATGCTTGTCTGCTCAAATGCACATGATCAATATCAAGCTTTCCTACCTGGTTGCTGGAAAGAATTATTTATTATATAACTTAGAATTGTAGTTGATCACAAACAATAGCAAGATGTGGCTGAAAAGTCAGTCTCAGTTTTGGGCTCCATCATTAGAAGTCTAGTTTTCTAATGACTGGAAGGAATAGTTCCATTCTATTTTATATTGATCAATAGACTCTTGTCTTACATAACCATTTACAGGGACCGTATTTCACAGAATCCTTCCTAAGGAAGACCAGTGAGGATAACTAGCTGTAAACTAAGTCCTACAAGGAGAGACTAAAGAAATTTAATAAATATTCCTTGAGAAACATTGACTGAGGAGGTAGTATAATACTGCTCTTCAAATATCTGAAGAGATGTCTTAGAGAAGAAGGCCATGATCATGTTAGAATAGAAAAAATGAAATTATCTTAAGTTACAAAAAGTCAAATTCTCTTGGATATTAGGAAAAAATTCCGAATGGTAAGAGTAACAGTGAAACCAGTTACCAGCTCAAGAAGCATTAAAGAATCTAAATAAGTTGTTGGGAATGCTTTAAATTGGATTTTGGACAAAGCAGGATTGAACTCAGTAATTTAACTGTCCCTTATGAGTAGAATGCTATTTTAATGCTTTTCAGAACTGTTTATGCATTTTCATCCTGTTTCTTATGTAAACAAATATGCTTTCCTTTTTGGTACCATTTTAATTTAAAAGTTGCCTTCCATGTGCTCAGTAGAGCAAACAAATAGAGGATTAACCTAATTTTTATAAGATTTAAACACTGCAGTATTAAAAGCACTTATTTAGGGAGTGTTCTCCTGATCTGTATTAGAACAGATAGATAGTACTTTACCTGTTCTGGATGCTAGCTGTAAGGAAATTCATACGGCAGGACCAAATATTCTATTAAACATTTGTTTATGTGGCTGTCCACAGAATGTACAGCTGTTTCTCCTGAAAATTAGTTTTGGTTAGGCCTAACCTACCGGTAAAAGTTCATAGCAGAGAAAATCCCTTTTCTTTCAAGTCAGCTGGAAGCAAGCTCTATGCTTGTTTGAAAGATACATCCTTCACATTTAAGACTAAAATCCATTCTTCTGGAAGTAAATCCTTACTCCATGAAGTCTCTTCCATGTTTTGTTAAGATATCTTCCTTTCCTGGATTGTATTGTTAAGTCTTGCAGGTATTTATTAAGGTTTTGTACAAGAATGATCCCTGTCAGTTTCCATTTTCAGGCACCTTAAATATGCCCATTAGAACAGGGGTCTTCAGCTCTTGGGCCATGGCTCGGAACCAGGCCATGGCCTGTTCGGAACTGGGTTGCACAAGCAGCAAGCGAGTGCGCAAATGGAGCTACACACGCAAGCATGCTCCCCTCCCCCCTGTTGTCAGTCCGCAAAGCTGGAAAGGTTGGGGACTGGTGCATTAGAATGTAAAAAAAAAAAAAATATTGGAAAAAAATGCGAACAGGACTGAACAGGGTCGAACAAGCAATAATTTTCTGAATAAAGTAACTCAATTGCTACTTGAAGAGTCTATGTTAGATAAGATAAATGTTCCTCTATCTTAGAATAGTGTTTTTAATAGCTGAATAACATCATTACATTTTACTTATATAAATTATCAGCAACCATCATCTTTTATGGAGAATGAATAAGATAAATACTCTGTAATAAAATCAAGTGCTTTGAAAGAGTGATAAAAATCTAATCGATGTTACAATTTTTCAGGTTTCTAAGAGAGAAGAAATAGTTTTCTTGAAGTGAAACTCATGCTGCTGTTGTTTCAGGACAGGCTGCCAAACTGATGTATGTGATGCACAATTCGGAATATCCCCTCAGCTGTTTTGCTCTCTTTGAAAATGGCCCATGCCTCATAGCAGATACCAACTTTGACATCCTTATGGTGAAATTGAAAGGCTTCTTTCAAAATGCCAAAGGGAACAAAATAGAGAGCCGAGGCACTCGGTATCAGTACTGTGACTTTTTGGTGAAGGTCGGCACAGTCACCATGGGGCCCAGTGCCCGTGGAATATCTGTTGAGGTAAGAGTTGTCTGAACTAAATAGCATGATTAATATTTAGAATAATAGGAGCTTTTTATTTGAGATCATATCCTGAATGTGTCATCATGCTGCACATATAGCATAATTAGTGAAAGGTGACATAGTATATTGGCTATATTTCTAGAATAGAGAACTTAGCTTGACTAGAACAGCATAAACAAGCTTGGAATAAAACTGGAGTTTGTTTGTCTTGTGGCAAACTGGCCAAAATATTCAAAACTGACATCTGTGCCTTAGGATTAGCAGGGAATTGTTAATGTAGCATGGATACGATTAAAGCTGGCAACTTATGTGTTACTCTTAGTTACTATAAAGTGTTATATAAGAGCCTGAATTGACAAAAGTCACCACCAGACTAAGAAAGTTGACCAGTTTAAGAGAAAGTAGAAGAATGGAATAAATATGAATGAAATTGCTCTGATCTTGTCTAGTGGAATAGAATATATGCATGGAAGTGAAGATGTAGATTTAATTGTAATGAAAGCTGCCTAGAGCAGGGGTGTCAAACTGCCGGCCCACAGGCCAGATGCGTCATAGTGAAACCACGCCCACCCCATTGCCGGCAATGGAAAAAAAGTTATGATACGTCTCGACACGTCATGTGATGTTGTGAATTTGACACCCCTGGCGTAGAGTCTAAAATTTAGGTGATTTAAGTCAGCAAATAAAGAACAGGATTGGAGCTAAAACGTATGTCAAAAATTATGATTTTCCATCATCTAGATCAGGAGTGTCCAACTTTGGCAACTTTAAGACTTATGGATTTCAACTCAATTCCCCAGCCCAGCCAGCATGAGAGTTCTGGGGGCATATGAAAATAGAAATTTGTAGGTTGGTGAAAGTTGAAGGGTAATAATGCAAGAACCAGGAATGAATTTTGGGGGGAAATTTCAACATTCCAAATGGATGGAATCCAGAATTATTTCACTGACTTGACTGGATGGGTAAAAAAACAAAATAAAATGATACAAAAAATAGTGGGCTAGACATGTTTAATAAGTATTTGCTCAGAAAAAGTCTTTTTCAAATACATTATTTAAGTCTATTCATGCATACAGAAAGAAAAGGAATGGATTGAAAAACACGAACAATTGTTTATACTGAAATAATTACTGAAGGATACCAAAGGTGATGAGAGGTTCTGAATATAGAACAAACCCTTCTTTCATAGCATCAAGAGTAGATCTTGGGAAAAGATGGACATAGAAGTAGAGGAAAAAGTGAAAGAACTGAGCGAAAGCAGAATATAATGTAGGAAAAGCGAGAATGATTGCTGGAAAAAAGAGTATGGAAAAATACTGTACATTGTGTTTAGATAAAAAAAAATAACAGCAAAGAATGTAGTCAAAGAGCAAGAAACAATTAAGATCTTAAACAGCAGAGAGAACAAAGAACAATTCTGACAGAAATAAAAACATTGTTTTGCATGTGGGAAAGAAGGTTAAAGAAGGAGCCTCCAGAATGGATGGATCTAAAAATAAAAACAGTGAAATGATTTCAGATAAAGCCAAGTGAGAGAATGATGCCAGGGATGTTTTAGAAATTATCATACTTTGGGTACATTATGTGAACACTTAGCTCTGTAGAGAAGACTACAGTATAATTCTGGGAAAGGTGGAAGGAAAAAGAAGAGGATGACCAGTAGCAAGGTGGATAAATTTGATTACACCAGCTATGGGTACAACATTGGAAGACCTGAAGGATCAGATTGGGGATAATTGTCCTGAAGAAAATCTATATAGTTGCCAAGTCAGTATTGTCAGTCTAATAACTTATTGAGTGAATAGCTGTGAATGATTCACAGAAATTAAAAGGTGTATTATATCCTCTCGTTTCATATATTTAGGGATAAATGTATAAGGAATGCTTCTGTTAACATTAGAGATATATTGACTGGGATCTTGAATATGCATGCACTTTTGAGTACAATGCCATATTGTTACTTAAGAACTAAATGATTTGTAGTGAGTACAGGTATTGTTAGAATGTTCAGTAAAAAAATAGGAAATGTATAGAGAAATTTTAAGATATGTTGGTAGAGAAATACTGGGATAATATAGGTCTGTGACAAGGAATGAAAGTTTGTGAAAGGACTGATGTTTTTTATTATAATTTTGTAGATAATTTTAAAAGCTTACTTGCTATGAGTCATTTTATAAGATGCATATTTGCAATATTTTGAATCTTATCTGCAAGAAAGTCCTATATTTGTTTTGTAGCAATATGCTACATGCCCAAATTTAAACATAACTAGACTGAGAACATATGTGTGAATATTCCCTTTTCCCTCAAGCTTTCTGTGTAATTGTTATTAGCTGTAGAACTAATTATTCATTATTTAAATTTTTTGTTAATTGTTGTCAGGTGGAATATTGTCCATGTGTGGTAGCCACTGACTGTTGGAATCTTGTAATGGAATTCATGCAGAGCTTTATGGGAAATCATGCCCCTGGTATCCCCTCTGTGTTCAGTAATAAGCATGACAGCATCTACAGTCCAGCTGATACAATAGTTCAATACATGGAACTTTTCAACAAAATTCGCAAGCAGCAGCAGGTGCCTGTTGCAGGTATCAGATGAAGAAGTGTCAGAAAATGTTCTTCAAGTAAGCAACCACTTTGTGGAATAGCAAATTCAATCCAGTATTCCAGATGGCAGTTGTTACCCATCAAAGCAATATGTCTCTGTTGTAAATATCTTCTTGTTGAAGATGAATGCTGTCTCATATCAGACTCAGAAATGTGTGCCATAGTTACTTTGCCCTTGTTTTAGATTCAGGGAATCTAGTCGTGGAAACCAATATCTGTACTGTTATACATAGTTTAAATTTTATGTTAATGAAAACATAGAAACTGTATGTGTAGGTTTTTAAAGATGTTGATTAATTGTCATTGTATTCTGTCTAGTAGGGATTAATTATTGTTTAGTTGGTATTTTGCTCCTACAAAACCTTTTTGTTAGTTCTTACATAAATATATTCATCTTCCCGATTAAAAAGCTGTTAAAAGCTGTTTTCTAATTAATTTAGTCAAGACTTGATAATTACTTAACTGCCTATGTAACTGTCTCTGTACAATAACCTTTCCATATACTCTGCTTGTATGTTGAATTTTATGCTGTTCTGTGCAACAAAAACAAGACTCTAGGTTTTAATGAGCCCCTAGTAATGAACTCCCTTCCTTGTACAGAGGTAACCACAGCCTTTTAAAAAAGTTCTAATTATCAATTAGACCAAAGAACTTAGGCGTATGTTTTTGGTAATGGGAGTGGTAGCCATCAATAATGCCTAATAGTATATCTTAAAGATCCCTGAAATATATCTGTTCTCTAACCCTAATATAAGACTAGGTAGTAGTATGCTTAAAAGTTATTTAGGTATTTTTGCTTTCTTAACTCTAATATAGTATGTGTGATAGTATAATTTAAAAAATGTTTTCATTCTGGTACATTAATATTTGTAAAATGGCTAAGCATATACGGTAGTTGAGCCAAGTTTCAAAATATATTTTAGAGATTTAAATATACTTTAGAGATTATCTTCAATTCAGAATTGGCAATATCAGATCAATTCTACACACACCTAACAACTTGGCTTGAAAAAAGTATATTCCAGTAACTGATTCTTATTCCCATCTATATAAAGATTCTGGTGTGAATGCAACCTGAGCTTTTTGATTCTTTGCACATGAGTAGTTGTTTAACTTACAGAACTAGAGGATAAATATATTTGAAAAGATTCAATTTTTCATTGCTAAAGTCATAAACATGTAAATTTCATCAGGATTTTATATGAATAACTTTTTATTCAACAGTCAGAGTCTACATGGTCAAAGTAGCGACTGTTATTTTGTAACTGATTTTGGAATGTAATAACTTTTATTTGTCTATGCATACTAAGCATTGTCCTGCTGAAAGAGAGAGTAAACATTTATTTGATGTTTTGGTTTTATGCTTAAACACTGCAGCCATTAATTATATTTGGTCTATTAGAAAACATTAAAACTATATAGAAGGGGCGTTGTCTTACCTGAACGCCTTTTCTCAGCATGATGATGGAGAATCCACCAATGGGTTTAGACTGTCTTCCTGCCCAATTAGACTAAGTCTGAAGAATTTGCCACACCTCCTGCTGGGCTTGATGCCTCCCAGACACGACAAAGGGGAAGCTGTTGACGATAGTCCGATGTGTTGGCTCTCCTGCCCCTGACACAGGACCTGACGGACCTAAAGGGGGCGGGTGTGGATTCTCCATCATCATGGTGAGAAAAGGCGTTCAGGTAAGACAACGCCCCTTCTCCAGCATGAGGATGGAGAATCCACCAATGGGACATACCAAAGCTGTCCTGTCCCTATGGGAGGGAATCAGTCAGGACCTGTGTCCCACTCGATGATGCCACTTGCTGGAGTACTCTCCGGCCAAATGATGCCTCTGCAGAGGCGAATTTGTCCAGCCTGTAATGTCTCACAAACGGGGAAGGCGAGGACCAGGTCGCCGCCCTGCAAATATCCCCAATGGGTGCCTGTGTTGCCCACGCTGCTGATGTAGCGGCGCTGCGGGTAGAGTGAGCGGTGATACGGCCTGGGAATGGCAGGGACTGCAATTGGTATGCTTTGGCAATGCAAGCCCTGATCCATCTGCCTATGGTAGATGATGAGACCTTCTGCCCCATGGAAGAAGGCTGGAAGGAGATGAAGAGCGCTTCCGATTTGCGAAAGCTGAAGTCCTTTTGACATAGTGGCACAACGCCCTTCGAACGTCCAAGGTGTGCCATTGGCGTTCTAATTCGTGAGAAGGCCGGGGACAGAAATTTGGTAGAACCACCACCTGTGACCTGTGGAACAAGGAGTTCACTTTGGGTATGAAGGCCGGGTCCAGTCGGAGGACCACTCTATCACTGTGAAAGATGCATAGATCCTCTCTGACCGAGAGAGCAGCTAGTTCCGAGATGCGTCTAGTGGACGTGACGGCGATGAGGAAGGCCACCTTCATGGTTAAGAACTGCAGTGAACAGGTCTTAATGGGCTCGAACGGTAACAAGGTGAGGGCCTGCAAGACCCGTGGGAGATCCCAAGAGGGATAACGATGAACCACGGGTGGTTTGGTGTTAGTTGCACCCTTGATAAAGGACCGCACCATTGGGTGCTGAGCCAATGGTGTCGAATTATCACACGTGAGTACCGTGGATAGAGCCGCCACCTGCCTGCGGATCGTATTGGGCGACAAGCCCTTGTTGAGCCCCTCAATTAAATACTCAAGGATTCTCGGGACCGTGACAGCCGAGAGGTCAAGGTGGTTCCTTGAGCACCAGCGACAGAAGTTCCTCCACGAGGAGTCGTATATTCTATTAGTTGAAGGGCTTCTGGAAGCCTGAATCAGGGAGGTTACGCCCGCAGAATATGACTCTCGGGCTAGGAGCCGCCGTTCAAATGCCAGACGGCTAATTGGAGGCGCTGGGGTTCCGGGTGCTGTAGAGCCCCCTGGCTGAGAGCAACTTGCTCTGGGGAAATCTTCCACTGTGGGGAGATGGAAAGACCCACGAGGTCGGCAAACCACGGCCGTCTGGGCCAATGTGGAGCAACCACTATCATCTCCGCCCGTTCCTGCAGTATCTTCCGGATTAGAGCCGGGAGCAGGGGTAGAGGGGGAAAGGCATAAAGCAGGCCTTGGGGCCATGGGCTGCGGAGCGCGTCCGTCCGCTCCGCCCCTGGAGACGGAAACCTGGAGAAGAACCTCGGGAGCTGGGCATTCGCTGGGGAGGCAAATAAGTCCAACACCGGGAGTCCGAACCTCTCCGAGATTTCTCTGAATAGGGATGCAGGCGCCACTTGGATTGGTCCATTGTTGACCGGCTCAGCGAGTCCGCCTGTTGGTTTGCCTCTCCCGAGATGTGCTCTGCCTTTTAGGAGGAGAGGTTGGCCTCTGCCCAAGTACTCAGTGACTGGGCCTCGGCCATTAGGACCCTGGGCCTTCGCTGCCACGTTGTCCGTGAGCACTAGGACATGTTGTCCCGCCACCATGGCGCTGAAGCGTAGCAGTGCCAGATGTATGGCTCTGAGCTCTAGCCAATTTATGTTGTGGTTGAGGTCCGCATGTGACCATCGGCCCTGTGCTAATTGTGAGTTTAGGTGTGCTCCCCAGCCGAACAGGCTGGCGTCCGTTAAGGTGATTCTGTCTGGCTCCTTGGATAAGGAGCCCGACTACAGCTGGGGAGGTCCAACACCGAAAGGACTCTACGATTTGGGACGTAACCCTGACCCTCTGGTTGGATGCACTGGTGCCCTGTCTTTGATAAGGGAGTAAGAACCACTCGAGGGTTCTGAAATGTAGCCTGGACCATGGCACTATCCCCATGCAAGAGACCATCTTGCCTAGTAGTTGGGAAAGTGAGGCCAGTGTGACTGTACGCTCCCTTCGTACCTGTCTGATCAGGGACCGAATGCTGTCCCGACGTTCCGGAGACAGGTAGACCATGCAGAGGTCGGTATCTATGATCGCTCCTAGGTGAAGGATGCGGGCCGAAGGCTCTGTTTGGCTCTTCCGGAAATTGACCGAAAAGCCGTGGGCCTGAAGGGTCCGGACGGTCAAGTCCAGGTCCGACCGAGCCTTCTGCAGGGAGGTGGACTGAATAAGGATGTCGTCCAGGTAATATTGGATCCGTATAGGGATCAGTCTTAGGTGGGCGACCAGTGCTGCCAAAATCTTCGTGAAGACTCTGGGGGCGGACGACAGTCCGAATAGTAGAGCCCTGTATTGGTAGTGGTGAGATGCATAGCAAAAGGGGCGTTGTCTTACCTGAACGCCTTTTCTCAGCATGAGGATGGAGACTCCACAAATGGGTTAACTTCATCCTCCTGCCCAATCAGACTAAGTCAAACGATTGCCACGCCTCCTGCTGGGCTGGATCCTACCCAGTTACGATGAGGCGAAGCACAGAAGACATATCCAGATGCGTTGGCTCCTCCTGCCCCCTACACCGGACCAGACGGCCCATTGAGGGGATGGGGGTGGAGTCTCCATCGTCATGCTGAGAAAAGGCGTTCAGGTAAGACAACGCCCCTTCTCCAGCATGAGGATGGAGACTCCACAAATGGGACATACCAAAGCCAACTGTCCCTAAGGGAGGGAAGCAGTCTGGGCCTGTGTCCCTGTGGATGTGATCACCTGTTGCAAAACCCTCCGGCCAAAGGAGGCCTCTGCAGAGGCAAATTTATCAACCTTGTAGTGTCTAATAAAGGGAGAAGGCGAGGACCAGGTCGCCGCCTTACAAATATCAGCGATGGAAGCTTGAGTGGCCCAAGCAGCCGATGTCGCAGCACTGCGTGTGGAATGAGCCGCGATGCGGCCAGGTGCGGGCAAAGAGTGCGCCTGATAAGCCTGCGCTATGCAAGCTTTAATCCATCTACCGATCGTAGAAGCAGACACTTTCTGTCCCATGGAAGAGGGATGGAAAGAAATAAAGAGCGCTTCCGACTTTCGAACAGCGGCTGTGCACTTGATGTAATGTTTCAGCGCTCTGCATACATCCAGAGTATGCCACTTACGTTCCAATTCATGGAACGGATTGGGGCAAAAGTTAGGAAGGACAACCTCCTGGGCCCTGTGGAACAAGGTATTAACCTTGGGAACAAACGTTGGGTCTAGCCGAAGGACCACCCTGTCTGAATGAAAGGTGCACAGGTCTTCCCTTACTGAGAGAGCCGCCAGTTCCGAAATGCGCCTGGCTGATGTTACAGCTACCAGGAAGGCGACCTTCATAGACAAGAGGCGGAGATTGCATGCTCCTAAGGTTCAAACGGTCCCGATGTGAGGGCCTGTAGAACTTTTGGCAGATCCCAAGAGGGATAACGGTGTACCACCGGTGGCCTGGTGTTAGTTGCTCCTTTGAGAAAGGAATGCACCATAGGGTGCTGGGATAGAGAGGTTGAGTCTTCGCATTGCAACACGGTAGATAGTGCTGCAACTTGCCGACGGATGGTGCTGGGCGATAGGCCCTTGTCCAACCCCTCCAAGAAGTATTCTAATACCTTTGGAATGGTAAGTGAGGACAAAGCTAATTGGTTCTTAGCGCACCAGAGGCTAAAGTTCTTCCAAGTGGAGTCATATATCCTATTCGTGGAGGGTCGCCTACAGGCTTGAATCATCTTTATGACCCTCAAAGAATAGGATCCCCTCGCTAGCATCTGCCGCTCAAGTGCCAGGCGGCTAACTGGAGCCAATGAGGGTCTGGGTGCTGTAAGGGTCCCTGACTCAGGGCGATGCGATTGGGGGGGATTCTCCACAGGGAAGAGACGGAGAGATCCACAAGATCTGCGAACCAAGGACGTCTGGGCCAATATGGGGCAATCAATATTAACTCCGCCCGTTCCAGCAGCAGTTTGCGGATGACTGCCGGGATCAGTGGAAGGGGAGGGAAGGCATAGAGCCGATCCCTGGGCCAGGGGCTGCGGAGCGCATCCACCCTCTCCGCCCCGCTGGAAGGGAATCGGGAGAAGAATCTCGGGAGCTGAGCGTTCAGCGGCGAGGCGAACAGATCTATCACTGGCTGTCCGAATCGGCCCGAAACCTCCTTGAAGATGGAGGGATCCAGGCGCCACTCTGAGTGATCTAACGTCGATCTGCTCAATGAGTCCGCCTGCCTGTTCGCTACCCCCGAGATGTGTTCTGCCCTGAGGGATGAGAGGTTGGACTCTGCCCAAGAAGCTAGCAGCTGGGCCTCTGTCATGAGGTCCCTGGACCGGGTATCCCCCTGGCGATTCACATGGGCCTTAGCTGCGACATTGTCCGTAAGGACCAGCACATGTTGCCCTGCTACCCTGCCCCTGAAGTGTAGGAGGGCAAGATTATGGCCCAGAGCTCCAACCAGTTTATGTTGTGCTGCAGGTCCGGTTGGGACCACCGGCCCTGAGCCAACTGAGACTGGAGGTGAGCTCCCCATCCAAACAGACTTGCGTCTGTGGTTAGGGTGATTCGGGGAGGTTCCTTGAATAAGGACCCCTTTGCCAATGCCGGAGATAACCACCATTGCAGGGAGCGCAAGACTTGAAAGGGAACCCTGACCTTGAGAGTGGAGGAGCTCGTGCCTAGCCTCTGAGACGGTAGAAGGAACCATTGCAGGTGTCTGGAGTGCAATCTGGACCATGGAACGATTGACATGCACGAGACCATCTTCCCTAGGAGTTTGGAGAGAGTGGCCAGTGACACCAATCGATCTTTCTGTATCTGGAGCACCAGAGACCGGATGCTGTCTTGACACTCCGGAGACAGATATACCATGCACTGCGTCGTGTCTATGATCGCCCCCAGGTGTAACAGACGGGTGGATGGAACCGTGTGGCTCTTCGGGAAATTTATGGAAAACCCGTGTGCCTGTAGTACCCCCATGGTGTGGTTGAGGTCCCATTGAGCTGCCTGGACGGACGATGACTGGATTAGGATGTCGTCCAGGTAACACTGTATTCGGACAGGTATCAGCCTCAAGTGGGCCGTCAATGCCGCCAGGATTTTCGTAAACACCCTTGGGGCGGAGGAAAGGCCGAATGGTAGGGCTCGGTGTTGGAAATGGTGGCCGGCAAAATAAAACCTGAGGAATCTGCGATGGCTGGGAATAATGGGGATGTGCAAATAGGCCTCCATGAGGTCTATTGATGTCAAGAGGTCGCCCCGTCTGATGCCGGCCAGAATGGACTGGAGCGTCTGCATCTTGAACCTCTCGTATTTGACATGGGAATTGAGACCCTTGAGGTCCAGGATTGCTCTCCATCCTCCTGAGGACTTGGGGACCACAAAGAGGATGGAGTAGAAACCCTGCCCTCTTTGGGCAGTGGGAACCGACTCTATGGCCCTTATGTCCAGAAGATGGCGAATGGCCTGTTGCATGAGCCTCTTTTTGTCCGGCCACCGAGGCCTCGGGCAAGCTATGAATCGATCCGGGGGTACGGAGAGAAATGTTAGGGACAGACCGTCCTTGATCGTTCGGAGCACCCAGGAGTCTGTTGTAATGTTCTCCCAGTGGTCTGCAAACAGGGAGAGTCTGCCTCCTATGGGGATCCTGTCCCTGGAGTCATTTAGTCCTCCTGAAAGGACGGCCTCCGCCCACACGAAAGGGCCGCTTGCCTTGTGCCTGTTGTCTGGGTCTGGGTCCAGGCCGCTCCCATGGTCGGTCAGGTCTGGGAGGGAAAGGCCGAGCTGGCGGGCCCCACCCTGGACCCGTGTATGCACGAAAGGGCGCTCTTCGGTAGTCCGAAGGAGCGCATCTGTCCCCCCGTTTGTTGAGGTGAGACATAACCCTACGTTTGTCACGGTCCTCTACTAGGTATGGAGCGAGAGACTCCCCAAACAGTTGACCGCCGGTGTAAGGGGCGTTGGCTAGGCGCCACTTTGCCTTTTGGTCTGCCCTCCACTGTTTTAACCACAGCAGTCTGCGAGCGGCCACGTTGTAGCCCATGGTCCGCGCAGAAAATCTGGCTGCGTGTAGTGAAGCGTCAGCCATAAATTCCGATGCCGCCAGGAGCTTACCCAAGGTTTGGTGTACTCGCACCTGGTCCTGGGGTATTGTGGCCTGGAGCTCACGCAGCCACATTATGGAGGTCCTGGCGAAAAATGAGGTAGCCGTGGATGCCTTCACCGACCACGCCGAGGCTTGGTGTGACCTGCGAAGGGAAAACTCGGACCTCCTGTCCTCTGGTTTTAAAGCCTCCGCCATGTCACCGGATACGGTGGACGGGGAGACTAGGGGAGTGATGGCCTGGTCCACCAATGGGACCTCAAGCAAATCAGACAGAGAAGAGGCCACATTAAATAATCTCTTATCTGAAGCGGTCAGCGAGGGCGGTGAAGCCAGAGCTGACCACTGCTTTTTGATGGTATTCAGAAACGGGAGGACAAGGAATTTTCTTTTGAGAGACAGAAGGTTCTGTGAACAACGGATTTGAGACCTGATCAGTGGGGGGAGGGGGATCCTCTTGTTCCGTCTCAATATTAGCCGAGGCAATTGCCTTATTTAAAAGGGCTTTGAATAAGGATGGGTCAAAGAGCCCAACAAAGGGAACAGGATCAGGTGCTGTCTCCTCCTCCTCAGAAAGGTGAATCTCCCCTGGCTCATATTCCTCCGGGTAGTTGTGTACACCCTGGGAGGAATGGTCAGAGGTGATGGATTGGGCGTAATCCGCCGGCTCTGACTGGTATTGGGGTGGACCAGGAGGGACGGCCATTTCTGGCCTGATTTTCTGAAGGGCAGAGGCCACACCCTGGGAGACCGCCTGGGCTAGCAATGCCTGGAACTGCTCAGAAGAGAACTCCTGAAGACCCACAGATCGAAGCCCTGCTGCAGTTGGTGTGAATGTGGCCTCAGGTGCGGACCGTGCCGCATGTGGCTGAGCTGGCCATTGAGGGCCAGTAGAGTGACTTGGTATTTCCTGTCCCTGCGTGGCCTTAGCTTCGGGAGACCATGCGCTCTGGAATGGATTGACGGAAGAAGCAGAAAGGGGCTCAAACGGAGTCCTCGCGGAGGAAGCAGCAACTTCTGGGCCTGGCTGTTGTTGCTGAGCCCTTGAAAACTGCCTCTCCAATGCCAAATGCCGCCTGTTGGCCTCCTTCTCAGCTGTTTTGGAAGGGGTCTTCCTTGAAATGGTCTTGGCCTTGGCCTTCAGCTTGCCAGCTGCTTCCAGCTTTGAGGACTTGTGCCTCTTCTTTGCTGGGGACGCCGGACCACCGTGGGCGGTCTTAGGATCAGGATTGTCAGCCATTGTTGTTGAGCCTCTCAGTATCGGCTGAGAATTCAGACAATCCGATGGAGCACTGGGGTTATTTCAGTCCCAGAACCAGCTAGGCCGGTTATGGCTCCTATTAAAGTTGGCGACTGGACCAGCCACTGGCCCTTGCGCACTGGGGAGCTACCAGCCAGGCTGGTCACTGCTCCAATAGTCTTTGCTGCTGCAATGCCACTGATGATGGTAGTTTTAAACTGCCCTAGGCAGAATGGCGGCAGGTGGCTGTACAAAATGGCGGCCGGACAGAAAGAGGCAGCAATGAGTTTACAAAATGGCGGCCGGGCACGTGGGGCCCTGCAGTGTAGGCCCAGTAGCCCAGGAAGGCCCTTGAGAAGACCTGGTTTGGCCCTCCCCAAATTGTAGTCAACCAAGGGGTGGTATACAGAAGGGGGGGTAGCAGGGGAGACTCTCCCTGCCGTCCTGTGAACCTTCAGCCAATTTGTTAAAGTGGCCAAAATGGCGGCCACAACGATCCCGCCAAAAATCCGGCGTGCCTGACTCCCTTAAAACCTCAGCCGAGGCAGGGAAACAAAGGAGCAGTCTTTTGGGGCTTTGGGGAGCTCCTATGAGCTCGCTTCTCTCCCCAGGCACCAGCAAAAATTTTTTTTAATCTTCGGAGCTTTAGGCCGCGCTGAAGCGATCAGCGGCCTCCCGGAAAGCTCCGCTGCTCAGCTGATCGTCGGAACGATCGCCGCTTGCCGGGTATTTTTAAACTGCCTTGGGAAGATGTGTAGATCTTCCCAGGCTCTTAAAATTAAATTTGGCTTGATTTGGGGTGACTCCCCCCCCCCCACGGAGCCAGCCGGCCCGCTGATCGTCAGGAGACGATCGTGCTTTCCTGGCTTGTCTGGCTATCAGTAATAGCTGACAGCACCAACAACCCCAGGAAAGCTGTGATATTTGCTGTAGCCACAGCAATATTATTAGCAAGAGAGTCCACAAATGGGAATACAACCTGCCTACAACTGAGGAGCCAACGAAGGAGCGTCCTGATGGGCTGAAGACTAAGTCGTAACTGGGTAGGATCCAGCCCAGCAGGAAGCGTGGCAATCGTTTGACTTAGTCTGATTGGGCAGGAGGATGAAGTTAACCCATTTGTGGAGTCTCCATCCTCATGCTGGAGAATCTGAGGAATCTCCGATGGTCGGGAAAGATGGGGACGTGGAGGTACGCCTCCGTGAGGTCGATGGACGTTAGGAAATAGTGCCACCTGATGCTGGCCAGAATGGACTGTAGTGTCTGCATCTTGAATCTCTTGTAGACAAGATGAGTGTTTAGTCCAGGGGTAGGCAACCCAAAACACTCAAAGAGCCACTTGGACCCGTTTTCCACCAAAAACAAAACACTGGGAGCCGCAAAACCCTTTTGACATCTAAAATGAAGATAACACTGCATATATCGTTTTTTTACCTTTGTGCTATGTATAAAAAAACTATAGTGTGTTGCATTTATGAAATCAATGAACTGCTACAAAGAAAACAAATTTTTATTTCTGCATGCAGCAAAAACATTTTGAACTGCAAAAAAAAAGACGCTGGGTCAAAGGTTACTTTCAAATAAAATACTCAATGTCTATTTGAGTCCTCCTCATATTTATTAAATAAAAAGCCAAACTTAACTTATCCGCCTGCAGCAAACCCAAAATGCTGTCTGCTTGTCATTCCGTCCGTCCATCCATCCATCTATCCGCCCGCCCATCTGTCTGCGCATCCACCTGTCTGCCTGTCTGTCCATCTGCCCGTCTGCCAGTCCATCTGCCCATCCATCCACTCGTCTGTCCGTCTGCCCATCCATCTGCCCGTCCATCTGCCCGTCCGCCAGTCCATCTACCCATCTGTCTGCCCGTCCATCTGCCTGTCCATCCGCCCATCCATCTGCCTGTCCATCCGCCCATCCATCTGCCCATCCGCCAGTCCATCTGTCTGTACTGGAGCGTGCAGTCAGCTGACAATGAATAAAAAAAGGACTATTTCACTGAACAACATCAAATATATATTTGCAAAATAATAGCCAATTTTTATTTCAGCATGCAACAAAAACATTTTGAACTCCAAAAAAAAAAGACGCTGGGTCGAAGGTTACTTTCAAATACAATAACAGCTATTTGAGTCCTCCTCATATTTATTAAATAAAAAGCCAAACTTAACTTATCCGCCTGCAGCAAACCCAAAATGCTGTCTGCTTCTGTCATTCCGTCCGTCTGTCCACCCATCTGTTCGCCCACCAGTCCATCTGCCCATCCATCCGCTTGTCCGTCCGTCTGCCCATCCGCCAGTCCATCTGCCCGTCCGTCCGTCTGCCCGTCCGTCAGTCCATCTGCCCGTCCGTCCGTCAGTCCATCTGCCCGTCCGTCCGTCAGTCCATCTGCCCGTCCGTCCCTCCGCCAGTCCATCTGCCCATCTGCCTGCCCGTCCGTCTGTCCATCTGCCCGTCCATCCATCTGCCCATCCACCAGTCCATCTGTCTGTCTGTACTGGAGCGTGCAGTCAGCTGTCAACAAATAAAAAAAGGACTATTTCACTGAACAACGTCAAATATATATTTGCAAAATAATAGCCAATTAAAATATTTATTTTACCTGGTTAATGTGATTTTTGCTTCTCAACATCAGCATACAGCATCTGCACATCAGGGCTGTAAGATGTCACCTTCATCTTTAAACAGGATTGCAGGCTGTTGTCTGTGAGGCGAGAGCGATATTTGTTTTTAATATAGTTTATGTTGGAGAAGACCTGTTCACATATGTATGTGGATCAGAAGATCGACAGGACTCCAAATGCATATTTTTTCATATTTGTGTAAGTGCTGGGGATGGCATTCCATGTGTCAAATATAAGCTTGTCCTGTTTGGGAAGGTTTTCAATATCACTCCATTTGTGATTCAGCGCGAGATTGGCCTTCTGACGAGCAACATCTTCAAGATTATCTGTCAAGCGTTGGAACTTGGACACCCATATATCTTTGTCGGCTATGTCTGCAAGTTCCATCAGATGGATCGCTGGTCAGGGGAGTGACAGGGAAAGATAATGTGTTTTTTTCCTCTCTGAACTCACAGAATCGCTTCCCAAATGATGTTTGCATTGCAATGATTGCAGACTGCAAATACTCTGAATTTATCATATTGTGACCTTGTTTGAACTCTCGCAAAGAGGGGAAGTGAGACAGTGTACCTCTCTGTAAATCTCTGCCAAACACTGTCAACTTGCGCTCAAATGCCAAAACTTCCTTCGGCATGTGCACGGCTGTGCATCCTTTACCCTGAAGAGTTGTGTTCAGCGTGTTCAGGTGTGCTGTCATATCTACCATGAAGTGTAGCTTTTCCAGCCACTCTGGCCGTTCCAGCTCAGGAAAGGTGAGCCCTTTACTGCCCAGGTAAGTTTTCACCTCTTCCAGACACGCAGCAAAGCGTTTTAGCACCTCCCCTCTGGACAGCCACCGGACTTTGTTGTGCAGCAGGAGATCAGAATATGTGCTTTCCACCTCCTCTAGTAGCAAACGGAACTGACGGGGATTTAAGCCTTGTGCCATTATTTTATTGACAATCTGAATGACAACATTCATCACTTCTGTGCATTCCGGAGGAAATGTTTGAGCGCACAAGGCCTCTTGGTGAAGGATGCAGTGAAATGTTAGCAGCTTTCTACCCAGCGACTTCTGAAGTAAAGCCACAAAGCCCTTCTGCGCTCCTGTCATACTCGGTGCCCCGTCAGTAGCCACTGACACCAGGTGGGTGATGTTTATTTCATTGGTTCTTAAATAATCCAAGACAGCCTCACAGATGTCCTCTCCCCGTGTTTGGCCTTTTAGTGGTATCAACTCAATCATTTCTTCCTGTGGCCCAGCAGAGTTCACATATCGGCAGAACAGCGCTATTTGTTCAATATCAGTTTTGTCTTTGGATGCATCACTGGCAATTGAGAACGCCTCAGCTGAATTGATGTCTTTAATTTGCTGTCCAGTGATGTTTTCTGCCATTTTTATGGTTCGATCTTTGACAGTCTTCGCAGAGAGAGGCATATCTCTGATTTTCTGCACAATTTCACTCTTGTTTTTGAAGTCCGAGAATAGATGTTCTGAAATCTTAATGAATGATTCCTTGATATACTCTCCATATGTGAACGGCTTCCCATGCCTGACTATTTCCTGAGCGGCCACAAAACTAGCATATGTAGTTGAATTTGCAGACTTCACCCACTTCTTAAAATGATTCTTGCTCAGATCAACCTTCCGCATCAATTCCGAAACGGCTTTTTTTCTCTCATCTCCTTCTGGGTATTTTTCAGCAAAGGCTGCGTGTTTATTCTGGAAATGTCTTGCAACATTTGACTTTTTGTTGTTTGCCAATTTCTCACCACATATTAAACATACTGGTAAACCAGTCTTGTCAGTTGTGAAAGCAAATGAATGTGCCCATGTATCATTAAACACTCTGTTTTCTTCCGAAATTTTTCTTTTCTTGCATGATTTATCCATGGTTGGCCTACTGGGGGTCGAAAAGCACAATAAATCTCATGCCGGTGGGTGTCGCAGATTGGCAATTATAACCAGTACTGGGAATCAAATAATTTAACAACCAGTTCCCTGCAGAATTCCCCCCCTGCAAGGAGCACCCCGCCACCACTACTTCCCCCCCCACCCGATGGAGTGCTCCACTGCCACTGCTGCTTTCCCACCAGGACGGAGTGCTCCACCGCTGCATAGCCCAGGCATGGCCAAGCAGCAGCAGCAAAGTCCGTCCTCCCCACTCAAGGCGCAGCAGCAGGACTGCTCTCAATAAGGCAGGCGAACACGAGCAAGCAGCACAGCCGGCTCTTATTGAGAGCAATCCCGCTGCTGCGCCTCCACTTTCTTCAACCACGATCCCCCCTCCCCAGCCAGCCAGCTCTTCCATCAATTTAACACGGACATTAAAATGGTTCACCACCTTTATCAATATCATAAAGAAAAGTTTAAGAACTTTAATTGTGCTTGATCAGGTGCACTCATTTTCCTCCAGTCACTCTCTTGGCATCTCTACCCACTACATCTGAAAGCCAGAGGACTCACAACGATCCACACTCATAGAGAGGATCCTGCAATCTAATCTGAGCTGTCATAACCTTTCATTATAGCAGGTTATTCTCTATCTTCCTTTGTCTCTGTCTCTCTCTCATTACAATGCTCTTTGTTTTTCAAATATTTTTACTAAGGATTATAAATGAAAAGAGTAAAAGCCGGTGCAAACAATAAAAACCACAATAGGAAAATAGGGAAAAAAATGCGGGGGAAAAAAAGAAGACAGGAGAAAGAGGGGAAAAAAACCCTTTCTCCTTCATCCCAACAGGTAAAAACAATTTTAGCAGCTAATCTACCATCCTTAAATACAGCATAATTATCCACATACCTCATCTCTTAATTAAACAAACATAATATTTCATTAAACGTTCTTTACTAAAAGTCTAGTAAGGACAACCACATATATTCATATTCTCCTTCTCTCTCCCCCCATCCCTCCCCCTCCCAGCAAAGCACTTACTTGGAAAGTAGGATGACCTGCAGAATTAACCAACTGGCTTTGTTTTTCTTTATTCAGAAAAGTATTCCAGCAGTGTTCAACAAATAACTGTAAAGAAATGAATACCTTCTTGTTTAGCCATTTTATTTGGATGGGTTGGATTTGTGTTGTTAAGTGAGACATTTGTTTAATGAGTTTTGCCCCATTTTGCGACCTTTCTTACCACCATTGCTAAGTGAATCACTGCAGTCGATAAGTCAGTAAGCAGACTGACAAAGTGGAAATTACATGTTGCTACTAAAAGGGCTTGTGGTTCCCTGTCTGATGCAAGAAATATGATATTCAGGGGTGCTCCTGAAGAAAAGGCTGTGTGCAGGTAGAAAGGGTGATACTCCAGTAAGGGGGTGCAATGATTACAATAAGCTCCTGCATATAGAATAGAATAGAGGTGGAAGGGACCTTGGAGGTCTTCTAGTCCAGCCTCCTGCTCAAGCCCGTACAGAAAAGTGGGGGTCTTTAAATAGTCACGTCCACTTCCCCCCCTTTTTTTCCCTATTGTTTGCAATGACCAGTTGCAGACATCCACATGTGTATGCATGTCAGGTTTGGAAGCCTCCGTTTAAGTCTCTGCGTGTGCACAGACATAGGCTGACTTAGGAGCGAAAACACTGCTGATAGATCTTGTCATTCTTGTGGGATTTTTGCATGCAGTTTAGTTGTGTGGAGGGGGAGGGGGAGGAGGAAGTGCGGAGCAAAGAGAGAAAGAAAGATTGATTGAAAGAAAGAAAGAAAGAAAGAAAGAAAGAAAGAAAGAAAGAAAGAAAGAAAGGAGGGAAGGAAGACAAGAAAGGAAGAAGAAAGGAAGGAAGAATATAGGAAGGAAGGAAGGAAGGCAGGCAGGCAGGCAAGAAAGGAAGAAGAAAGGCAGGAAGAATATGGGAAGGAAGGAAGGCAGGCAGGCAAGAAAGGAAGAAGAAAGGCAGGAAGAATATGGGAAGGAAGGAAGGAAAAAAGAAAAACAGGAAGGAAGGAAGGAAGATATAACCTTCAGCAAAGCAGCCTCCCTGCAAAAGAAACCCATTCCCACTTATGTGAGCAGACACGTGCCCCCACAAGCAGTTCCCCCCTCAGCCTCCAAGCCAAAAACCTCGCCTTGCCTTAATTGCAGGCAAAACCTGTCGAAAGCCCAACCACCCCTTGCAGAAGCGCTGCCTGCTTGCTTTTCCAGGGTGCTCCAGCCCAGCTTCTTTCCTCCCTTTTAGCTGGCTGGACAACCTTTAAAATCGGCCTTTTCTCTTTATTTATTGGGGGGGGAATCTGCAAGCATGCCAACTGGGGCGGCGGGGCGGCTGGAGAAGAGCGGCCAGCCAGGAGGACGCGCGACCTGCCCACCAGCCGATCCAGGCTGAGCTCCTCCTGAGTAAGCGCGCTGGCCAGGTGACACCGAGGCCGCTTTGGAAACAGAAAGTAGGCATCGTGCAAAGCAGAGCGGCTTGCCTCCGCGCCTCGGAGCCGGGAGGATTTTTGCATGCAGTTTACTTGTGTGTGGGGGGTGAGGAGGAGGAGGAAGCGCAGAGCAGCCAGTCAGAGCCCAGACTGTTTGCTTATTGAGAGAGAGAGAGAGAGAAAGAAAGAA
>JALGBA010000105.1:600000-808677 GCA_023970755.1 Azemiops feae
TTGCTGTTAATAAACTTCTGTTACCTCTGCTGTCATGAAAACGGTTTAATGGGATTTTTTGTTTATTTCTTGATGTTTATTGATGCAAAGTACCTCTAGATCAGCAACGTTAAAATGTGTGGACTAATATATTGGCTGGAGAATTCTGGGAGTTAAAGATCACACATCTTAACGTTGCCAAGGTTGAGAAACAGTGATTTAGATATTAGAGCTTTACAAATCATTTAAAACAGATGCTGCACAAAGTGCAATAACAATAAATGAAAGATTTGTCATTAAAGCATTAGCATAGTGTTCTTTTCAAGATTTGCACACCTATTTCAAATTTCATGTGTTTATACCACCAATATTTCTTGGACCCCAACAAAAAAATACAGCCATCCCACACATTTGCAAAGGCACAGCTACTTTAATGCTCCAAACAGATATCCTTCATTTGCACAAATGTACTTTAAAGTACAAAGTAGCCCCTTTGAATACTTTACATAGCCTTTCCATTCAAAGAAAATAATCATTTGAAGTTAATATGGATTTTTATTAGTATTTATGTTGTCTATGTGTACTGTATATACAGCAAACTTTCCCCAAACAAGTATCTTCTTGATGCAACGTGATTTGGTTATTATGGCAGGAACTATGAAAATTACACTCTATCCCTTAAAAATTAATAGTGCACTCTTTTGAATTACTGTTATCTTCAATTAAACAATTTAAACTTTTTTTTAAAAGTGCTAGCACAATCAACTTCTCTTGAACAAAAGAAAAATATTAGAAGGTACATTCAAATTGAAAGTGCGTTAAATTGCTGCAAGGACAAAATTTTCACGTCTTGTATTTTTTTCCTTAATTTTTTTTAAAAAAATTTAAAACCCATATATTATCATCACTAAAAATTATTCACATAAAAATGACCTCCAAATGTAAAATCACAGCAATAAGCTGGATGGACTAAGTTACAGTGGTAATGTATGTTGGGAGATTTGCAAGAACAAGTTAGGGATAGAGCATCAGGGAGAAAATTTAAATGGTTGCTAGGCTTCGAAAACAACCTGATAGCACATAATCTATCAATATATGAAAACAACTATACTGTAATTGGAATTCATGTTTCAAATCCTTAGTATTTTGCATTATGGATTCCACAAACTAAACAGGCAGGAAGAATGAAATCCTTCCGTGGCATGACCTGTTGACATGTACAGAGTTATTACGTTTGCCATAATCTGAGATTCTGGTTTGTTTGTGTAAGGTTTTTTGTTTTTTTTAAAATGTGAACCGCCCCTATCAGAAACTCAGTGCTTCAATTGCTTAAGGTCAAGTCCAGCAGTGAAAAATAATTCAATCCAGTGTTCTGTTGCCAATTTGTTAACAAATAACCTCTAGTCACCGAAGCAGAGGGAGAGGTATGAGAAAAGTCTTTATTGATGGTCCAGGAAGATAAAAACATTATTTCGCTTTTTCTTTCTTGCTGTTCATCTGGAGCTAAGTAAGTCAAAAAGTATTACTCTACAGCCTTATTCTGCAAATAACATGTTACATCCTTTTATCTTAGCACAGCTATTCTGAGGTACTTAGGGCTATCAGGCTTGATCAACATATCAAAATGTAGTTATTGTTCTGATTTAATAGTCAACAATTCTGTTCAAAATCCAAATATCATACACCCAATTTTAATGAGAAATATTAGAAAAATTAATCACATCATGTATCATGCTGGCTACATGGTCAAATCCCAACTAAAACATTTGCTGACTATGAAAGGGTACATAGGTAAATCAGCCTGAACAAATATATTTTAATTTCATTGGAAAAAAGAAAAAAAACAAAACTCAAAAATAGCTGCTATAATTTCAGATATCTTGAGATAATACTTGCAAAAAACTTGAAGTAGTTTAGAAAAAAGAATATCGATCACTTGGTTAGGAAATTAAAATGAGAATGAGGGGTCCTTGATGCTCACAGCTTGGTTGTTTTCTTGCAGATGTTTCATTACTCAAACATTACTCAAACTAACATCATTAGTACTACCGTAGTATGGAGTGGAGTTGGGTCTCATTTTATATTCTAGTGGCTTGTCCTGTTAGCGTTGGTAGGAGTGGTCTCAAGTGGAATCAGTAGCACTCCCACATATATTGTGCTGGACCAGTGTGTAACCATCTGGCCAGAGTGTATAACTAGCTTAGGAAATTGTGTGCTGTTAGAGCAATTAGCATTTAAGGGGTTAAATGTTGTCTCCTTAAGAGATGGCCTCTGGGAAATGTAGTTTAGTTGTTGGTCAGTTCTATGTCTTAACTAGCCACTGGGAGGGGCTTCAATGTTTATGACAGGATTTCCTGGCTACGGGCCAGCATGAAAAGGTTTTGTGTAGTACAGCAACGAGGTCCTTTGCTCCGTACGAACATGGGGTGAATTTACCTTTAATTTTTTACACCACAAGAACGGACAGATTATGATACGTGCCTCAGAAGAACTCTTCATTAACTGTGAGTTATTGTTTAGAGATTCCTGAAGAATAAATAATCTGAATATTAATCCGTCTTTGGAGTTAATCTGTCTGTGTCAGGCAGGAATAAAGCAAATCTCCTGTTTGGAACAGATATACAACCCAAAATATGGATCAGGTTTATAGTTGATACCTTTATTATAATAGAAAAGGACCAACTAGAGAACACACATGAAACCATCCACAACATCTTCAAAAGAATCCAATTCACAAGGGAAAAAGAAAACAACAATATGATACTTTTCCTGGATATCCTTATCAGCAGACACCTCTATGGCAAACTAGAAACACAAGTCTATAGAAAAACTACCCACACCAAACAAGTACTTCATTACCAAAGTAATAACCCAACCTCTCATAAGAGAAGTTGTGTAAGAACACTATTCAGATGAGCACAAACACACTCAGCAACCCTGAACATAAGAAAAAGGAAACATAATCTCTATAACACCTTGAAACAAAATGGGTATCCATGCAACTTCCTCAAAAAGTGCTTGACCACTCAACCCAATATAGCACAACCAACACAAGCTATATGTTGGGCTGTTGGTTTGATCTCCGAGTTTGGTGATTTGGCTGCAAACGTTTCGTCTCCATTTGGGAGGATATCTTCAGTGCGCTTTGAATTCAATTCAACGTGCACTGAAGATGTCCCCCCCCCCCCCGAATGGAGACAAAATATTTGCAGCCAAATCGCCAAGCTTGGAGATCAAACCAATAGCCCAACTACCATCCCGAGCTACTAGTATTCAAACACATTACAACAAGCTATAAGGATAACACTGTCACACATCAAAAACATCTCAGAAACCAGCAATAGACTATTACAGCCATGTGGCATCAGCATAGCACGCAAACCAACTAAAGCTATTCAAAATATCCTGAGTAAACCAAAAGACCCAGCAGGCCCAGGAGGGGAAAAAACCCAGGAATCATTTACAACAGGGGTCTTGAAACTTGGCCCTTTTATGACTTGTGGACTTCAACTCCCAGAATTCCTCAGCCAGCGTGCCTGACTGAGGAATTCTGGGAGTTGAAGTCCACAAGTCATAAAAGGGCCAAGTTTCAAGACCCCTGATTTACAATATACAGTGTAAAGACTGCAACAGCCACTACATAGGACAAACAGAAGACTAGCAGAACATATCCATGAACACCAACTAGCAGTCAGAAGACATGATGAATCTCACAACACATGGACAGACAGACGTAATTTCATCTGGGAAACTGTTACCAAGCTTAAGTCCAAAAATGCTAAAGAATTCCTGGAAGCCTGGCACTCTGACAAATCAGCCATCATTAGGCATAGACGTAAACAACGTCTACATACCATACAAAAGAGACAATCAACAAGCCAAAAAGAAAACAAAAAGACCAAAACACCTCCCCATCAGCAATCAACACCCAGATGAACATAGATTAACACCAAGATTAACCTCAGACCAACAATCAAGAGGTAAACAATACCCCAATGAAGGAACTGCCACACAAGCTAACAGTAAACAGCCGAACCAAATGACCACCAAGACCACTCCCACCAACACTGACAGGGCAAGTCATTAGAATATAAACAGACAGCAAATCCCACTCCTTAGTAGCCTCAATGATGTTACCTAATTTGGGTAATGAAACATCTGCAAGAAAACAACCAAGCTCTGAGAGCACCCCAGAACCCGTCATTTCAACCCTGAGCTACAAATATTCTCCTCTATTGGTAAAATGAGAATTTAAGATACAAGATATTTATGATGTACATGACTAGAGTTTTGCTGTAGCTAAAATTATTTCTCACCCAGGGTACTCATTTTTATTCCCATAGTAGTCACTATTCCCAGATTTGATAAAATGGGATATGCTGCTTGATATTTTCATTAATTGTGCATACAGCATGAGGAACGGCTGCAGGACTCGGTTTGGCTAGTCTAAAGAAAAGAAGAAATAGGGGAGACATGATAGCAGTACTCCAGTATTTGAGGGGGTCATGTTATTCACCAAAGCACCAGAGGGCAGGACAAGAAACAATGGTTGGAAACTGATCAAAGAGAGAAGCAACCTGGAATTAAGGAGAAGCTTCCCGACAGTGAGGACAATTAACCAGTGGAACAGCCTGCCTTCAGAAATCGTGGGTGCTCCATCCCTGGAGATTTTTAAGAAGAGGCTAGAGTCAGTCACTTGTCTGAGATGGTATAGGAGGTTCTCCTGCCTAGAAAACCTCCAAAGTCCCTTCCAGCTCCTATCCTATCCTATCCTATCCTATCCTACCAGCAATAAATGAAAAGGTGTGTGCTTTCCAAATGTTAAAATATATTACGGTGAATGTCATATTAAACAGTATCATGACTTTGTTAGTCACTTTTCTTGTATAATAAGAAAACTATCACGTGCTTCTTAAAACTAAAAACTTATTTAGTGGAGTTTGGATCAACAATCGCATAGGGAGACTCCTAACCTTGGTCCTGCGGATGTAAAATCCTCTCCATCCTGAGCTAGCATGGGATTGCCTCGACTATTATGAACGTTGAGAATCGTAGCACAGCGTAACAATAATGGTTGTGGACAACGGAGAATGTAGCTCTACCCCTCTTAAACAATCCCAAGGTGGGTAAGGCTACGCTTGGTCTATAAAGTCTGAGTGCTTTGTTTTTCTCCCAAACTCCGAGGAAACAGATTAGCTGAGCTCCTCTCTCCAAGCGGTACCCAAGAGAGGAGGTTATCACTCTCACTTCACCTTCGTCTCCTACAGAGGGCGCTAACTATAATTCCGGAACCCGTCCAGGCCCGCCGGGAAATGGTTGCGAGAATCGGCCATCTTTGTAAAGGGCAGAAAAGACCCAGCGACACGGATGTTATTTCTCTCTTTGAGCGAATGGTAGCGGAAACGGATACTAGCGGGCCATCTGCCTTCCTGCTGTCTGGCCCCTTGTCTTGATTCGGAAGAAGGGAACTGGCCGACTGGAGAGATCATGGTGAGCGGATAGTCGCTATGGCTGCATTTCGATCGCCTCTGATCCTATCAGAGCAGGGCCATTTTACGGCAAGGATGTTTGATCGAAGGGCAGCGGGATCCAGGCAGCGGAAGAGGAAGGTTACAGCTTGGGGGAAGCAAGAGTCTTCCGGAGTCTCTTCCGAGTTTTTCCATTAGTGGGACCGCTCAGTGGGTTGACCAACGGTGAAAATTGGACTTTAAGCTTTGCAAATAAAATAGGGCTTATGGGATCTGTGGGATGAGACAATTTGTCTGTTGAGCCAGACTTGCTTCTTTTGTTACCAGCAAATTTTTAAACAGGATTTTCCAAACCTTTTTTTTCCCAGCCTCTTTTGTCCGGGGCAGGGGCTCAACACAATTGGGCTTCCTTGAAATTTCACCCATTTTATCACATTCAGGGATAAGATCTCATGATCTCCATTTATCCCTAGAAAATATATTTAAGATTTTCCATTGCTTCATTCAAATACTTGAAATAGTGCAATTTAAAGATCAAAATTTCCTACTTTTAATGTCCATGTCATTGTTAATTCTTTCTATTTTTTCTTGGAATTCAGGACGAATTTTCTGATCCTGATTTGGCAGTTATGGGTGAGGAATCAAAATCTGAGAATGGAGAGAATGCTCCTGTCTATTGCATCTGTCGCAAACCTGATATCAATTGTTTCATGATGTGAGTATTGTTGGAAGGAATAAAAGAACTTGATCATGACAGCTCTTTCACATGTTATGAGGTTGCCTTGGGGATGGCATCCAGTGCAAAACCCTTTTGCCAGTATAATATATGCTGGTTTATCTCTGCATGGTCTTCTGGAACATGTTCTTTCTAAAAAGGAATATTTTTAATTATAAAATTTAAAAACATTCATTCTGAAGAATACTTTGCAACATAAAGATACTAATGGCACATTAAAAGGGGAAGATGAAAAGGGCAAGAAAAGGGCAAAGGGTACAATAAAAGAAATAAAAAAGACAGTACTCTATTGAATGAAGTAATTGGGAGGGCAAATTACCCAATATTTCCCAAATATTGGAAAAAATAGAAAATAATTAGAAAAAATACCAATTACACTAGATTAAGTCAATTCTAAACATATATCTAGAGGTTAAAGCCTTTAAGAACCCTATGCTTGGGGCATACAGAGCATTCATACTGAAGAAGCTATATCTGTCTGATAACTTAAAGGAATATTATTCAATACCAAGTGAATATCATTAAATCCAAAGTGCTTCTAGAGATTAAGGTGAATGCACAAAAAAGCACTACGACAAATGTTGAATATCTTGTGAAGTTATTATGGATTTAGGATAGGACTCATCTATCAGGAAAAGGCCACTATATGTGATAGCGCAGAGATGGCCAAACTTTAACATGACAAGGTTTACTTTTCCTTTTTCCTTTATTAGATTAACAAGTTCTGTAAGTTGCAAAATTGTGGTTTGTGGCTCACCTAGAATTAATGAACGGAGTGCTTTGGATCCTATGCTCAGCCTGGGAATTTATTTTCAGGACCACAACTTTAACTTTCCCCCCTAATTGCGCTTTTATATGAGGACCTTAAATCATGAAAAAAGAATCTTTATTGCCACTATTAGATATTTGAGAGGTACAAGAAACTCTTGATTTTCTGAAGTTCATCTAGGTATTTATTATTCAACCTTCTCTCTCTTTTATCCACCCCTTTCCAATAGAAGATGTTATGCTTTTTAAGAGTTCCCTGTTATGCTTAGTTAGTTAGAGCCAGTTTGGCTAAGACATCAGGCTGGAAACTAGGAGACCTTGCGTTCTAGTCTTGCTTTAATCACAAAGCCAGCTGGGTAACCATTGGCCAGTCACTTTGTCAGCCCTAGGAAGGAGCAGTAGCAAAGCACTTCTGAAATCTTGTCAGGAGAACTGCAGGGACTTGTCCATGCAGTCACTAGGAGTCAGTATTGACTTGAAGGCACACATCCAGCTATAGTTAAGTAGATGGTGAGCCCTCTTGTACAGATTCTCAAATGCAGAAGAAACTTGGTTAATGAATCCTTACTTCCTCTTCTTTTTCTCTCTCCAGAGGCTGTGATCATTGCAATGAATGGTTCCATGGCCACTGCATTAACATTACTGAGAAGATGGCAAAAGCAATTCGGGAATGGTACTGCATGCAGTGCCGAGGTAAATTTAAAATCCTTTTTTTTGTGTGTGTGTGATAAATCTGTGTCTCGTGAAGCATATATGGACATGTCCTTAAGTGGTATGCTAAAAACTTAGAATTTATAGAGATTTCCCCCCCTCAAATTTAATAATATTTAAAAATGGCAAAACATGCTCAATAATAAATTTAAAAAAACCACCTCCTGATCTTTGAATCTATATAGCAGAGCTTTTTGTAGAATATAAAAATGCTTTAAGAATAATTGTTCTGTATAATAACTAAGATTGACTAAGTGCAGCATAGCATGAACTGGTAAAAACGCAGTTTCCAGGGGCAACAGAGACCCAGTTTGGTGTAGTGGTTCTGACCCAGAAACCAGGAGACAATGATGTCCAGGCCTCCTTTAGGCATGAAAAGTCGGCTGGGTGATTTTGGGCCAGTCACTCTCTCTCAGTCCAGCTCTCTACACAGGGTTGTTGTGGGGAAAATAGGAGGAAGGAAGGAATATAATGTATGTTCACTGCTTTATATATAAAAAGGAAGGATAAAAAATATAAGTAAAACATTGTTTATGCGTTGCCTTGAAATTCAGGCAGATGAGTAGAGTAGCATGGAGCTGGAGGAATTTGGGAGAGAAAACAGTATAGGTAACCTTCAACTTACAACCACAATTGAGCGCCAAATTTCTGTTACTAAGTGAGATAGTTGTTAAGTGAGTTTTTCCCCATTTTATAACCTTTCTTGCCATAGTTGTTAAGTGAATCACTGTAGTGTTAAGTTAGTAATACTGTCGTTAAGAGAATCTGGCTTCCCCATTGACTTTTCTTGTCAGAAGGTCACAAAAGGTGATCACATGACCCCGGGACACTGCAACCATCATAAATATGAGTCAGTTGCCAAGCATCTGAATTTTGATCATGTGACCATGGGGATGCTGCAATAGGGACCATGGGGAAGTATGAAAAAAAGGTCATGTCAATTTTTGAGTGCCATTGTAACTTCAAATGGTCACTAAACCAACTGTTGTAAGTCAAGGACTACCTGTACACTTTTGCAAAGTGGTTTTTTTACCGCCACCATCCCCAACCCAATATATGAATCACAAATACATCAGGCAAAGTGTAAAGCATTTACTATGGAGAGTCAAGGTTTTTATAGAGTACAGAAACAAACTATACATTTGGTATTATGTGAGGCATGAAAAAACAACTAATCAACCAAAAGGTGTTGAATAGATATGAGAATTAAACAATAAACAAACAATTGATTTTAGATAATATTTTACAAGTGGCAAATTTATGGGTTATAACATTCACTTTCCCAGCTGACTTTGTTGTTTCTTTCTTAATACTTGCAAGTATATTTAATGCTCCCTATTGTTTAGTTGATGAGAAAGCTAGTTCTCACTTATCGAAAGAAATGGCCTTGGATCAGAGCCCTAAAGTTAGAAGAAAGATTGCCATGCTAAAATACTAATATAAACGTTTAAAATGCCAATGGTGAAGCCTAAAATTCCAAGTAACAAATGAAAATGATCTTAGCTTCCCTGCTATTTTATTTCTAAAGGAGGAGGTCTGTTCTGACCGTTCCTTTTGCTTTACTTTGGGTAAAATAGCTTTTCCTAAGGTTATATTCTAGTACAGAAAAACACGTATAGTATTAACATAAAAAATAAATTACATTTAGATTTTTTACATTTAGAAAGGGGATATGGGTTCTCTTAACTTAGATCTCTTTCTCTTTTGCAGAGAGAGACCCCACCCTTGAAATCCGATATAGGCACAAAAAGTCCAAGGAGAAGGACCGTGAAGGTGAGCGGGAACGTGCTGAAAAAGATGAGATGCGTGTGAAAGCCCAAGAACTGGCACTGGAGCAGAGCCGCAATTCCAAAGTAAGGGGTTGGGGGTGCAGTGGAGATTACCCCATCTTACAGGGCCTGGCATTCTAACTCCAGAATGTTGATGTGATTTGAACTGTTGGGTACTGAACTCGTACATTGAAGCAACTGCCTTTCCCTAACAGTCGTACTCAGACTGTTTATTGTCATTTATTAGATTTACATAGGATCAAGATGTAGTCAAATGGGTAAATACTATACTTTGATGTAGTCAAATAGGTAAATACTATATTAGTTTCTAGCTCCTCTGTGACCCAGCGGTTCTTCCCTTTGATGGAACAACAGGAAGATGAAGTCACTTTTAGAAGATCATGGGACAGTAACAGATCCCTGAAGCCAGATTGCACTGGTAATTAAGGCATTCCTTTCAGTATGTTTAGTTTAGTTAATTGCTAAATCAGATTCTCTTGAGATTTTCCTACCCTTTCCTTATTGTTACGCATATTGATGCTTAAACAAATCATTTATTGCCATGACAAAATTTTAAATCAGATGTGCCTTTTTAGGGTATATTTAAAGAGCTAGTTTAGGGTAGTGGTTAAGGTATTAAGAAAGCACTAGAAACCAGGAGGCGATAAGTTCTAGTTCTCCCTTTGGCATAGAGCACAGGTATCAAACTCGCCGCGCCACGTGACGTGTCGTGACATATCGTGACTTTTTTTTGCATTGCTTCCGTTCGATGCCACCAGCCCACGGGCCGGCAGTTTGACACTCTTGGCATAGAGGGTCACTCCCTCTCAACACAATCCACCTCACAGAATTCCTGTTAGGAGGAGGAGGAGGAAGCATTTTGTATGCTGTCTTTAGTTGGGATATAAATTGAATAAATATCAGCTGGGATAATCAGTTGCCTTTGTTAATGTTTAATTTTTAAGCATCTTCGATTTTGCATTTTCCTCCTGTATTCTTTCTACAAATCTGAGATTAATCATAAGGCCAGTTTGAATCATGCGCAGTGGAACAGGATTCATGAGATTTTGACTTGTGCAATTTTAGAATTCCCTTTATATTGCCTATATTAAGGGTTTCCATTTCCCCCCCCCCCGTTGTTTAGCTAAAACCACTTATCAGAAAGTCCTTTTGCCCAAATACTTTAAGTCAATTTAAATGCCCTTGTTGTGTTTGGGTCATGCGTTCATGCATCATTATCTAAAGAAAAACCACTTCTACCCAATTCTGGATAATTTACCCAGGTTTGGGAAGCACTGGCCTACATAGAATTATGTACTAGCGATTGTTTCATAAAATGCAAAACGTAGAAATAATAGGTTAGCAAGAGCATAATGGGAAAGTTTAAAAGCTGCTTTGAAAAGATTGATACCATCATGTTTGTTTCTCCCTATTTTCTAACCCTGTCACTTTTGATTTAAATCTAGGAAAGTTTTATCAAAATTGAAAAGTGCTAGCTGTGTATTGGGAAAAGCTGAGTTCTCCAACTGAACAAAGCCATTGTTACTTTTAATTAGAGTTCGCTTGGCAGGAAATTTTATCTCTTGAAGAAGTGCAAGTAGCCCTAGTTTTCCCTGAATTTTGCAATGGTATGTTGTAGTTGAAGCCTTCCTTTTACTCTCAGTTTTAGTTTTAGAACAGATTTTGGGAGTTCTTCTAGAAGCTGCTGAACTGAACTTCCTGGCATTCATAGCTGTAGTCTGAGCATGCCCTAAAAGAATATTGATTCGTGCATTATATTAACTTTTGCAATCATCTAAGCCTTCATGGTTATGAAATCCATGGGAGGATATCTGGACATTGGCTAAATCTTCATCCCAACGTTCGACTGACAGCAACTTTTGGAGTTCTGTGAGCATGTTGTGGCCAATCCCATTTTGCCTTGGGTTAGGTATTTATGTTTTCACAAAGTGTCCACCGTGTGGATGTGGCCAGCCATACGTATAGCAGAAGATAAATTGATGAGATTGCTTCCATCTGTTGCGGTCTCTTTGGATTTACCTTGCCATCTCCAATTACTTTTGTCTTTTGTTCTGGAAAGTAGGTAAACTTCCAGACAAAATCAGCTTCTTTACTTTAATATTTTAGGAATGTCAGTGTTGGATCTTAAGTTATGCTCAGAATAAAGATGGAGCTGGAAGTTAGGGCTTTGCATTGCAACATGCTAGCTTCTATATAATAGTTTTTATGAAAAAGAAAAGTCTTAGAGGCCAGCAGGCACCAAGAAAAGTGTCTATTGCTAGCACATAGGCATGATTCAGCAGATGGAGCAGTGACATCTTTGCTGGGAAATTGACTCCAAAAAATTGTGACTTCTCACTTGCTGCACTGACCATAATAAAACAGCAGGAGGAACAGATGTAACTGAAAACTGCCAGAAGAATCTCTTTCCCCCCTCTATTCTGGGGAGGCGAGCAACTTGAGATCCCCAGGCACCATTCTTATGACTCTGGAGGCACCTGTGATGATAGGGGTTGAAAACTGGTGGCACATTTCCCCATCACTATGAGTTGGAATACAGTTAACAAATTACTCTATATAGAGAGAGTTAGCATACCTTGCAAAAACAGAATCCTTATTTGCCAATTAATTTTACTCTTTCTCCCAGTCCTGTTCCCCTTCCCCTTCTGCATTATTGCCTCACCAACTCATTATTACCATTTTTAGCCCAAGACAGCCCACAAATATTAGGTGTAGCCCTCAATCATGAGAAGGTTGCCTATTCCCCTTATATTTACATACCAAAACCAAGGGATGGAAATAGAATAGAATAGAATAGAATAATAATAGAATAGAATAATAATAGAATAGAATAGAATAGAATAATAACAGAACAGAACAGAACAGAACAGAACAGAACAGAACAGAACAGAACAGAACAGAATAGAATAGAATAGAATAGAATAGAATAGAATAGAATAGAATAGAATAGAACAGAACAGAACAGAATAGAACAGAATAGAAGTTGGAAGGGACCTTGGAGGTCTTCTAATCCAACCCCCGGCTTAGGCAGGAAACCCTATACCATTTCAGACAAATGGTTGCCCAATCTCTTCTTAAAACCTCCAGTGTTGGAGCATTCACAACTTCGGGAAGCAAATTGTGCCACTGGTTAATTGTTCTAACTGTCAGAAAATTTCTCCTTAATTCTAGGTTGCTTCTCTTCTTGAATAGTTTCCATCTGTTGCTTCTTGTCCTGCTTTCAGGTGCTTTGGAGAATAGGTCAACTCCCTCTTCTTTGTGGCAACCTCTGAGATATTGGAACACTGCTATCATGTCACCCCTAGTAAACTAGACATACCCAATTCCAGCAACCGTTCTTTATATGTTTTATGCTCCAGTCCTCTGATCATCTTTGTTGCTCTTCTCTGCACTCTTTCTAGAGTTTCAACATCTTTTTTTACATCGTGGTGACCAAAACTGGATGCAG
Source organism: Azemiops feae (assembly GCA_023970755.1). Classification (NCBI taxonomy): domain Eukaryota; kingdom Metazoa; phylum Chordata; class Lepidosauria; order Squamata; family Viperidae; genus Azemiops; species Azemiops feae. The sequence continues at coordinate 612,901 of JALGBA010000105.1, forward strand.
CATTCCAAGTGTGGCCTTACCAAGGCGTTGTAAAGTGGTATTAACACTTCGCGTGACCTTGATTCTGTCCCTCTGTTAATGCAGCCTAGCCCTTCTCACATCTGTCCGTTGTCTTATTTGCAGCAGATCAAGCGCTCAGCCCGCATGTGTGGAGAATGTGAGGCCTGCCGGCGCACGGAGGACTGCGGGCAGTGTGATTTCTGCCGGGACATGAAGAAGTTTGGAGGGCCTAACAAAATCCGTCAGAAATGCCGCCTGAGGCAGTGCCAGGTTCGGGCTCGGGTGAGTGTCATGGTGGGCATTCCCTGCCCTGAGATCATTGCATGTTTTCTCTAGAGGGGCACTTTCTTGGCTGCTCACTCCCAAGAGGCAGCCACCTCAAATTGAAGCTGTTGGTTGTGTGTAGCTCACACGTGATTTTTTTTTTCCCGTTCTTTTCTTCCTAGGAGTCCTATAAATATTTTCCAGCTTCGGTAAGTTTCCTTTTTCCCTCCAGTTTTTTTTCTTTTTTTTTTCTTTTTTTTTCCTTTTTTTAAAAAAAAAATCTTAATAATCAGGATTAAGATAATAGGTGAGTGCTAAGTTGGGACTCCTGGGATTTTTTTTTTCCCTAGAGAGGGAAGCAGACTGGAGCTTGGCCTATACATCCAGTACAATGAGGTGGTGATAGTCGAGAAGTGGCGGACTGAACTATTTCAGATTGTGGGTGGAAACTAATCTCTTTTACATATAGGTAGTCCTCGACGCACAACCTTTTGTTTAGTGACGGTTTGAAGTTACAAACAGCGCTGAAAAAAAGTGATTTATGACCATTGTTCATACTTAACGACCATTGCAGCATCTCCGTCATCACGTGATCAAAATTCGGATGCTTGGCAACTAACTCGTGTTTTATGACGGTTGCAGTGTCCCGGGGGGGGGGTCATGTGATCCCCTTTTGTGGCCTTCTGACAAGCAAAGTCAGTGGGGAAGCCAGATTCACTTAGTAACTGTGTTACTAATTTAACAACTGCAGTGGTTCACTCAACAGCTGTGGCAAGAAAGATCGTAAAATGGGGCAAAACTGGCTTAACAACCGTCTCGCTTACCACAGAAATTTTGGGCTCAATTGTGGTCATAAATCGAGGACTACCTGTCCATAGCACGTGCACCCATGTTTATCTCCCACTTAAGAGAAAACTAACACAGCAGGGAGAAAGTTTTTTTTCCTGTGCCCTACTCTGGGTTTTCCAACTTTTTAATTGGATGAGGTTTTTTTTTTTGTCCTCTTCTTCCAACCCCCAGTGAGGCAACCGTTGTAATTCTATGCCTTTCTCTGTTTAGTGACGGCAGTCCACCTTTTCATCTTATTTCCACCTCATCCTGCTGCCTGTATAGATCCGGCGTAACACTTAGTGGGTTCGTATTTGAAAGGCCGGGTGCTCGAAGACCCAGACTGCATGCATTATGTATTGTGTTAGGTGGCAGGTTTTGCTGGGCCATTTGGCCCTGCTTCTTGGAGCTCTTAAGCCTTTTCTCCTCTCCATGTTTTATTTTTATTTTTTTTATTTTTTTCAAAAGAAGTGGGTTTGGGAATTTCTTTTTTTGCTGCTCGGTGCTTTGCCGCTTGGCATTCAGCAAGCCCCATTTTCTCTGTTTGCCACTCTGTGCAGAGGAACAGAAGGGTATGTTTGCACTGTCTTGGTGCCTTGGTGCTCGTGAAGCCAGGCAGATGGCTTCTTTAATGCTTTCCTCTCTCTCTCTCTTTCTCTTTTCTTCCCCCCCTTTTCCTCTCTCACTGCTTTTTCCCGCTCTCTCCCCACTTCCCCAATCGCTCAATAGATGTTACGGGGGCGGGAGGATGATCTGCAGATGCTAAAGGAACAGCTAGAATCGGCTGCCACACCTGAGCCTCTGTCGGATGATGATCTGCACATAGATCCCGATTTGTATCAGGAGCTTTGTTCAGGGGCCTTCGATGATCAGAATCTGGTGAGACCTATGGTAGACCCATTGCCTTGGGATTCCTAGGTCATGTTGGCAGGGTAATGCTTGCTTGGGTAGAAAAACACTGCCCTAGGATAGTGCATGTCCTGGGTCCCCTCCTAATGTAATTCAGTGCTGCGGAAGGACATCTGTCAGAGGTGTTGGGAACTCTAGCTAAATGTTTGGCTCAACATTTCCTATGGGGCTTGACCCAGTTCCTCAGCATTTAAAGCTCCCTGCTTGTCCACTTTCTACTATTTCTTGAGCCTTGTATCTTCAGTTTATTCTCCAGCAATCTTTTTGCCTTGATTTCCCCTGATTCCTTTATCTTCTCCTTCTGATTCTTCTACCCTGCTTCCTCTCGGCTCTTTGCTTTTCTGCTGGCTTCTCTGTCTCTCTTTCTGCAGAGATTCCCAATTTTAGGCTTTTTGCTTGCCTGTTACCCTTTTGCTAACCGCCCATAGGTTTTCTTATGGACGCTTCACGTCTCTCACAGAAGCTGCACTATCGATCATTTGCTCCGTGGACTGTTCTTCCCCTAGCCCATAACTAAGAATGTTTGTAAATGGTCAGAGATGTTAACTACTGTTGCTTTGTTAGACAAGCTCTTGCAGATTGCCACACATGGCATACATCTGGGAAAAATACGTTTCTTTAATTTGGTTTCTAAATTATTTCATTAGTTTAGTTTGGTTCTTTTAGAAAAGATTACTACGGCATTTTTACCTGAGTCTGTGGTGGGAAGTGCAGATAGCCATTGGGTTACGATCACTTGTTCAGCAACTGTTCCAAAGTTACGACAGTGCTGAATGAGGAGATGTATGGCTGATCCTCAAAGCCATGACAGCATTGCTGCAGTTATTTGATTGCAGTTCAGGCAGTTGGCAACTGCAATTACAATGGCTGCAGTGTCCCCTCAGGTTATCACTATTTGTGACCTTCTCTGCTGGTTTCTGCCAAGCAAAGTCAATGGAGAAGCCTGCAGGAGGTCACAAATGGCAGTTATGTGTGACATTGTGGGATTCATCTAATGCCTGCAGCTGGAACTGCCATTGTAAGTTGGTATGTTCACATGATGTTGCATTTTGCAACAGCATCATTTAGAGAGAGAGAGTTCCCAGTCCCAATAACTGCCATTATTCAAGGACTATCTGTATAATAACCTCTGTACAGAGAACTGTAGTGTAATAGGCACCAAAGATCCATTTTTTGATTATTACAGCCAGTCTTACTTTTGCATACTTGATGCTTGGTTAGGCATTTCTTTTAATGAGACAGTACTACACATCTTAAGGCATATTAATATGCCTTTGTTAGCTAAGTGCTCCATTGATGTAACTCCAATATAAATAGTTCTCACTCACCCTCCCATTCATTCAGTGACCATTCAAAGTTACAGTGGTGCTGAAAAAAATAACTTTACAGCGTATTCATAACCTTTGCAGCATTCCTCAGTCATGTGATTGCCATTACAGTCAGCATGCAATGATGTATGCCTGAATTATGGGTTTGTCTTACATACACACACAGAGTGCAGAGCAGAGAGATTGGAGAGAAAGGGATTGCAAGGAAGTAAGCTGTTTTTCTACACATTGAAAGCAATGTGATTCTGGCAGCAGCCCAGTGCTTACAGTACTCTTTTGAAATCTCTCTCTCTTCAATCTCTTTTTTCTGTGAGGGAGTTGGTGGGGAGAAAAAAAATAAGCAATTTCTGTAGGCAATTTCTCCTTTGCCTGATCCTCCTCTCCCTCCCCCCTACAGAACAGAAAGATTGGAAAGGGATTTCAAGAGAGTAAGCTGTTTGCTGTTCTATACATTGAGAGCAATGTGGGTAGTTCAGGTCTGAGTGTTGCAGATGTGCTAGGCAAACAGCTTACTCTTCTCTCCAATCTCTCTTCTATGGGTGGAGGAAGGAAAAAAAAAGCAAGCAGTTTCTTTAGGCAATCTCTCCTTTGCTTGATCTTGTCTCTCCTGCAGAGCAGAAAAATTGGAAAAGAAAGATTTCAAGAGAGTAAACTATTTGCTCTTTTAGGCATCAAAAGCCATGTGATTGCTCTGGAAGTGACAAAGGGTAAGGCAAAGGGGAGATTGCCTACATAAATTGCTTGCTTTTTCACCCCCTCCTCCCCTTAGAGCGGAAAGATTGGAGACAGGGATTTCAAGAGAGTAAACCATCGCATGCGGCTCCCATCCCTGGACTAGAGTGCAATAACATTGCTTTTAGTGTACAAGACAGTAAGCAGGCACTCAAGCATTCCGAAGGCAGGGGAATGGTTAGGAGGCAAACAAAAGCTGAAGGTGTGAAACTGAGTAGACTTGTCTCTTTCCAGTTGGAAAGCATAGTCACAGTCACATGATTTTCCAATTAGTGACTGTTTTACTTAGTGGCAGAGCTACAATTAGGGTTGTTAAGCAAGGAATATATATATATATATATAAAACTACAAAGCACCTAACTAGCAAAGGTATATAATTTCCATGTCTGTTGGCCGTGCTAGCTGGGCATTTAAGAATTATAACCCAAATGCATTAGAAAGATCCTAGGAAGCTGGAAACAACTTGTGTGAGTAGAGTAAACTCACAGAGTGAACCTAATAAAGCTGTTGCACTCTTATGGTTCCCATAAAACTGGGGGGGGGGGTTTATGGTTGCCTCCAATAGAGAAGGTTGCTGAATTTCTACTCAAGTTGAGATTTTGTTGTGTGCTTCATAGTTTAAAGATCAACAGCATTGACTCCTAGGCCAGATGTGCTTCCCTTTCTAAATGCCAGTCTTCATGAAGTAAAAAACAACAACACCCCCATCTTGGATTGTCAACATCTGTGACAACAGGGCCATTAATGGAACTGGAGCATGCAGTTTCATGTATTAAATACATTTCTATTTTGCATTTTCACTGCTCTTTTTTAAATAATCCCAAAGTGGATTACTCTGGTATCTTTTTTTTCTCAAAGTGGTTCTATGACATAATGCGTTGCCGGCCAGAGTAATAGAATTACGGGATGTATTTCCTGAAAGAAGAAACGGAAGCAAAGCTGACTGCTCTTTGGCTTTTCCTAAAAGTCTTGTTCTGGAAATGTTAATCTTTCCCCCCCCCTCCTTTCCCCCCCATCTTATCCCTTTTTTTAGCCGTGGCTCAGCGACACAGATGACGTGCCCTTCCTTGATCCTGTGTTGCGGAAACGTGCAGTGAAAGTGAAGCATGTCAAGCGCAGGGAAAAGAAGTCAGAGAAGAAGGTATGAACCCAACATGGCGAGTTGCCAGGATGGGAAGTGGAATTTTTAATGGGGGAAGAGCACTTTTCTAAAGCTGTAATCCTTTCCACAATGTGCTTACAAGCCCATCAGAGTTGGCTCTCTTCATGGTTTGGGAGGGACCTACTTTTCATTTTCTTCCTCCTTGATTTAAAATTGCTAAGTCCCAAGTCTGTTCCATCAGAAACAGAAGTACTTCTTCATTTATGTATTAGATGCATAGTTTGCCTTACACTCAGGAGCTCAATGCACCAGGCGTAGTTCTTCATCCTCCCTTTCCCCCCCCTCACACCAATAACCTTATGGGTTGTAGGTGAACTGAAAGTGAGTGACTGACCCAAAGTCATCCAGTAAATTTCCCTGTTAGAGTTGGACTTGAGCCTAGGTCTCTTCAGTCCTACCCTGGCACCTTAACTGCTATGCCACATTGGCTCTCAAACTCCCTTCCTTGGTTACCAGTTGCAACCAGCTATGTGCTGGATGCACAAAATAGAACAACAGTAAACAAAAGAGGGTGCCTAACAAATATGAATCTTAATGTTGAGCTCTGCTCTAGAGCAGAGCTCCCCAATCTTTCCGGGTTGGTAGCCCGGAGGGAAAGGGAGGAGCAGGGAAATGTACGGGCGCATGCGCAAAACGGGCGTGCGCATGGCATAGGTGCTAGCACCCATGCACATGCGCTAGTGGGCCGCGCGCACCCATGGTGGTGCTGGTACCTGCATGCATGCATGCGCAAATGGGCGGCTAGCACCTGCGCACATGTGCAAATGGGCCGCTAGTGCCCACATAATGCTGGTGGCAGTGCTACCGCCCCTGCGCATGTGCAAACAGAGCCGCTAGCACCTGCGGTGGCACTAGCACAAGTGGGGAGGGTGCGTGCACACGTACGCGCACTCGCCAGCCATTGCCGCGGCCCGGTACTAGGCCACGGCCCACAGGTTGGGGACCCCTGCTCTAGAGCAGTGTTTCTCAATCTCAGCAACTTTTTAAGATCTGTGGACTTCCCAGAATTCCCCAGGTGGGAGTTGACTCACACATTTTTAAGTTGTTGAGGGTTGAGAAACACTGCTCTAGAGAGATGTGATTACAGCCTGATAGAACTGTGCTACAAAGACACAATCAGCTGGACACACCATTGAGGTCAGTTTTGTCTTCATTGTGGGATCATTGGGCCAGAGAGGGTCTTTTTATCATCTGCTACTTGCTCTTTTTGACGGGAACAGCTGGATGTTGTTTACTGCATGCAAGGATAGGTTTCAGCCCCTCTCATCTTGATAGATGTGTATTCTGAGATTTATTGCATCATAATGAACAAAATGTTATACGAAAGGCACAGTTGAGTGGATGGCAAGCCAATCTTGAGCAAATGATATACTAGCATTTGGGAGGACACTTTGGGGTGAACCATAGTGATGCATTTTTTGGGGGGGCGGAGGAGAAAGGGAGGCGTAGCCAAAGGAGAAAACAAGGACGTGCTCCACAGAATTTTGAAATGCTTCTTGATTGGGGAAATAAATGCTTGTGCTGGCAGGAGAAAGGGACATCAGTATCTGAAGGCATGCTATAACTATATGTACATATTTGTATACAGACTTGTAACACTTTATATTACAATAGTGTTCTGCATCAAGCCTGAGATAGAATGGCAAACCTGAATTCTTCTTTAGGACTACCATTACCTAGAACAGGGGTAGGCAACCTTGGCTCTTTTATGACTCGTGGACTTCAACTCCCAGAATTCCTGAGCCAGCCATTCTGAGGGGAAAGGGAGAGTTTCCAAGCTGAGCCATGCTGGCTCAGGAATTCTGGGAGTTGAAGTCCACAAGTCATAAAAGAGCCAAGGTTGCCTACCCCTGACCTAGGATATTTTTTTTGCGGGGGGGGGGGGGGACTATGGACTGGATGATTTGGGGGAATAGGCCAAATTTGACTCACGGGCTATAGGTTGCCAACCCCTTACCTTGGCAGGGGTCTGGTATAGACGTTATATTAAATAATGCAGGCTGTTTGATTTTGACGAGTGAAGGTAAATATACGTGTCCCAGGATAATGATGTGAAATCGAATTTGGGTCGGTCACTGGAACCAGAGGTTTTGTTTGATTTGGGTTTAGCATATTTTGTGAGCTCAGCCAACAGTAGTTAATTGCATAATGTATAATTTAAACAAGCCACCCGGTATGATATGTGGGCTAGCCATTACACTGTTGTCATGACAAGAATGCTGGATTTGGTATGGGGAGACCCAGGACCTGATCCCCACCTAAACTGAAAAATCTTTGGGTGACTTTGTCTGAGTCACCCTCTCTTAGCCTAAACTATTTCAGACTGAAAGAGGGAGGGAAAGATACCATTTACTTTCTGAAGGAGAAGCAGAATATCACATAGGAACACTTTTTCCATCCTGTCTTTAATTGTGATAAAAATACAAGGATTTTCCTAGCAGTTCGGAAAGCATGCAAATGTGAGTAGATAAATAGGTACCACTTCAGTGGGAAGGTAACAATGTTCCACAATGACCATATTTTTTAGTAAGAAAAAGATGGAGAATCTGGGCTTCCCAAGTCCAGGACTTAAAATTGCTATATATACTGAGTCTGAAATAGTGTTTCCTGTTTAGATCAGGTCAGGATCCCTCCAGTCTAGCCAGTGTTTCTCAACAACCTCATCAACTTTTAAGATATGTGAACTTCGGTCCCCAGAATTTCCAGCAATCAGAATCCACTCTAGCTGGGGAATTCTGGGAGCTGAAATCTACTCATCTTAAAAGTTGATGAGGTTGAGAAACATTGAGCCTGGCCTGGCTTTCAATCAACCATCTGTTGAATGCGGAAAACAAAACAAGAACGTAAAAAAACCCACAGGGTGCCAAATATGGGTCTTGATGTGGAGAAATATGGCCTTCATATTATGAATCTTCACATTGGGGGAAAGGGCTGAAAGTGGTTAGATTTTCCTTCAGCCCTCTTTGTGGTTCTTGCTCTGCAGAAGGAGGAAAAATATAAGCGGCACAAGCAGAAGCAGAAACACCGTGACAGGTCGAAACATGCCGAACGGGTGGATGCTAAAGATCCTTCTTCCTTACATCAATGTCTGGGCCCTGGCTGCATCCAGGCTGCCCGGGCTACCTCCAAGTACTGCTCCGATGAATGTGGAATGAAGCTGGCAGCCAAGTAAGAACTCTTGTCTCCTCAGTGTTTACTTTCCAGCATGGATTAGGGGAAGGGAACTGTTGTGAGTCCGTGCCAGCCTGTGATCCCAGCAGCTGAGTCCGAGGAATCAGAGGAGGAGGAGGAGGAGTCATCAGAGTCGGAGGAAGGCTCTGATGAGTTACAAGACTCACAATCGGATGAAGAGCCTGGCCCCTCCAATGATGTTCAGGATGAGACACAACTGTGTGGGGGAGATGAGTCAGACTTTGAGGACTCACAGCTGGACGTCATTATAGCAGTTATCTAGAGCAAATCAGAGGGAGTCAATACGACAAATCCAAGGGAGGAGGAGAAGGCATTGAGAAGCCACGCCTTGGGGCTGCTTTATAAAAAGGGAAGGTATGGGCGGTGATGGTTGCTGAAGGCAACCGTTTGCAAAGAACTTCCAGGCATCATGGTCTGTTTGTTTTACCGATGAATTTCTTGTTTAACTCCTGCTCTGTTTGCTTTTTTAACCAATTATCTGTTGGAAAAGTATTCTGTTGTTTTTGTTTTGGAGAAAACTTACCAGGACTGTTTTTGAAATAATAAGGGTTGGTTTTTCCAGCCTACTGATAAAAAAAGGGGTTGTTCTTGTGACGCAACAAGGAGGGACGTAGGCTGGGATAGAACAGGAACTTTGCCCTTGGAGCTGGAGTGAGATGAAAGGGTAAGATAAATATTGGTAGTGAAATATGAGCATTTCCCCTCCCCCCCCAACTTCAGCTGTATGGAAGGTACAGTCATGATGAAACTAAAAGGGACAGTTTTGGGAATGAGTGTCATAATCCATAATAATAGAAACCTGTTTTGGTAGAAGAGCATATGGGCACCACTGGTGCCAGTCTTTGGTCTGGAAATTTTCTTTCTTGTTCCTGTGGATCGTTACTGCTGTAGACTAGGACAATGGGAAGCTATGTTTGGGTAGTGCACGGAGAAGTTTTAAAGCACTTTTTCCTTCTATACATAGGAAATACGTTCATGGCTTTCTTTCTTTAACTCTCTTTAACTTTCTTTCTTTAACTCTGAGACAGTTGCTTTAATCCGAGACACTTGTGCCTTAAATAGTCCCTTCCCAGCTTACGGTATCCCTGAGGCATGTGAATTGGGCGGGATAACGTTATATCGCATTTGATCCCCGCTCTCTCGTGTTGACCTGTGGTGGTGATGATCTTCTTTCCCTCCTCAGCCGCATCTATGAGATCCTCCCACAGCGCATACAGCAGTGGCAGCAAAGTCCCTGCGTGGCGGAGGAGCATGGCAAGAAGCTGCTGGAGCGGATAAGGCGGGAGCAGCAGCAGGCCCGGCTTAAGTTACAAGAAATGGAACGCCGATTCCACGAATTGGAAGCTCTAATTGTCCGGGCCAAGCAGCAGGCTATCAAGGAAGATGAAGAGGTACTTGGAAAACGTGGCGAAGGAGACAGGATTGCTGGGTCTCCTTTGGATGGACACACCTTCTTAGAACAGATTGGGGGGAGCTTGGATAGATGCGGCTAGAGCTCTTTGGCATCTTAACTGTATGCACCTGTTTCTCACCGGTGCAGCTATAGATTGTAAACCAGGGGTCTTCGAACTTGGCCCTTTTATGACTTGTGGACTTCAACTCCCAGAATTCCTCAGCCAGCGTGCCTGGCTGAGGAATTCTGGGAGTTGAAGTCCACAAGTCATAAAAGGGCCAAGTTTGAAGACCCCAGTTGTAAACCATCCAGAGGCATTGATTGAGATGGGTGGCTCTAGAAATGGAAATAAATAGACATACATTCACACATATTCCTAAACTCCAGTAGCTTGTGTGCATTCCCAGATTAAATTGAGGTCGTTCTCTATAATGTCAGAAGAACTAAGCAGTCATTCCTGAATCTTTTTCATTGTTATAATAGCTCCATTAATTCTTTTTGATTTAAGCCCCAGAGCAGTGATGGCGAACCTTTTAGAGACCGAGTGCCCAAACTGCAACCCAAAACCCACTTATTTATCGCCGGGTGCCAGATGGGCATGGCCCATTGGATGGGTGTGGCCAAGGGGGGCGTGGTCACCTCGATATTGCTCGTGGGGAGGGATGCCTGTGGGGGCCGGGCAGGGTTGGGGGAGATCCAGGGGGTCTCGGGCAGGTGGGGCGGTGGGCAGTAGGCTCATCCTGCGGAGTGAGGCAAGGCGAGGCAGGGCGGGGGTGCCATTGTCGCAGGGCAAAGTGAGGTAGAGGCCGGGGCGGCTGCTGCCTGACACCATCAGCCCCCACACACACAGGCCAGCAAGCGCATGGGGGCCGACAGTGTCTGTCAGCAGCCACAGCCTGCTGGCCCCTCGACTGGCGCACTCTGGGGCTCCACAGCCCACCGCCAGCAGTTCAGAGAAGCCGCCTCTGAGTTGGACAGCTAGCCGACAGCTGAGGAGACGATGCAGTGGGTTGTGCCCTGGAAAAGAGCAGACGTAGGAGAACATCTGCCCCTTTATTTCCTAAGCAAACACTTACATTTCCCCAAATTATATTAACAAAAGTGTACTCCAGTATGTGTGTGGCACTAAATTTTGAGTGGAATTTTCTGTGTGCCTGAACCCATTTTGTGCTGTGTGATGTTGCTGCAGCAGATAAAGTACCCTGAACTTTTCAGCTTCCTGGCTGGGAGGGCGAAAAACAGTGGGCAGAACCCAGTGAAAAACGCGGCCAGTGGTGATGTGGTGGCAGATACCTTGATTTGAGAAAATTGGACAGTTTTCTCAAGACTGATTTGGAGCAGAATTACCATTGCCTATTGGGAAGTCTGACTGGACGTAAACTGCAGAATTTACTAGCCTATATAATGCCCTAGAGAGCCAGTCTTGGTGTAGTGGCTAAGGCAGTGGACTAGAAACTAGGTGATTGTGAGTTCTAGTCCCTCCTTGGGCACAAAGCCAGTTGGATGACTCCGTCTAGTGGCTCTCTCTCTCAGCCCTAAGAAGGCAAAGGCAAAACCACTTCTGAAAATCTTGTCAAGAATATTACAGGTGAACCTCAGGTTATGGCCATTTGTTCAGCGACCATTCAAAGATACGACAGTATTAAATGAATGGTAGTCCTTCAGCCATTGCAGTGCTCCTGCAGTCAGATGATTAAAATTTATGATCGCAGGAAGCACTTGAACTCCCTCCATCTACCTATCTCTCCCCATCTCTGCCCATTTAATAATAATAATAATAATAATAACAACAACAACAACCCGTGTCAACCATCAGCGCCAGCCAATTTGAATGTTCAGTTGACTGAGGTTCATGTTTAATGAATAAAAGATAATAATAAAGTTGGAAGGGACCTTGGAGGTCATCTAGTCCAACCCCCAGCTCAGGCAGGAAACCCTACACCATTTGGCTGCCCTTGCACTCCACACACAAACACACACACACACACACACACACCGCTGCTGTCCTCAGCTGACTTTTGCCATATACTTCTTCACCCTGCTGACCTGCGATCCAAGCCCTGGATGAGGGCGCAGACCCAGTATGTGCACGATAAGGGTTGTGGAGCCTTGTCTGCTGAAGGGAGCTTCCTGGGTCCGGCTTCCAAGGGCAGCAGTGCAGGAGAAGGGGCCCCGTCTTCCACTGCCAATGTGAGGTGTGATAGTCTGCAGAAAGTGGAGAGTGCAGTGGGACAGGTTGCGAGGCGTGGTGCACTTTGTTGCTAGGGAAGGTGGCCGTGGCTCCCCAAGTGAAGATAGCCATGGGGGGGGGGGGAGTCAGTCATTTCAGGTGGCAACAGAACTGGAAGAAACAAGGAAAAGGATTTCCCAGAGGCGCAGGAGACATCCCAAACTTTGTGCTGGAAGTGCTCCTGGTGAATTGGTCCACGGGCTTCGGCTTGTTGGAAGGTTCTGGCCCTTTGTGAGGCCTTTGCAAGAGGAAGGCTGGCACAGAGGGTCTGTTGGTCCTGGGCTTGCCTCCACCCCTCTTTGAAGACCGCAGGCCAGATCTTCAGGAGCGCTTCCAATGTGAGCGGCAGGGGATGCGTTACCCCTTTTCCACATCCTTCCGCTTCCTCCAGTTCTGCTACCACCCTGAGTGGCACCTCCTGCACAGCCGCCACCTTCGCCTGGCAAGGCAGCACGTTAAGCTTTGCTGTCCCCTCTTGCTGTGCTCGCCACAGTCTGTGGGCTATCACTCCTTGCTATAGTGGCAGAAGCCGCGGCTTCTCCTCCTGCTGTGCTGCCTGCCTCTTCCCTGACGACTGAGCCTGGCAAGCTGTGTTCGGCAGACGAGGCTTCACCACCCTGCCACACTCACTTGACTGCATCCTGGGCCAGTATCTGGATCCTGGTCCAGCAGCGGGAGGAAGACAGGAAGGTCTGCATTGGGTGGTGGGGGTCATGGCAGGGGTAGATGGAATGCAGGGTACCCCAAATGCAGGGTACTCCGTTTCCACCCAGGTGGAGGTGGGGTGGGGGTGGTAGTTGTAGCAGAAGCAATTGCACAGGGCAGGAGACGTGTGAGGTCCTTGCCTAATGACTGCACAGTCTTGGCCTAACAGCTGCACTCTGGATTGCTTGGACTGCTGTCGTTAAATGGCCTGGTCACGTAATATTGTGCTTAACATACACTTTGCTTACCAGTTGAAATTCCTATCCCAATTAGGGTCATAATCCAAGGACTACCTGCTCAGGGACTAGTCCAGGTAATTGCCAGGAATCAGCACCTGACTTAAAGACGCACGTACAGACACAAACATGCGCCCATAAGGGGCTTAATAACCTGGCTCTACAAGCTTGGTTGGGAAAATGGCTAGATCTGCACATGGTGCTTCATGATAGTATGATTTGTTTAATTAGCGTTGTGTGATACTATATTTTCCTCACCTTTTTTAAAAGATACCATTCAAGACAGTGAGGGATACCTAATGTTCCTGCCTCCTGTTTTCCTCATAACAACAGCCTTGTGAGGTGGGTTGGGCTGAGAGAGAGAGAGAGAGTGTCCCAAAGTCGCTCGGCTGGCTTTCTTGCCCAAGAAAGGCCTAGAACAATGGTGGCGAACCTATGGCACGGGTGCCAGAGGCGGCACTCGGAGCCCTCTCTGTGGGCACACGTGCCGTTGCCCCAGCCTTGCCTCCCCCTGTGACCCCCTCCTCACCAGCAGCCCTCCTGGAGGAGAGTTGCCCCCGAGCATGGCTCACGCGGAGCAGTGCAGCCAAGGACATGGCAGCCAGGCAGCGTAGACAAGACTCTTCCCTCATGCCCCATCACGCACAGTTAATGCTGCGGGGCGCGGGCAGAGGGTGTGGCCGCCATGGCGCTGCTGGGTGATCTGCGGCGGGCCCTGGAGGCGGTGAGTGGTCCTGCGGGCAGGCGGGGCAGGGGGTGGAGCGGGGGCGGGGCCAGTTTTTGGGCACTCGGTCTCTAAAAGGTTCACCATCACTGGCCTAGAACTCACAGTCTCCCGGTTTCTAGGCCAGCACATTTATCATTACACCAAGGGTTTCTGTTTAAGGCTTAGCTTTCTGAGTGTATCCCATGATACCTGATTTGTTCAACAAGCTGGACTGAGAAAACCCCAAAACTCCCCCCACCCACCTTACTCATGCATAATTCTCTGTAGTTGGGTTGTTGCCAGATTCTTGATTCTTCTTTGCTTGCCTGGATGGATTAAAAGTTCTGTACATGTATGGGATAAGGTGCTATTTTCTTTAAAATTCAGGTTGTTGTTTTGACATCTGCTTGTTTCTTAGACCAGTGAAGGAGACAGTGATGACACAGATTTGCAGATATTCTGTGTCTCCTGTGGCCATCCCATCAACCCCAAAGTTGCCCTTCGCCACATGGAAAGATGTTACGCCAAGGTATGTTGGTTTTCCCGGGGCTGCTTAAGGGTGCTCTTGAATTGCATTCGGAAGGATTTAAGCATTGTACAGGTAGTTCTGGAGTTACAACCACCCCTTCAGCAACATTCAACATTACAACAGTGCTGAACGCAGAATTGCGACTGTTGCAACATCCCCGTGATCTCCACGCAAAGTCAGTTGGGAAGCTGATAGGAAAGGGAGCAAGTCGCTCCTGCCACATTTTCTTCCAAGGAGCCCCACTATGGAATATGAGATTCTCTGGGATCTCATATTTTGTAACAAACTCCTGCCTACCTCCGCTCCCCTAATGCCTGCCTGCAGCCCAGGGTGCTCCCCCTGCTGCCCTTGTTGGTCTGGTACTCCCCAGTGCCCACCTGCTGCCTTTGCCAGCCTGCCAGCACTTCCCATTACACTGGCCTGCCCACCTGCACTCCCCAATGCCTGCCTGCAGTACCTCCCCCTTGACACACCCTCCTGCACACCTGGGACTCTGCCTCTTCCTGCTTAACAACCCTTTGCAGTCCTGGGATTATGATGACAGCTGGGATTGCTGTTACTAAGCGATGTGGTCACCTAACACTGCTTTATGACCACATCCCTTAGCAATAACAGTCCTAGTCCCAATTGCCACCGTCATCTGAGGACTACGAATAGGATAGGATAGGATAGGATAGGATAGAAAACAGAACAGAACAGAACAGAACAGAACAGAACAGAACAGAACAGAATAGAATAGAATAGAATAGAATAGAATAGAATAGAATAGAATAGAATAGAAGCTGGAAGGAACCTTGGAGGTTTTCTAGTCCAGCCCCCTGCTCAAGCAGGAGAACCTATAGGTCCTATACCATCTCAGACAAGTGACTATCTAGCCTCTTTTTAAAAATCTCCAGTGATGGAGCACCCACGATTTCTGGGGGCAAGCTATTCCACTGGTTAATTGTCCTCACTGTCAGGGTTATACCAAGCAATAAGTTGCCTTCCTTGCTTTGGGTTAGGATGATGTGAAATGTTGAAATGGATCAGTAAATAGACCATGGTTTATTGATGGATTTTTAAAGGCAACCGTGGCTTAGTATGATTTGCAAAAAATAACCCTATGCTCAGTTCCAGTTGCCTTTTAACTCAGCATTCAAGACCACGAATAACGTACAAGCTGGGCAGCAATAGCAACTCATATTGTTAATGATTTTTAACAGGCATCAGCTACATTCGTATTAGCTATGTTTGCATGAAATACGTCTTTGTGGTTATCTTAATCGTTCTTTATTCAACCTTAATACAAAGTGGTGTGTGATGGTGAAAACCATTTAAGAACATGGGGAAAAACACTTGAGAAAAAAGGAAGAGAAGAGTATTATTAGTTAAATGGCAGTATTTGAGAATGAAAGATGCCAAATTACTACAGTATAAAAGTACAGGTATTTAATTGTGGCTTAATGTGATCCGCCAGTTATCATTTATTCAAGCAATATTCATTAAACGAAGATACATTCCTGTTGCTACTTTTTTTTTTAATTTGCCAAGCTTGTCTAAGTAAGGCTTCAGGGATCAACATGTGTCAGAAAAGATTACCTAACCTTTAGGGCAGTGGTGGGATTCAGCCGGTTCGCACCATTTCGGCAGAACCGGTAGCTACTTTTTTGTTGCCCAGGCCCAGAATGGACTTCCGGAAGCGGCATCCACACAGAGAACCGGTTGTTCACCTATTTGAATCCCACCACTGCTTTAGGGATATGTAAAATGTCCATGCACGGGACATTTTCAGGTGGTGAAACAAATGGGAATGTTGAAGACAGGTGTGCTTTATTTAAATGTTTACATGGCGGCTCATCTTAAAACTCTGAACTTTGGACAGTCAACTACAATATAAAACAATGTCATACAAAGAATAAAAACAAGACACAATAAAAATTGATTGGGGGTAAATTGAGGAAGAAGCCAAGTAGTAGCTGATAAGAAGGAGTGAAGGTTACAGCTAAGGTGTGTCAATCCTTCTGTTGCCATGGCAGGGTCAGTATACCTAGAATGGTACAGGTAGTCCTCGACTTATAACGGTTCGTTTAGTGACTGTTCGAAGTCACAACGGCACCGAGAAAAGTGACTTAGGACTGTTTTCCGCACTTAGGAGCATCGCAACATCCCCCATGGACACGTGATCACAATTCACGTTCATATTTGTGACAGTTGCAGTGTCCCGAGGTCACGTGATGACCAAGCCAGATTCACTTAACAATCATGTTACTCACTTAACAAGCTGCAGTCATTCACTTAACAACCGTGGCCAGAAAGGCCGTAAAAGGGGGCAAAATTCCCTTCACAAATGTCTCGCTTAGTGACAGAAATTTGGGGGCTCAATTGGGGTTGTAAGCCGAGGACTACCAGTATACTGTAATCCCACCTCCTGCTTGTCCCTCAGTCTTCCTGTCACCTTCCTTACTTCCTCTCCGCAACTGCTGCTGATAGTGAAGCCTGTACTACTACTGTGTGTATATCTCCTTTTCCCACACGCTCATCTACTAATCTTCCCGATAACCTTCCCTGTCAGTGATGGCTCTTACTCCACAGGTCTGCTCATCACCAATCTTTTCCCTTCCCCTCTGCTGCTGTTATGTTGTCAGTGCCTCTTATGAATACAGGTAATCCTCACTTAATGGTAACTCTACCTGTACTTCTACTTTTGAAATTAAAAAACAATAACCTTGCAACACACTTTAAGAAACGTTATGTGAGATGAGAAGACTCCTGAGTTTTCATGTTAGGTACTAACCTTCGTAGGATTGACTATTGTTTCCTCACATAATGATGCCAGTGATATTTTTTTGTTCTATTCAGACTTTATAACTGTGCTTTAACTGTTTCTTCCCTCTGCAGTATGAGAGCCAGACATCTTTTGGGTCTATGTATCCCACACGTATTGAAGGGTAAGAAATATGAGTTCATTGCTATTCAACACTGGCCACCCAGACTCTTTCTGTTTGTTTTGAGATACAGTATATCTTTCAGCCCTACCTTAATTTTCTGAAAAGAAGGTGGTCCTAAAGTTCTTCCTCCCCAGGAAGAATAGATGGGGAAAAAAAGAACCATACAAATCCCTCTCCATCCTTTTCTTTCTCCCTATAGGTTAATAACTAAGAACATGTTTGCCTCCCTACAATAATATGTCTTAACTATTACTGAGAATATGAAAATGAATTATTGTTAAGAATAAAAAAATACAATTTGAACTGGGGGGGAGGGGGAAGTACATGTCACTGAATATATCTGTACTTGGGATGCCTTTGAAAATGAGATTAGCCAGCCATACCTTCTGCTTTGCCTAGTTCAGGGGTAGGCAACCTTGGCTCTTTTATGACTCGTGGACTTCAACTCCCAGAATTCCTGAGCCAGTATGGCTCAGCTTGGAAACCTCTCCCTTTCCCCTCAGCATGGCTGGCTCAGGAATTCTGGGAGTTGAAGTCCACGAGTTATAAAAGAGCCAAGGTTGCCTACCCCTGGCCTAGTTAAATTTAATCCTTTTTGTGACTCCTAGAGAAGCTGTCTCTTTCTTTTCCCACCCTGTCCCAGTTATCTCCCTTTTTATCCACTTCCCTTTTCCCTTTCCTTTTCTCCTTTCCTAATTCAGCTTTCTCTTTCTTTCAACCCAACTCCACATTGGTTTTTTCTTCAGGTTTTTTTTTTTTTGGGGGGGGGGGCTTCTTTTGGAAGAGTAGAGAGCAACATGCATAATTTTGTTTCTGTGTTTCTGGGGGAGAATGATTTGCATGTTATATTCAGGTATAATTAATGTTATGAATCTTATAATCATCTTCTGGGTATCTTATTTTACAGCCAATCAATTTCAAGCAACAGATGTTAATTCAGTATATGCTGCTTTATTTTAGAGTATGTTTTCTGGAAGCTATATGTATGCACACATATATGAAAGGATATTATATGTACATACTTAGTTTGCTATTATGCAGCATTTTGCCTATCTTTATATTTTTATTTCTACTAATCTTTTGGGTGGGGCATGAGAATTTTTATATTAAGGATCATTTTTCTTTCAGATAAATACTATATTTCTCTTATAGAAAGACATTTCCCCCCCTTCAAATAACTATTTATATAATGAGGGTGATCATTTCCCCCTTTACTCATGTTCATCCAATTATATTTCCTTTCCTTCCCAGTACAGTGTGTCTTTACTGCATTGCCATTCTGGTTTTTTTTTTTAATTTATTTTTGTTATTTCTGCTGGAATCATGATGGGGACTATGTATATATTTGTATGTGAAATTGTTTATGAAGTGTCTTCTCTGTTATAGGACCACTTTGAGGGGAACAGCAAGTTAATTCCCCCCCCCAAAAAAAAAATATCCTAGGCTCATGTTCGCTTGTGTGAACCTTCTTCAAACTTCCCATTTTAGGAAAGGTTATTGAAAAGGTGATGATGACTCAACTAGAAGAAATGGACTGTCTCAGATTGCTGCTAGTGAGGATTCAGAAGGAATGGATGGAAACCACATTCTTTGCCCTTGGTGAAGGATTTTTGTGAAGGACCTTGATACCGTTAGGCCTTTTAGGCAGTCATAGAATCTTGCTGGACTGCCTCCAAACACTGGAGTCAGGGCACTGAGCTCCTGCGGTTCTGCTCTTGCTTGTGTGGGTGATTTCAGTCTGTAATCAAGGGGATGGCGAGCACTACAATACAAGGTACCACAAAGTTCAGTGCTCTCTGCCCCATTAATTAACACTTGTATGATGCCATTAAGAGAAGTCATCTGACAGTTTGGCTGAGGTGTCATCAGTGTGCAGATGACATCCAGTTGTACATTGCTACCCCAGATCAGACCAGGGATTCTGTTGAAAGCTTGAATTGGTGTCTGGAGGTTGATGTCAGAGTCTCAATAAAGCAAAATAAGCTTAGACTGAATTATTGCAAAACCTAGGTGCTTTTTGTTCAGCATTTGGGAACTTCCAGCCCTGCTACTTTATTTTGGATGGATGGGGTAACACTCTCTTGAAAGACATTGTTTGTGATCCAAGGGTTCTCCTGGATTTGTGGCTACTGCTTAAACAGCAGATACAAGCAATGGTGATGTGATTGTGTTTGTGTTGCTTGCCCTGTGTTGGCTGGCATGCCATTTATGATCCTACCTAGAGCAGGATACTTTGACAACAATAATGCATACTTTGATCATCACGCAGTTGGATTATTGTAACACACTCTTCTTGGGACTGTCTTTGAATACTACCCAGAATCTGATTCAGAATGTTATGATTAGGCTATTGATGAGATAATCCTATCACACCACTACTAAAGCTTTTGCAATAATTACAAGAAGGTGGTCTGGGACCAATTCAAAGTGCTGATCAATGAAACCCTACATGATATAATACCGTACCAGCCTACACAAAGCATTGCCTTGCCAAGGTTAATCTGACTGTGTAGTAAGAATATTATGATATGCGGGGGACAGAGACCAAGTGGCAGGCCTTTCATGTCATTCTTTTTGTGCTTAATCTGTAGTTTTACTCTGTTATACTCTGCTCAGACTGTAGATAGGGATGAGCTATAAAACTGGTGAGCTAAATAAATAATCAAGTTAGCAAAAGTTATAAAAGAAGCAGAAAGTGTCTCCAGCCGTACATATAGACAAACGAATTCTAGTAACAGAGTTCAGCCTCAATTTCAAAAGCACGATATAGCAATAAGGCAAGGAAACAGGTTGCCAATATAAATAGTCCTTGACTTAGGACCACCATTGAGCCTTGGAATTTTGGTTGTAAGTTGTGGTCGTAAGTTGAGGCACTGTGTGACTGGACTTGATTTTACCACCATTTTTACAGTGGTCATTAAGCACAACTCACTGTGGTCGTGTAAGGGAATCACGTGGTTGTAAGTCCAAATGAAGCTTCTCTAATGGGCATTTTTTGCTGGAAAGCTTTGGAAAATGCAGTTGTGTCACTGCAAGATGCGGCAACCAGTCGTAAATGCAAGCTGGTTGCCAAGCGCCCAAAATGTGATGGTATAGCAATCATAACTTTGAGGATAGGTTGCAAATAACTTTTTTTTCGAGATGATGGTTAAGTGACCAGTCATAAGTTGAAGATTGCCTGAATATCCGAATAGAAACAGTACAAATGGTTGGATAGGTAAGAGTTAAAAATGAGCTAGGTAGGTGATTTGAGTGCTGGATATCCAGGGGTGCTTGAACTTTCCCAACCACATACAGTTTAGCAGTGAGAAAAATAGCGTTCTGCACAGATAGGAAAAATCAAGATTGGTATCTAACTCAGCAGTAATACTTGTAAAAAAATGGTAGATCACAGATTATGAAAAAGAATTAAAAGGAATGGATACGTTTAGCCTAAACAAGAGAAAGTTATAATAGCAGTCTTTCTATACTCAAACAGCTGTCACAGAGAAGGGAAGGACAAGAATCAAGGGAAAGCTTTATATAGAAAGATCTAAACTTATTCTTTAGTTCAAGAATAATTTTCCTACCATGAGAGCTAGTAAGCAATGGAACAATGCTGGGGTCATGAGTTCTTCATCACTGAAGGTTTTCCAATAAAATCTGGATAGCCAATTGTCTGGGTTTATCTGAGAATTCCAGCCCTGAGCAAGTGGTTGGAATAAAAAAACGCCCAAAGTCCTTTCCAATCTTATTATTCTATTACATTTCAGGAGAAAGATCTTAAGTTGCCCGAACTTGAAATTATTGCTCTAGCAAAATTCATAACATGCCCAAGAGATAGCATCTTTAGGTAGGATTAGAAAGTGACTAGTGAACACCACTTGTTTAAACAAGAAATGAAGGAGGACAATTGAATGTGTGTGCAGGATAAACTAGTAGAAAGTATTAAAAATATCAACTAGATATAAGTTTACTGAGTATTTGTTCTGTAAAGAAAATCTTCAAAAGACCAGGAGACCCGTCTTGGGGATATGTTGGATAACTCAATAAAAAAACACCGACACAACTTGTAGCTTTTTTTAAAGGGAAAAAGGGGGCAAATCTTATGTTTGGGATCGTTTAGGAAAGAAATGGGCAACGCATTTCTTAATTTATGATGCATTTATACGAATCCCTGGTGCCATTATATTTGAAATGCTTCCAACCACTGAAATTAACAAAGGGCTGAAGCAACTCCTCCATTAGGAAAGGTTATACCTTTGCAGGCTTTTTAGCTTAGGGGAAAAAAAATAGTAAGTGGGGGATGTGTTTGAGGTGTGTAAAATCATGCATGGTTGTTGTTTTTTTCCCCTCCCAGAGCTACTCGTCTTTTCTGTGATGTCTACAACCCACAAAGCAAGACATACTGCAAACGCTTGCAAGTCCTCTGCCCAGAGCATTCCCGGGACCCAAAAGTAAATAAAGAGTTGCATTCCTTTGAGGGGCTAGGGTACCTCTTTGTGGAAGTTAGCCATTGGTCAGAATTCAGTAGAAAATTATGTAAAGTGAGTTCCGTGATTCTGGTAACAGTGCAAGAAAAATGTAGACTGCCATATAAAGCATCGATCTGGATTTCATTTCAGAATAAAAATAAGTTTTTAAATCTTAGGATTTAAGTATTTTATATCTTAACGGGGTTTTTTTTTTTGTGTGTATACATATACATATATACATATATACATACATAAAGACAGAGACTTGTACCTGTACAACTGTTTTATACAGATTCTGGCAGTATCTCTTGAACCCTTAACTGGGGGCATGGTGGAATAATATTTCCCCAGATTAGGAAGACTTTACTGTTCAGAATAAGTTACGTAAATAATCAAATCTGAATCACCAATACGGTTAGAATTGCACTTTTCTTTGCTGCCTTCCGAATGTCATTGGATGGGACAATACTTGGTCAGAGTACACGTAACTCTTGTTTTTATCCCCGCTGAATCTTGATTGTGACTTTTTCATAGATTTCGGCAGATGAGGTGTGTGGTTGCCCCATGGTAAAAGATGTGTTTGAGCTCACTGGGGAATTCTGCCGGGTGCCGAAACGGAAATGCAATCGACATTACTGCTGGGAGAAGTTGCGCCGGGCTGAGGTGGATTTGGAGCGAGTGCGTGTGGTACGTTCAGGAACCTTTAGGAACACAAAGACTTACCTTTTGTTAAACATGTATTTATTTATTTACAAATAACTTTATAAATCGGACTGCTAGCCTCTCTAGTCCAGAATTTTAAACATGGGCTGGCATCAACTCTTCAGCTCCAGATCAACCTGGAGATGTTTGAGGAGTGAACAGGGAACCTCTCTATATATAGACCTGTTGGGGAAATAGTTTTCCTGGGGTTGATCTAAGAACTGTCATGGTAATATAGGATGTCTTTATTGATTGGCAGTGGTACAAGCTGGATGAGCTGTTTGAGCAGGAACGAAATGTTCGGATGGCTATGACTAACCGGGCTGGGTTACTTGCCCTCATGTTGCATCAGACAATCCAGCATGATCCACTGACCACAGATTTGCGCACAACCACTGATCGTTGAGCTGGTGAGTTAATTGGCCTGGTATTACTCTTGGCTTTTGGTTGGGAAAGATTGTGTGTATCCAAGTTCTTAAGGAGTTCTTGAATCTGGGCAAAGAAGGTCTAGGGCAGGGGTGTCAAACTCGCAACGTCACATGATGTATCGTGATGTATCGCGACTTTTTTTCCATTGCCGGCAATGGGGTGGGCGCGGTTTCGGCATGACGCATCTGGCCCGCGGGCCGGCAGTTTGACACCCCTGGTCTAGGGCATGTCTGGATGCCTCCTTGAAATGGAGAGAGGGGCCATATGTGCATTATTTATCCTTCAATTCCTTATGCTGCTGGGAAGGGTAGGGAATATACAGTATGCAATGTCTGTTTTAGGGATAGTGTATATTATCCCTGATCAGGTCAGCCTTTGCCATAAATCTGAGCCCAAGAACTGATTGTGCCAACTTCTTATGGCACTGAAAATGGACTTAACAAAATAAGATATAGGGAACATCAGCTGTAATTCCTGGCTCAGCTAAGATACAGAGTGAGCTCACACATTATGGCAAGCCATAATGTGGCTTGTCTGTTTTTTGGTTCATATGTGTCCAGCAAATTATTGGTTATTTAACAAACTATAGTTAAAATTAAGGCTTATGCAACATGTAAATCTGAACTGTATTTCTTACCTTGATATTCATTTTTTTGCAGGTGCTTTCTTGATTGCGGATGATGCCTTCATGATTCAGTGCCAATTGAACCAGAATCTTTTTAAATTATTTTTCTTAAGCTCTTTTTTCATTAAAACTGTCTGGTCTTAGCCACCTGTCCCATCACTCCCGTAGAATCTAGTTTTCTTTGACCCTAATCTCTGTGTCAGTATTATAGCCTTGCTGTGAACAGTCCTTTTTTTAATTATTTTTTACATTATTACAGTTCTAAGGTAGAAGTCTGACAGTAGGGTCTTGGAGAAATGAATGTAGTGATGGGCCTTCCTTGTTTTCTCTCCCTGTCCTTCCCCACCTTAACAACAAACGTTTGGCTCCCACTGGCTTGGAATGGCCCTTGTAATTGAAGCAGGATTTGCAGCAAAGACCTTTATAGACAATGGATTCCCATTGCCCTTCTGTGTAGCTTCTGTTGAGAACCTGGAAGTAGCGATGGGAGGCTGTTAAATCAGAGCAAAGGAGGCAGCCTTGCACAGATGTACTAGCCTATTGTGTGTGCTACTGCCTGGACGTGAAAAATTAAAAACTAATAAAATACCCGGAAATACTCTTTTTGTTTGTTTTACTGTGGATGGAGACTGTAATTTTTTTTAAAAAAGAAAATCATACTAATTCTTTGCTCTACTCCTTCATACTATCTTTGCATAACTTCACAACTGTCCACTCTCCATTTTGTTCTACATGCAAGACGAATTTTATTATCCCTGCAATCCTCATTACTAATTTGCAGAAAGCCAGTCTCATCAAGCACTGATAGCTCCATTTTTTTCTACGTGGACAGCTTCCCATATTCTAACTTCTCTTCTTTGTTCCCTTCTGGAAAAGTTTTTGCATCTTAAACATATGAAAACAATGGGTCAGTACGTAATTGTGCTCATGTAAGACTGGATAAACATGGCTTATGACTTGGTTCATTTATTTGCTAAACCATGGTATGGTTTAATTTGGTAGCTAAATTAGTTTTAACATGAACGCAATTGTGTTTATTCAACTGTTCATGATTAAGTAAATCACAATGTAGCAGAGTTTGTAAACCTGACCTGAGTTCCCGCTGCAACATCTAAGAAAACATTCCCGATCATTTACTTTTTATATTTAAAATCAGAATTATGTTACCTGTATGCATATGCCCATCATTCTACGCAAAGCACAGAAATGAAAAACCCAATCTTCATGTTATTCAGCTAGCCTTTATACATAATTAGCTCCTCACTGGATATGAATAGTCAGAGTAACTATTTCCCACTTCGATAGCCTGGCTGTTTATGTAAGTATCAATGGGAGATGTGCTGTGCCTTCAGATTGGAATTTAAAAAGTTCCTTTGGCTCTGATAGTGCCCTCTTAAGGAAGCGATCCTACGAAAGTATGTGTCTTTTTGGCACTTTCAACCAAACAAACTCCCGGCTCTTTAGATTAACCAGGAGTGTAGCTTTATTGAGAAATCCATCTAGGCATGGCAGAAGCAAAATCAGTTCTGGGATTTTCCCACAAAAACCACATAAGTAATTCCCCTCTTCCCCTCTGTGGTACCCACAGTTCATAGTTCACCCAGTGAGTTCAGTTCTTTTGCTTTGGGGAAAAACTATCTGCTCCGATCAAACATTCATGAGTCGGCTTCGGCAGCAACAGAAGGTTCACTTGCATTCCATAGCCTCCCCCCCTCCCTGACCTTAGGAATTCATCCCCCTCCTCCCGTCACTGGCAAAGCTGTGAGTGAAAGCAGGTGCAGGCAACTATGGAGTAGAGTCAACTTTGACTATGAATTAAAAGGCTGAAGGCATCCTCATATGAGCTCTAGACCAGGGGTCCCCAACCTTTCTGGGTTGGCCCAGTGGGAAAGGGAGGGGCAGGCACTTTTATGCACACATGTGCACACACACTAATGTGGCTGCGCACGGGTGCACGCATTCGGGGCCACAAGCCAGCGCATTTCACAAATGGGGCTGCTAGCACCAGCATGAGGCTTGCAGCTCGGCTAGTGCCGGCGGAAGGAGGCGTGAGCATGCACATATGTGCGTGCGCACTGGCCAGCCACTCACGTAGCCCAGTGGCCAACAGGCCACAGCCCAGTAGTGGGCCGCGGCCCATAGGTTAGGGACCTCTGCTCTAGACCATATTGGTGCATCCTAAAATTAAATAGCTATTTTTCTGAGATTGGAGATGCAGCTTCTTTAAGGGGCCTCTTATAGGTGGGATATGCATTTCCACACTCACTCTGAGCCACTGTTTAGGAAAAGAGTCCCATGCCAACCCTCTACAATGGCTACTTAAAAGAAAAAGGGTTTATTAGAAAGCGGTTGTTGGGTACAACTCAGTGTAACGAAGAAAAGCCTCAACAGAGAAGGCAATCAGTTTCATAGTTTATATGTACTAGTAGATTTCCTGTTATTTTCTATTACTTTAGGTACAGCAGCAGGATGTGTAAAAAACAGAAAAGCCACCTGCTCTTCTAATGCTATTAGTACAGAAATGTATAGTCTAGCAGCTTAGTTTTCTTATTTTCAGTTAATATTTCCTAATTTCTTGCTTCCTTTCCCCCCCCTCCCCCCCCCAATTGGCTGGCATTTTAGCTATGTCGGTATTGCTTAGCTTCCTACATGGTGACAGATGCATAAAGCCATGTGGGTGAAGTTAGCAATAGTGAGATATATAATGGTTACTTAAATTGTCTGCATAACCAGGATATTTTTTTTTAACTCCTCTCCTTTTGGTCTTTCAGTGCCTTTTTGGCTTTGGATCCAAAGTGAAGGACATGCATACAGTACTTACGTTTTTCAGCACCACCATTTACTTAATTACATTATTTAGAAAATATATACCATATGCTACATTTTGATATAATTAAAGTGTTGGCATAACCATTAACTGTTAAGGGAGCCAGTATGCTGCAAATAACGCCATTAGGCGGCATCCAACAACCAAAGAAAAATGTGTTGAAAAAGTATATACAGCAGCCCAAACTCATAGGATTCTTTGTTCTCACATGATGAGATTTTGATCATTTATTTTTTTTTAATTAAAAAATGACATGATTTTTTTTTTAAAAAAACTAGTTTATAGCCATGTGAAATTGTGGATGGAACCTGAATAGTTGAAAAGGCTGTAGGCCCATTTAATAAATATTAATAGGAGTTATATTGGATCCATTTGAGCCTATGGAAGAAAACAGAAGGAAGATAACATTGGTGAAGATAGAAACTTGCCAAGCCAGAAGGGGCTAACAGTTTTTTTTTTAAAAAGTCCAGAATATCCAGATAACATTCAAAAGCAGGTCAAACTCCATAATACTGAATTGTAGGAAGGAATACAATCAGTACAGCACAATCAGACTTGCAAGACTCTCTTATTATAGCTAATGTCAATAAAAGTAGCTCTAGTTTAAATCCTAACGAGAGAGTAGTTGTGGATTCTTGAAGCCAAGTGAGTCCAGACATAATCCATCTTTGACTCTGGATACGCTAGTGTTTCTGATAAAGGTGGTCCATAACTGGGAGGTGTGTGGGAAGGAGGAAAGGAGAATTTTTATATACCGGTAGTTGCAGCCTTTTTGGATAAGGGGTTTTATTTACTGTCATTCAAGCACACTTTAAGGGTAGGTTACTGACATGTGCTTTACGTATGGCTGCTTTTGAGGACCGTTGAGAAGCTTCTGATGCAACATGCAGTAGCCTAGATAGTTATGGATGTTTTGTGATTCCCACTACTATGGGAGATGCTTTTGTTACTTTTTGGGAGAAATTCAAGATGCTGATTGTCAGATATATGGCTCAAGGTCTGGATGGACCACCTTCATGCTGAATCTGTCCATAAAGATCTGGGAGGGAGGACTTGCTGAGGGTCCAACCACAGAAGCAATGCCATCATTGACAGCCTCAGGCTTGAGCATTCGTGGTGAGGACACTCCCCTCCCCCCCCCACATTACAGTAACTATTGGCTATATTGCACACATGAAACATACGAAAACATGGAATTGTTGCTAAAACATATCTAGTACATCAAATAAACTGGAATAACTGTGGAGATCTAAAAGTAGCAGCCAGCTGCTTGGAATGCAGGCATAAGTAGAACTACGAAGTGAAATGAAATTATAACTTTACGCTTCTTTGTGCAAATACTATAAAAAGCTTGATGTAAACATGATTCAAGGCTTCGCTTTTGCTGAAGCCATCAGCAAAATGCCCTTTGCTTCTGTGCAGAAATAAAGTATAGGTAGTCCTCCACTTACGACCACCATTGAGCCCAAAATTTCTGTTGCTAAGTGAGAAATGTATTATGTGAGTTTTGCCCCATTTGAATACTTTTCTTGCTACAGTTTGTTAAGTGAATCACTGCAGTTGGTAAGTTAGTAGCTCAGTTTATTCAATGACCCTGGCTTCCCCATTGACTTTGCTTGTGAGGTCGCAAAAGGTGATCCACATGACCTTGGGACACAGCAACCGTCATAAATCTGAACCCACTGCCAAGCACCTGAATTTTTGATCACATAATCATGGAGATACTGCAAAGGTCGTTAACTGTAAAAAATCACATATTTCAGTCCTGAGGCAGGACATAAAGAAGGACATAAAGAAGAAAAATATTCTGATTGTGTATCATAGTCAGTCAGGATTTGAGCCTCTGTTTTCAATTCTGAAACCCCCTTTTTCCCAAGCATTTCAACATGTTCTCTAACTTCCACTCTCATTTCCAAAAAAAATTCTAATATAAGTCCATAATTAATCTGTGAATAGGATTCCATCCTCTCTTTTTTCAGCATTGTAAAATATAGAGTCCAAACCGAAATAGGGAAAGGCAAATAGTCAAGTCCAGCACAGAAACAAAAAAAACAGCAAGAGTCCCAATCAGTAACAGTCAATCATTATATTATAATCCTAGAATGGAAAAGAAAAATTCATTTTTTGGAAGTATGTTCAATATTGTAAAGTCAAACATGGTACAAGTAGAAAATTGAGCAAGTTCCAAAGGAAATATACCAGTCTGGGCGTCACGCCAAGATCAGGGAGTGAAAGTTCAGCTGGATATAGTTACTTTGTATCAAAGTTTCTGGGCTTCACGCCAAGTTCCAGGCTAGCTTGTAGCCATAACAATCCACATGAGTCCACCCAGAGAACAGGAAGTTTTTTTTTTTTTTGAAGTAGGCAATACTGTTCAGGAGGGGGGGAGGGAAAAAAGCACTCCATCCCCCTCCCTAAAGATTTTCACTTAAACTAAAGATAGACAAGCCAAAAAAAAAGGAGTCACAATAAGGATTTTTTTCAGGATGCCCGAATTAGGAGCTCATATGAACAAAAAAAACAAAAGAAAAAATAATTATTTTTCCAAAGCCCATTTTCCCCAGTATCGGAACGCTGCCTTCTCAAACTAGGGAAATAGTCCTTAAAGCTGTTAACAGGGAAGTAGATAGTTTAACAAGAGGGAAGGAAAGGTCTCACCTGGATCTTCCACGGTGGTTCTTTTTGCTTAGATGTTGCTGTGACTTTCGGCTGGAGCAGCTAAGTGATCGGCCATGTTACTGGCCGATCTTTTCCCCGTCGGCCCAAAGGTGATTTCTCGGACCGCAGAGGGAGCTGCCGCTCCCTCCGCGATCAACGAGTGCCCTCCTCTACGGTGGTCGCCCCTCCAGGGCGACTTTCGACCCTGTCCAGGGTCTACCGGCGGGGGGAAACCGGACGGCAAAGAGAGCAAGTTCTTTGCACGTCCGCTGGTGCTGCCACCGGATCCGGAAGATGGATGAAATATACCCACAACTTACTGATGAGGAAGAGGATACACCCCACATGCAAATGATGGAGATTTCTGATGAGCAAAGGCAGAATTCAACTAAAACATTTACAATTGTAAAAGCAACAGGAATGGACTTCCAAACACGAGGCACAAAAAACACTGACAATATGATAGTGCAGACAACACTGGATAAAAGAGAAGAAGATTATGATTGGACTCAATGGTGGGAAAATGCTTATAGCCAAACACTAAGATGGGAGGAACTAGAGGCCCTACTGTGGAAACCTGCCTGGCACAAAAAGAAAGCTAGAATTAGATTTAAAAATGAGAGTTAAAATTTTATCTGATGGGTAAAAAGGGTTCTTAGACACTTTGATTGAGCTAATACTTTTGAGATTTTTAAGGTTATTTTGGTCTGAGTCAACATTAGATCTAAATTATGGATTTGATTATGGTTTGGAATGGCAATAGGGAAAATTGGAAAATCTAAAACTAAAGGAGTTAGATTGAGATTGGTGAAATATTAGTGATATTTTTACTTATAAGAATTGAAAGTTAATTAGCAATGTATTAAGTGGACTAAATTGAAATAATTGAGGAACTTTTAGGGATTTGGATGGTTTTATAAAAAATATTTGATAGAATATATGAAATAGAATATAGTTGAGAAACATTAAAATATAACAGTTATATTATATGTTTATGATAGAAATAATTATTGTTTTATTATATTAGGCTAAAATGTAATGGTTTTAAAATACATAAAGTTATGTTCATTTACAAAATATGTATGTGGAACAGAATAATAAGAGATAGAATTTAAACAATTTATATTGTAGGAATGCTCGAATTATATATTATATGTTTATGTAAGATTAAATTGAAATAGGTTAATTGAAAGTTAGTTAAGCCTGAAAACGGGTGAAAATATGATTGACAGTTTTTGTTTTTTGTTATTGTGTTTTTTTTCCTCTTTTTTCTTTTTTTGATTGATAAAATAGAGAGGGAACCTTTAAAGAAGTAGTTTAAATTGTATATGTATGACTGTATTTTTTGTTTTGTTCTATGGAGTGCCCTATCTCCACGATGTGTCTTAAGCACTTGGCTGTAAAACAAAAAAAAATAATAAAACTTGTTATTGTAAAGAAGAAAAGTATTGCTTTTAGATAAATACTGACATGAGTTTTATAGATAGTGCAATGT
The DNA here is from genome assembly GCA_023970755.1 of Azemiops feae. Classification (NCBI taxonomy): domain Eukaryota; kingdom Metazoa; phylum Chordata; class Lepidosauria; order Squamata; family Viperidae; genus Azemiops; species Azemiops feae. The sequence goes on from JALGBA010000105.1 coordinate 643,232, forward strand.
GTGTATTGGTTAGAATAAGAACTAGAAAATGGAAAATGTCAAACCACAGGTTCATCTGTCGTCACACGTGAGTGTCAAGTATGAAGTTCTGTTACAGGTAACTACATATGTCTCGCTTGTAACTAACCACAAATATACTGCCGGAAACTTAGATGCTTTGGCAAGACACCTGTGACCTCGATCAATGAGAGGGGGACAAGATATTTAGCTACTTTAGCATAGCAACAGGGGGGGTGTAATTCAAGTAACCAATCAATGCTAACAAGTTACATTTCCGTGTTTTGCTGCTTCTGAAGAGTATATATGTACTTGTTGTTCCATAAGAAAGGGGTTCAGAGGTTGCTACGATTACGTTGCTCTGAACCTTTGCGCAAATAAAACCAACTTCTTTTGATTCCGGGGTCCGAGTCTTGTGATTTTCTGCAACAGTCCCATTGTAACTTTGAACGGTCACTAAACGAACTGTTGTAAATCGAGGACTATCTGTATTTAGATTCCACTTTCCTCTACTCTGCTTGATTAATTGGCCCATAAACAAAGCCAGGGTTGGCACTTGGCCAATACACCTACAACTCAGACCAAGCACGCTCCGGCATCGGAACTCCTTCTGCTACGTGAAGACGCGCCCGGGCAAGACCCTGGCGTGTGGAACGGACTTTCCCATTCCAAGAAGCGCTGCGTGTATCGTTATAACGCCAATTTTCGTGGGGCACAGTGAGGACTCTTCCCTGGGCGCGCAACCGCTGATCAGGGATTTTGGTGTACATGTGGAGCCCGGAAAAGTGACAGTTGTTATCAGGTGACACGGAGATGTGCAGGCGCGCTCCCGCGTTGCCTTTTGAATCGCGCGCCGTCAACAGCGAAGAGGATTCCGTTGCTTCGTCAAGAAAGCTGCGCTTCTACTACCTCGGAGTCCAGCTCACGCTCCACGCTCCATTCTACCTCCCACGCTCCATTCTTTCCGCCCCTCCTCATCACGTGCAACGGAAGGCCGTTACCCCTCTTCCCCATCTGCCGCGGCCTTAGAAGTCACTTCCGCTTCCGGGTCTTCTGCGGACGGTTGTTTCTGTTGGCGGGGGTGTGTGTTTTCCCTCTTCCTCCTCGTCCGTTTGGCGAGGCAGGAAAGGGGCAACGGTGCGTCGCGGGCGACGGAGCTCCTTGCCCGGAGCTCGCCTAGATCCCTGCCATTCCGAGGGCAAAGGCCGAAAGAAAGAGGTCGGTGAGTGTGGCTGCCGTTGGGCCTTTAAGATGCGGGGGAGGCGGGCTCGGGCAGAGCTGGGGCTCTAGATGGCTCCGGCTAGAGAGGCGTCTGTTACGCACTTCAAAACGTTATGCGCCCGGGTTGCCTTGGGAGGCCGTTGATAGCCTTGATAGGCTGCTCTGCTCGAGATGGAGCCCTAGGCTTTTCGTCCAGGATATTGCCCTGATGGCGCTGCTGAAACTGTTGTCCCCAAAACTGGGCCTTAGCTTGGTGTCGAAGCCAATTGATCACCAAACACAAGATGTGAAACAAAAGGACTTTTATTTTGGTACCAAGATATAAGTGGCCCCGGCTTTGAAAGCTACCAAGGCCCTAATTACAGTTTTACAGCAGTTTTTATAATCAAAAGGTGATTCACATACACCCCTTTGCCCTCCCCCCAATAATACATGCATAATATATAATATTGATTGGTTACCTGGATTGCAGCCTCCTAAAGCTTTCTCGCTTGCTATGCAAAATAGCTAAATGTCACGCCATCTAGTGCCCACCTCAGGTCATGGGTATCTTGCAAAGCTTCTAGTTTTCTGTGCCAGCTATGTGGTTTTGGGTTTTCTTGTAAGTGAGCTATTCACAGTGGTTTCTGACAGATGAACCTATGAATCTGTCTCGCTTCATTGCTCCTGTAGCCCCCCTCCCTCACCCCCCTCAGCCCCCCTCGCAATGCTATCAACTGTTAGCAAGCTAGTACTGCAAATCCCCTAGTGAGCAGAAAGAAAAAGTTGTTTAATTGTCTAAGAGTAAATGTTTCTCTCACAATTCATCTTCCCCACTCTCATGTCCATCACACCCACACCTGGGTCCTATCTCCACATATGACCCTTCTTCTGATCCCCAGGGCCTCATCTACACATATATTCTTTCATCTGACCCTTCAAAACCAAGAGGTGCGCCACATCCGAGGTGTCGAGAAATGTGGCCACCTTAAGGCTGCTGCGGGTTGGAAAACAGTGCTGTGCCGATTTTTATACAGGTGGTCCTTGACTTCCAACAGTTTGCTTACTGACCGTTTGAAGTTACAATGGCACTGAAAAAAAGGACAATTTTTTCCACACTTACGACTGTTGCAGCATCCCCCATGGTCACATGATATACATTTGGATGCTTGACAACTGGCTCACACTTACCACGATTGCAGTGTCCTGGGGTCCACGTGATCCCCTTTTGCGATCTTCCGACAAGCAAAGTCAATGGGGAAACCAGATTCACTTAACAACCGTGTTACTAATTTAACAACTGCAGTATTCACTTAACAAACGTGGCAAGAAAAGTTGTAAAATGGGGAAAAACTCACTTAACAAATTTCTCCCTTAGCAACCTAAACGTTGGGCTCAATTGTGGTTGTAAGTTGAGGACTGCCTGTACGTTCCCCTGCTGTTTAATTTGCGAGCTGTTGGCAGTCATTGTTAACATGAGTCTAATCCCTCCGATGTGAGTTAACTACCTTCAGAAGTGGCACTGTTGTCTTAAAAATGTGTTTGTATATCAGCTTCACCTTGGGTAAAAACTCTTCGTGGGTCCTCATAATTTTTAGGTGAAACCAATATGAAATGAAGGTCATAGTGCTACATTCTCAGAGCTATAATTTTGCACTGTGGCAGCACCACAACTATCCAAAAGTAATGCCTAGGTTTTTTTTTTTAATGGAATACTATACTCCTGAAATTACAGTGAAATACATAGATGCACAGTTTGCATGGAATGAACTATACAATCAGAAATTGTTAATGTCATAGTGAAAAACCTTGTATCTGAAACACTGCTAATGCATTTTTAATTGTGGCCCACCATCAGATCTCAGATTTAATGTTTATGTCCTGTCTTTGTGTCTTAAACCATTATTTGTACACTGAATAATAGCAGAAGGCTCCTGATAGAGCACAGTACCTTAATATGGCTCCATACTGTTCCTCTGTCTCTGTTTACTAGAACTGATAGTGAAATACTTGGTTTTGTTTGTGTTTTAACTGTAGCTTCCTATTGAATCCTAATCATTTAATTATTTTACTGCTTCCCAGTTAGACAGCAACAGCCAGAATGTAAGAATGGGAATACCTCCTTTTAATTTGACAATGTTTTTCGATTATTAGAAAATATAGAAACATTGCATCAAGAGTGTTTTTGTAACTTACATTTGATTTTTATGAGTATCCATAATATTGTATCAAGGTTGAAGTCAGAACAGCATAAATTGTTGTATAGCAATTCTGCAACAGAGAGGATGGATAATATTTAGGTTTTCCTTTTCATTTAGGATTAATATTGTTAAAATGTATTTCATCCCCAGATCCGAATACTTGGGATTTTTATGGGGCTTAGTGGTATATATGTGGATTACATGATTTTTAATTGATAATTGTGAAACAATTGGTGTCTGTGTGACTGGACCATATTTATATTGCTTCATATTTATACCGGAAATCCTTATTAAACAACAGTAATTGGGACTGGAATTTCTATTACTAAGTGACATGGTCATAAAATGCAACATCATGGGACCGCATAACAGTAGTAATTCTAGCTCTTTTGATTATTATTGTTAAGTGAATTCCATGCTGTTATTAAGCATGACATCATGTGATCATCGTTTGCAATCTGCTGCTGTGTTTTCGATTGATTTTGCTTGTCAGAAACCTCCAGTGAAGGTCGCTGGTGGTGATCATGTAACTGCAAGATGCTGCAACTGTAAGTTTGAGGACCAATCATATGTACCATTCATTCAGTGTTGTCATAAGTTTAGTCATTGAACTATTGAGTGGTTGCTAAGCAAGGACCATCTGCTATATGAATCTGACTTTCATTTCCTAAAAGAAAAAAAGAATAGCTTTACAGTAACCCTCAGGATCTAATTGTAGGGGAACGATATAATTCTTAGTGGCAAAGGAATCTCTAGCCTGATTTTGAAATGATACTGGTGTTGTTATTGTCCATACCACAGTTTTAAGGCAACTTCCATCCATGAGTCAAACTAATTAAGGAACTTCTTTGGTAGTAGTCCATGCTACTACTAATTGTTAAAACAGTTGAATCTAGTATTATATTTTCTGTAGAGAAAGTTCCTTCAACTTTATGCCTATGTGCACACTCCTGTTTATAGTGGAAATTAGAGCAGTGAAGAAATGAGATATAAGGTAATGCTTGGAAATTTCTTAATATTTAAATAACATTTAAAGTTTGTGTCAGGAATTATTTGCTTGACATTATTTGAATTGTAATGTTTGCATTCTAGGAAAAATATTAAAGCTTTAAAGCTTTAGGAAGGTGAACCTATCTTCAGCATAGAATACATTTTCCTAAATTGTCTTGTTCAGCCAGCAGAGAAGTGGCAAAATCCTAGTCTTTTAGTTGCATGCTCCGTTTTAGTGATTAGCTTCGCTTTAAAGATTTTCCTCAGAACTTCAATTGTTGCTCCAAAGTTGGGCATCCAAGTTAATGTGGAGTTGGAAAGAATCTAGTCTTTGAATTTGAGAAACACCCAATACCTTTGCAAAATGGCCTTTTTGTTCCCCAATAATATGAACTACAAGGACTTCAAGCAAAGCAAAAAAAAAAAGTATTTATTAAGGGAGTGGAGGTCTAGTCTTTATATGAGGTACAAAACATTTGATGTATGTCAGATATATTAGAAAGCAACAGTCATTGATGTGCAATAAAGATTTTGTTTGTTTTTATTAGACTTTGAGAAAAGATAGAAATCTTTAGATAAAATATATCACATCTCCTTCTTTCTCACCCAGGTTTCTTTAATACTTACAGCTTTGTTCAAGGATTTCAAGGATTTCAGAATAATGTACACAATTGTTTGATTGATGTCATTTTGACCCTGAAAAGACCACTATTTGCATAACAAAGCAAATGCACACACACACACTCATACTAGCGATAAACTCTAAAGTTCTACATAAAATAATGAATAACTACCACAGCATTTTTCCAGTTTCTGTTTGAAGTGAAATGATGTTTAATTAGCAGGCTTGAAATGGAAGGGTATCTTTATATTCTGTTGCTTATTTCTACCATTTGGCCTTAACTTGGAACTGCTCATGGCAGACTTTAATTAATCTAAAAAACTTTTTTTTTTAATGTTGCTGAGATTTTACAGGAATAATGCATAATAATTCATACTCTTCTTTTTTCATTATTGACAATACAGGTAGTCCTCGACTTACGGCCGCATTTGAGCCCAAAATTTCCATTGTTAAGCAAAATAGTTGTTAAGTGAATTTTGCTCCAGTTATGACCTTTCTTGCCACAGTTGTTAAGTGAATCACTGCAGTTGTTAAGTTAGTAATATGATTAACTGAATTTGGCTTCCCCCCCATTGACCTTGCTTGTTGGAAGCAAGCTGGGAAAGTTACAAATGGTGATCGCCTGACCCCCAGGACAGCGTAATTGTCATAAATACATGCCAGTTGCCAAGTGGCTGAAGTTTGATCACGTCACCATGGGATTGCTGCAATGGTTATAAGCGTGAAAAACAGTCACACGTCACTTTTCTCAGGACTGTTCTAACTTTGAATGGTCGCTAAACTAATGGTTGTAAGTTGAAGACTACGTGTAATAGCTTCAACAGAATGAACAGTTACTTTGTGGCTGCTCTTTAAAGTCCAGGATTTGGGAGATACGGACAACGAAACTGAAACTCAGGCTTATTTTGAAAAACAAGTTATTTTTAATTGTATACGTTTCCAAGGAAGAGCATGCTTCTGCATGAAAAAAAAAAACCCGCTTCATCCTGCAAAGCGGCGCTCACCCGGCGCTCCCACCTGCTGCCATGCCGGCAGCGCCGATTAAAGGCCGTGTGCTCCAGCCTCGCCCTGCCAAGGAAGTGGGTGGCAGCCGAGGCTATAGCAGATCTCCAGCTTGTCAGCGGCGCTCAAAGGCTGCCCAACTTTACTCTGGAATTTTGGGGTTGGAAAATGGAGGGGCAGCGCCGTGTTTGGAGGCCTGGCGGCGCCTGCTGGAAAGCCTCCTGCTTCCCTCCCTCCCCCCCCCCCACAGCTACCTCCTTCAGAGCCTTCCTGATGCCAACGGGCCTACTGGCATAGGTCCGCCTGCTTCGTCCTGCAAAGAAGGGCTCACCCAGTGTTCCTGCCCACTGCTATGCCGGCAGGCGGACATACTCGCAAGTCCCGCCCCAGCTATGGCGAGGAGCAGCGACTGCGTTTGGGCCCAGGGGGCAAGGAGAAGGAACCGGAGGGGCGCAGTGGCTGGGCTGCCTTCTGGCCGGCTGGATTCGGGGGTTTTCCTTTGATTGGGGGCATATGGCCTGACCCTCGCCAAAATGCAAATCCCTCTCTAAGCAGGGATTGGGAGGCTGAAGGCAAATCTTTGTGGCCGTGCAGTTCTAAAATCGATGGGCTGCTGCTGGGGAGGAGAATCACAATAGGGCAAAACAAGCATAGTCCACCATGGTTTATTGATTGCAAAGTTTTCCTCGGGTTTTGCTATCCCTTCCTGGGCTATTAAAATCACATTGGCAAGGTCTGTACTGAACACCTGGCTGCAAACTACTCAACCGGATTTTAGCCTAGCCCTTTGTGCAATCCCAGGCCACATTCTGGAGGTAAGATGATGTAGTAACAGGAGAGAGCTGCAAAATTAATTCGTTATTTATTCTTGCCTTTAGCAGACTTTGCTAGCAACCTGCAGGCTGTGAACTTTCCTTTCCCCCTTGGGGAAAGAATTCAGAAGTGCTAGATTTATTTTTCCTGCTAATTACAAATCTATAATCATTATTTTTTTTCAAACTATAGTCCAGTCCCCCAGTAGTCTGAGGGACAATGAATTGGCCTCTTTTTAAAAGGTTTGAGGACCCTTGCCATAGACATTTCAACTATAAGCTCCACTTACTTTACTTTATATTTAAAAATGTTTAAAAAGTTCTAATTTCAAACAGCTTTAAATAAGAGGCTGATACGCTGCTAAACAAAGCACCAACCTCCCAACTTTTATTTTTATTTTCAAGAATGTTCCGGAATCTAGCATAATGCTTTGGAGGTGTTCTTAAAAAAAACCCTGCAGTCCATTCTTTGGCTGTGAATGTGCTTATTGCCTACCTATAGTTTACCTTGACTGATCTCTGAAGCTAAATGAGATCATATCTAGTTACTACTTAGATCAGTGATGGCGAACCTTTTAGATGCCGAGTGCCCAAACCACAACCCCAAACCCATTTATTTATCGCAAAGTGCCAGGGCATTGTGGTGCCCTCAGGGGGGGCATGGGGGTGTGGCCCACTGGGTGGGCGTGGCTGGGGTGGGCATGGCCACCTCGATGCTGCTCATGGGGGGACGCCTGTGGGGGCCGGGCAGGGTTGGGGGAGATCCAGGGGGTCTCTGGTGGGTGGGGCGGTGGGCAGGAGGCCCAGCATAGATGGGGGGAGGTATGCAATCCTAGCTGGGACTGGGGGGCCATGGCGCCGATGGGAATCTGGCTTTCCCTGCTCGGGGTGGCCTTTGGCTTGCTGGGTGTGGGCATGCTCTACTACCTCTACTCGAGCTTCGCCTCCTTTGTGCTGGGTGCGGCTGCCGCCCTGGGCGGCAGCAGCAGCCTAATGGACCTACTCCAGTTTGAAAGTGTCGTAACAGGTACATATCTAAAAGTATGAAAATTTGTTCCCTAATAAAAGTAAGAGTCTCACGTGTTTTATGAGCATCTTATGCCTTTTAAATATTATTCAAAGACAGCTTAGTTGTAACTTTGTGATCTTATGGTATGTAGATTTTTTCCCACTTCTCTGCTCCATACAATTTACAGGCTATCTTTGGAAAAAAGTGAATGCAGAAATAAAAAATAATAATTTCCAGTCTTTTTACAAATCTGTCTGAGAACTTCCTGCTCCAAGTCATGTACTAATTCAGAAAGTATTAAAGACGTAAGTGTTTTATTCACATGCTTGTAATCTGTTTTCAGTGGATAGTCTGTATTTTCTTTTTTGTATAATTGTGTATCAAATGATTATTTTATAGATTGTTTTACACCGCTTATTGTGATTTCTTCTAATAATAATAACAATAACAACAACAACAATAATAATAGAGTTGGAAGGGATCTTGGAGGTCTTTTAGTCCAACTCCCTGCTCAGGCAGGAAACCCTATACCATTTCAGACAAATGGTTGTCCAGTCTCTTCTTAAAAACTTTCAGTGTTGGAGCATTCACCGCTTCTGGAGATTCAGCTGGAGTCATTGCCTGCCTGGGTCCTGCTGAGGAGGAGAGAAGAGAGGATATAAAAGGGGGGAGAGAAGAGAGGATATAAAGGGGGGGGAGAGAAGAGGATATAAAAGGGGGGAGAGAAGAGAGGATATAAAGGGGAGAGAGAAGAAGATATAAAGGGGAGAGAAGAGAGGATATAAAAGGGGAGAGAAGAGGATATAAAGGGGGAAGAGAAGGATATAAAGGAGAGAAGAGGATATAAAGGGGGGAGAGAAGATATAAAGGAGAGGATATAAAAGGGGGGAGAGAAGAGAGGATATAAAGGGGGAGAGAAATTTGTTAAATGAGTTTTGCTCCATTTTATGACTTTTCTTGCCACAGTTAAGTGAATCACTGCAGTTGTTAAATTAGTAACATGGTTATTAAGTGAATCCGGTTTCCCCATTGACTTTGCTTGTCAGAAGGTTGTAAAAGGGGATCACATGACCCTGGGACAATGTGACCATAAATATGAATCGGTTGCCAAGCATCCAAATGTAAATCACATGACCCTGGGGATGCTGCAACGGTCATAAGTGTGAAAATGGTCATAAGTCACTTTTTTCAGTGCCGTTGTAACTTTGAACAGTCACTAAGCAAACTGTTGTAAGTCAAGGACTACCTATCACTTTTTTCCGTTTTTTTGGGGGGGGTCATCAAGTTTTTGACACCTTGCTAGGCGACTGGTGGTACTCGAATATTGCCATATCCTAAAAGTGGTACAATTGGTGAAAAGGTTGAAAAGCCCTGCTTTAGTCTTCTCCCCAAATAAGAACTATTAAATGGATTTCATCAGAGCAACAATTAACACAAGGCAGGAGTGGCAATCAAGGATAAGGAAAGTAAAGATAAGGAAAGCAAAGGAAAGTTGAAATAAGATCATAAGCACGGGTGTGGCTTCACTTAATGACTGAGTTGCTGGTCTCAATTGGGCTTCTTAAGCAAGGATTCCTTGTAATAAGCTGTGACTAGATGAAAAGAAATACGATCACAATTGAGCCAAATTTTCTGTTGCTAAACAACAGAAGAACATTGCAGCATTCTCCTCCCCCTGAAAGACTCCCACGGCAGAGCTGCAGTTTGTTTGGTGTGCTTTGAAGTACAAAATCCTTTGAAGTCATAAATATAAGTCGGTTGACAAGCATTTGAATTTTGATCACGTGACCATGGGGATGCTGCAGCAGTCGGTCATAAGTCATTTTTTTCAGTGCTGTTGTAACTTCAAATGGTCACTAATATATTTTACTGTTGGTCAGATTTCATGTTGAATATTGCATATAATTCTGGGCACTGTGTTTTAGAAAGAATGTAATAAGCATTAATTATATTAGGCAATACTATTAAATATTATCAAGGCTCTGTCTGAATTTTATTTAGTCTGTATACATGATATAGTTGGTGGTCTGTTGGAGCATTGCTACCATATGGGAATATTCTGTGCATTTTTTCTCTTTCTGGTTTTTGTGCAGTTTAGTTGCCAGGTTCCCACATTCAGAGGTAGAACTAGAAATTACTTCTTTATTATATTCCAGGAAATGGTAATCAAAGAAAATAGTTGACAGCTTTTGAGGAAGTAGGTATAATACGAATATGAAGAATGCACAATGTACCAAGTCGGATCTGATGACGTTTCATGTTCTTTTGCATCCCAAAACAGGAGACTTGAAACTCCTTTTATCTCTTTATTCTGGCTCTCCTGTTCAAATAAGTCTGTCAAATTAGGCTAGAATTTTCTAGCCACTATAGCCTGACAGGAATATTTTATGGCCATTGAATGATAATCCTGTTGGTTTCTACTAGGTGCCTATACTGGTATCAGAGCTGCACTCAGATTAATGTAGTTAATCTCTTTGTCAACTCCAATCACCAGTCAAGAATTTTCATGGAGAAATGATCACAAATCTACTTTTAATTATGGAAGCAAGCCAAAAATCTTTGGAACAGTGTTTGGTGGAACTCAAGTGAGCACAGTATAAAACAAGGGATGTCGGTGATCAGGAAGAACTCTCAGTAATACATTGCACGTTGAAATTTAGCTCCTTTTAAGTGAGGCTGCTGATTATCTAATATATTGATTGTGGTAGGACTGAGAAGAGATGAGAAATCTGTTTCTGCTTCATTTCTTTGGAAAATGCTCTGCTGCTTGAACCTACTCACTGGGTGGCTTCTCTACAAAGTAAAGAAATATTTAGGATTCAAACAAGACTCCTCCTTCCACCTAGGTTTTCCCAAGCTTTCTTCTTTCACTTCTGTCAACTGTCCATAAATATTTAAAATGAAATGCTGGGTAAGCTGACTTGACCACTGTGCGGTTAGGAGCAACAATACGCTTGAATCCGCCTGGAATGGAGAAGAAACTGATAAATAGAATCGGACAGCTTGTTCAATGCACAGTTTTCTCTTTTTTAATGAACACTATGATTGTCTGTTTGCATTGTACTGCATCTTTCTGATACAATAGTTACACATATTCCTTATGCTTAACATATTGAGACATCTAAACTTTCATTAAAGATTTACTTCACTCTCTTGCCTTTAAATTTGGAGGCCTCTTCTAGTTTGGCAGCCTCTTTCCTCTGGTCTTAATAGATAGGCAGTCACACACATAGAGATGAGATAAGGAGAAAGTTCCAAGAATGACATCTTTCAAGAAAGAGGTCAGGAGCCCTGGAAAAGGAAGTTTCCAGAAAAGTTATGTTAAATGTCAGATGTGGTGGGAGCTGGAGATAATCAACAGTTATGGAAAATCTGATATGGCAGTGATGGCGAACCTTTTAGAGACTGAGTGCCCAAACCCCCTCACCCGTCCCTGCTCCGCCGTGCCCGCTGGACCACCCACCACCTCCACGGCCCGCCACAGATCACCCAGGCAGCCCAGCAGCGCCATGGTGGCCACGCCCTCCGCCCATGCCCTGCAGCATCATCTGCGCGCGATGGGGTGCAAGGGCGGAGTCTTGTCCCCGCTGCCCAGCTACCATGTCCTTGGCTGCGCAGCATTGCGTGGGCCATGCCCGGGGGCGGCTCCTCCGGAGGGCTGCTGGTGAGGAGGGGGCCATGGGAGGAGGCGGGGCTGGGGCGATGGTGCGTGTGCCCACAGAGAGGGCTCCGAGTGCCGCCTCTGGCACACGTGCGATAGGTTCGCCACCACTGTGATATGGCAAACAATTCCAACAAGCTGCCCAATATCAGGAATACCATGGAGGAGAAATGGAAAAGATAGCAGATATAGTTACATGTTGGCTCTGAACCTGTGAGATATAGCCAAAACCAGACTTCAGGGAACAGCATAGAAACATTGGTAAAAACATTGGTAAAAACATTCTTTGGATTTTGGGGGGTTGGCATATATTTGCAGCTTCCAGACTCATCTTTAACTAGACTTTCAAGAACATCCATTGATCTTTCAGGTTTGGTCAACCTGAAATTCCACGGGTGGGTATGCCTAGATTAAATTCCTATTGTGGAATTAGAATGAATATGTTTTAAATCAATTAATTAAAATAAAGTTGATTAAAACACTATTTGGGAAAAGCCACATTAATTGTTTAAATTGTAATTTTTTTCACTGCCTTGGAAGAAGATGATGTTTCCAACTATATAAGCTGCTTGAGATAAAGTTTGATGCAGGTTTCATTACATTGGATAAACATTAATTAATTTTCAATTTAAAATGTTCAGTGATGTTTCATACCAAGCAGATACAATTGTGAAATTATAAGAAGGAACTAAGCTAGATTTAGTTTCCAACACAGGTAGTAGAATAACCAAACTCTTCTTGTTTATTTTGGATATTTCTTCAGCAAGCAAATATGTATAAATTGCTTTAAGAAAAATCAATCACATGCATTTTTACCAACTATTTAAATATTTTTAAAAATGGGCAATTCAAGTCAGAACAATTGGATGATGATGGTGCATCATTGAAAAAGATACACATATTTTCATGTTTTTTGTTACCAAATTGTTTCATTTTGAATAAATAGCTTGAAAGAAAAATATTTTTCCACAGCAGCAGCAGAATCTATTGCTATTAAATATTAAATTTCTGCTTCTTTTATCTCTGAATTTAGATGTTTACATGACTTTTTAAAGCATTTAAGGTGTGTCAAAAGTCAAGCCATGTAGACAAAGTCAGCCCTGATAGACAATTTGTTACATAAACTATCTTAAATGTTTGAATTGGTTGCCATTTCTAAATACTTGCTTACTTACACGTCTTTTGAATATTTCTAAGTACAGTAACACTTTCCCTGAAAAAATTAGTAAAACTTACTGTGATTGGCCTGTGGGGCCTGACTTTCATCCTATACGTCTTGAATGGATCAACAGTTCCCTTTACATTTATTATAGTTGGTATTATATGGATGAACGATTGATTGCTAGATGCCCATGTCATAGCCTCTTTTTCTGCAGTTAAACACTGATCCTAATATTGAATATTGAGAATACTGGCAAGAAGGTGAGCTGAAGGCAGTATTTGTCATCAATTCTCTTTTTCAAATTTATACTCCGTTCCAAATTTTAGCAGCATGAAAATTGTTTCTCTGAACTTTGTTCAAGGCCACAGAAATAGGCTGTTCGTTAGACTACTAGCTAAAGTTCATTTTAGCCCCAACATGAGAACTTGAATCCTAACAGTTCCATCTGTTTCTTTTTGATTGCTGCCATCAGAATAGAATAGAATAGTTTTTGATAACACCACAAACATTCTGCTAACTTTTTCCATCGGGAATCTTGTGGGAGAGTCAAATTTGATTTTTCACTTGGTTCTCTGTTGCAGTTGTTGCAGCATTGTGAGATATGGGAAGCAGGCATGGGAGCAGTTTAATTGATGTGAGAAGAGGCAGGAGAGCCCAAATGTGGGAGCTGTAGGAAAGGAATGTTTCAAAGAGATTTTGTCTTAATTGGCTTGCAAATATGCCTGTCTTGGGAATTTACTTTTACAGTTTTTGAAATGATATTGTATGAGATGACCAAGCTGACCCTGAGGGGAAAGGATCAAAAGCATTTGAGCCCACAAGAATTCTAAGCCCACCTTGAATTCCATTGACTCTTATTTACTGCCTATTTTCCTTAACTGTTAATAGTTCAGATTCTTGTAGAGAGCTTAAACTTGCAATAAATCTTTATACCCATTTGAACTGGGGACTAACATTACACATGCCTTTCTGAAATCTGTGTAGTTCTCGCTAATTGGGTTTGCCAGCTGTGTGAGATTTGACAAAAATGCTTGTGAAAGGACTTCACCAAGTCTGTGACAGTCATCTTTGTGACTGAATCACTCTTTGTTGTTGTTGTTAAGAGGCATACTGAATGAAAACTGCATCTGTATGCTATTTCTTCTGGGTTTTTCCTCATCATCCCTCTCAAGCAAAGAGTAGAGAGGCAACACAGCAAGGTAAGGAGCCAAGGATGCTTGGGTGGTGGTGAGGGAATCCTGGAAGGCTTGGCGCATGCGAATGGCTTTCCGTTCAGAGACTGAAAATCCTTATTGGATTTCAGCAGGGAGAACTTTCAGCCCCTGAGTGCAGCCTCCCAGGGTCTCCCACAAACATGCTGAGGCACCCTGGACTCGTAATCTGAGATTCCATCTGCTTAAAGACTATAGCTGGGAGAGCCGGAAATGCGGTTGTTGAGCAAAGTAGTCATGTGTCTGCTCAGCAATCAAGATTTGCTCCCAATTTTGGCAATAAGTTGAGGACTACCTATATCAGCAGTCCCCAACATTTGCGGCTTGGTGGGTGGGCCAGCTGGGGGGGGGGGAGAGGGGAACCCAACCACGTGAGCAGCTGTCCAGGGCATGCGCAGCTAAACTCGCACGAGCAATGGGCTAGCACACATGCGAGTGCAGCTTGACTTGTGCAAGTTGAGCTGCGTGCGCATGCGCACATGCGCCAGCCCACTGCTCATGGCCCAGTTGCGAATAGGCCACGGCCCAGTAGGGGGCCGCGGCCCAGAGGTTGGGGAACCCTGACCTATATGACATAATCAGCATATTCAGTCATGTTCCATTCAACTTCTTTAAAGCTAAAGCAGCAGTTCCAATAATAGTATATATTGAGCAACCACATCTTGCATTTTATTTGTATTTTGCATTTTTTCACACCTTTTTTTAACCGACAAGTACAGACAGTTATTCATTTAAATATAGTCTATCTTTTATGAGCAACTGCTATGATTAGGTTTGTTTTGTATACATCTGGATCAGGAATTTATTTCTTCAGTACTTGGAACAGCTTACAATATATTGCAAACATTAGAATAAAATTGGCGATAAAGCAGACTATAAGTGCCTCGGGGGACAACTGGCAGCATCCAAAAGTATAATAGGAGAGTCCCCGACATCTACTCCCAAGACACTGTGGGACAGCCAGATTTTGATGAATTTCTGAAAAGTGGGATAAGTTCTTGCTGATCTTGCTTTACTTATTGAGGGACTTTTTCACATTAATTTCTCGGATACCTGATGCATCTGTATAAAGTGATTTAGACAAATATAACCTGATATCTGGGGGTGCAGATAACTAACAATCTGAATTGGTCTCTCCACACGTCATCCTTAGTGAAGCGTGCAAACCAGCGTCTGCATTTCCTGCGTTGGATGAGGAGAGCACATCTTTCTCCTTCTGTCCTGGCCACTTTTTACAGAGGCACAATTGAAAGCACTTTAACAAATTGCATCACTGTCTGGTTTGGTGGCAGCAATACCTCAGATAGAAGGTCCATACAGAGAATGGTAAGGACAGCCGGGAAGATCATAGGAAGCTCACTCCCCGGTATTCAGGATGCTGCTTACAAGCGCTATGTGCTTAGAGCTCAGAGCATTGTTAGAGACCCCACACACCCACTCTACGGTCTGTTTCTGTTGCTCCCTTCTGGGAGGAGGTTTCTAAGTATTTCTAGCAGGATTACCCGATTCTGTAATAGCTTTCTTCCCTGTGCCAGCCGTCTGGTAAACTCGCAAGATTCGTTTTTCTCGCCATGCACATGTATACATAATCCGAGCTAGACTGTGCTGTCTCTCTGTGTCATATATGTGGGTATATGCATAATTCTGTATTTATTTATTTTTGTCATATTTATGTAGTTTATATCAGAGGTGGTGACCCTTTGAGAGCTGTATGCAACGAAATTTCATTTTAATGTATGCTGATTAGTGTACATTCAAAGTGACAATAAAGTTCTTATTCTTCTTATTCTTATATAATGTAGGTGTTATGTGAGTCGTTACTAGTAACTTGGTGTGCACATTAGTTACTCTGTATAGTTAATTTAATAGGTAGCCAGCAAAAGTCACTAGATACAATTTAGATAGATAGATAGATAGATAGATAGATAGATAGATAGATAGATAGATAGATAGATAGATAGATAGATAGATAGATAGATAGATAGATAGATAGATAGATAGATAGATAGATAGATAGATAGATAGATAGATAAAGTAAGTATATAGATAGTCCGTCCTATTTGTGCTCAGGAGGTGAACAGCACTGATATTGCATCAGATGAAACTTTTCACCTTCCCAACAGGGACAAATCTGCTATATATATGCTATAGTTTCATAGAATTTTAGGCCTGGAATACAATGTAAATAATGGGTATCTCTGTGGAACTATTTTACCAGGGATGTGGTTATTAGTTAATTTCTGCACTTAAGATGATCTGAATTAGGGTTTGAATCTCTGTCTTGTTTATATTCTGGTACTAATTCATACTAATTTTGATAATTTTCTGTCCTATTTGCCCAAAATAGGACAAAGCACAAAAGAGGCTAGAAACACTAACTTAATTACATGATCAGGCTATGCTTCCAACTCTGCTGTTGGGAGTTGGGTGTCTACCAATACAGGTAGTCCTTGACTTCCAACCACAATCGAGCCCAAAATTTAGGTTAAGTGAGACATTTGTTACATGAGTTTTGCCCCATTTTACAACCTTTCTTGCCCTAGTTGTTAAGTGAATCACTGCAGTTGTTAAGTTAGTGACACAGTTGTTAAGTGTATCTGGCTTCCCCATTGACTTTGCTTGTCAGAAGGTCACAAAAAGTGATCACATGACCCCGGGACACTGCAGCTGTCATAAATATGAACCAGTTGCCAAGTGTCCAAATTTTGATCACATGACCTCAGGGACGCTGTAACAGTTGTAAGGGTGAAAAACGATCATAAGGCACTTTTTTTAGTGGTAGTGTAACTTTGAATGTTCACTAAATGAACAGTTGTAAGTTGACTGCCTGTACTGTTTCTGACTAATAAATCTTATTAAAAGGAATACGTTTTGTGAGCTTCAGCTCACTTCATCAGATGCATAGAGCGGTAGACTGATACAGAGCTCAAATTGGGGTGATATGAGGGAGGAAAGGGAAAGATGCAGGTTACATACAAGACAGATTACAATTACCTTATCAATTAACAATTATGTATTTAAAAATGGGTCTTTCTTGACACACTCTGAGATTGCCTGAAACCTTGTGGTATATATCAGAGGTCCCCAACTTTTTGGGCACCAGGGACCGGTTCCGTGGAGAGAGGTTTTTCCGCAAACTGGAGAGTGTGTGATTTTGTGTGCTACCTGCATCCCGCAGATGGGGCTTTGCTTGTTTGTGCGGACCGGTTGCTGGCATGCCGCGGCCCGGTACCGGCCCATGGACTGGGGTGGGGACCCCTGCTGTATATGAGTTCAGTAATGTATTGCCCTGCTTTTTAAAAACAGTCACTAGAGGTCCTCTATGGTATCCTGGGAGGTTGCTTTGGGGTCTTCCATTTTCACAATTTTCCTAAATCTCTTCCAGTTCTGCATCACTGAATACTTTATTGCTGGTAATGAATCTCCTGTTTTTGCTGCTGCTTCTTCTCCTCCTCCTCCTCCTCCTCCTGCCCTATAATTTGCAAGTCCATATATCCCCCCCCGTCCTCCTCCTCCGTATATCCTTCCTCCTCCTCCTTCTGCAATTTGCATATTTGTAAATTTTTGTTGTAAGTTCTCCTTCAACGCCATTGTTATGACCCTTCAATTTCTCTATCGTTTTAGGGCCTTTTCAATGGTTTTTACATCCCAGCAGAAAACATGACAGACGGCTGGGTAGATTGTCCCTCCTTGGGCCCTGGCTGGAAACGTCGTGAAGTCTTGCGCAAAAGTGGAACAAGGAGTGGACAGTCAGACACCTATTATATAAGGTAATTCTGTTTGGGATCATATTGGGGAAAGGATACTGATACAAGTTTCTTATCCCTAGGCAAAAGCGTTCAATCTTTTCCAAACCATTTATTTGGTAAACTTTGAGGGTAAGAAGCATTCTGGAGTTTCATGGTTGCTCAATTTATTCAGGGCAACAATTGTCATCGGGTCTGTTTCCAAACATTTGTTTACTCCATTCAGAGAAATACTGTTGTCATTTGTTACTATGAATTGTTACTCTTGCTTGTTTTTTCTACTTCATCTAAGGTTGTCATATATGTGAGAGTTCCATAAATTCTACAAACAGTTAATTGGAACAAAGAATATTGCATCAGCAAACTTAAACTCCTGTATCTTTTTGACTTAGAATGTACTAGATCAGTGGTGGCGAATCTATGGCACGGGTGCCAGAGGCGGCACTCAGAGCCCTCTCTGTGGGCACGCGCGCCGTCGCCCCAGTCCTAGGCCTTCAGCTGGGTTTTATAAAACCTTTTCGCTTTAGGCCTCCGCCGCCGTGTGCAAAAAAAAAAAAAAAGGTTCAATCAGTCAATTTCAACTTCTCGTGGGAAAAAAAAAGATCTTGCAAAGTTAGAATTGATTGATTGAACTTTTTAGTCCCACCCAGCCTGCCGTTACCACCACAGCCACGCCCACCCAATTGGCCACACCCACCCAATGGGCCACACCCACCTGGCACTCGATGATGCATAAGTGGGTTTTGGGTTGCAGTTTGGGCACTCAGTCTCTTAAAGGTTCGCCATCACTGTACTAGATTGTCCCTTGATAATTATTATTCTACCTTGTTTCCCTACTCTGTATGACAGATATGCTTACCTAGTTGTAATGATTATTAAGAGATTGCATGTAAATGTTCTATAGAAGTTCCATTATAATTATTATATGCCATATCTGCAAAGAACACCAGGCATATTAAAGACAAAAGTATACCACAATTTTTAAAAAAGAATTTTATTAAAGAATTTAATTGCAACAATAAAGGTTAATGCAAACTAAAAGAAGAGTAGAAAAAAGAGTAAAAAGTATAAAGAAAAAGAAAAAAGTAAAGAATAGAAAGAAAAAAGAAAAAAAGAAAGAATGTAGTAAAGAAGAAAATAACTATACAGAAGTCACTTCCAACCTTTATTTCAAATATAAAAATCTATAAACAAATAAAGCATTGTCATGTCAGTTGTGCTCTCAGCAACAGTTCATTAAATATTGCCAGAAATAACACATTTATATTAATTTTGATCAAATAAAGCAACTTTATGTTTCTTCCTTTTATTTCTAACAATTGTAATCTTTAATTCATTCAAATTGTGTCACAGAACTTTGTTTACTTTGTTGTTTTTTTTACCCCAAGATTCATCCAAGCTTTAACAAACCCTTTTTTTGTAAATCCAATGTAAAAGAATTATCTAGGTTACTCACTTAGTTTATTATTTATAATTGATTTTTTTAAAAATCAACCGATTTCTTTTGTATGTCCAAACAAACATTTTTTTCCATGTCATTCATGTAGCCTGTCACTTGTAGATCTCCTTTTACTGCTAACCTAATCACTGTCTTCTCATATAAAACTTTTTCCAAAACATCTTTTGGACATACAATAGTTTATCCATAGAACCCAACATTGTTTTTGACATTGTTGATATTAAGTATCCTTCAGTATCCTCCAATATTATAATATTTTGCATCTTTCTGTAGCTTTAATCAGGTTTATGTATTGTAGTTTCCAAGTTTTAAAATTATTTATCTCCTTCGTATCTTAGAAAAATTTCAAAAGAAGTACACTTTCCTAGGAAAGGATTTATTTATTTATTTATTTATTTATTTATTTATTTATTTATTTATTCATTCATTCATTCATTCATTCATTCATTCATTCATTCATTCATTCAAAAATAATAACAGCAAAAAAGAAACAAAACACAAAGAAAATCATCACATCACCAAAAGAAAATTGCATAACAAGTGCTTTTAAAAAGTGAAAAAAATACAATAAAAAAGGGAAAAAGGAATCAAAATATAATGTATTATAATGATAAACAGTTTTGATTTTATATAACGCAAATATGCAAGTATGTATACATTTACTTCTGATACACTTTTATAATTATCATGGTTTATTTTAACCTACTTTATTGTGTATAAATAAATATAAAGTCTACATCTACAGGCAATGTGTTCATATGTGGCGAGTGTAATTAGGTCTTTAATCACTTGCAGTCTCCTTGGGAGGAGCAACTGTCTGGAGTACTTGTGGGTGATTTCTCATCCTCTATTTGTTTAGAGAGTTTCAAAGACTGGGTCTACTCACCAGCTCTTTGTTGCTCACCACAGTCCATTTTTCATGGAGCCATCTTAAGTCTGCCATTTCTTCCTCTGGAAATCCACATACAGCATAATTAAGAATATATTAATTTATCCTGGTTCTTGGCATTCAGTGATTCAGCCTAGGTCAGCCTCTCCTACTAGAGAGTCAAAATGTTAGTAAAAAATACCAATTTGGAAATCAACTCTCTTCTATCTTTATGCCCATCATCACCACTGAGAAAAATAACTATATAAAGATAGACCCAAGGGGGAAATATATACACATTACATTAAGGCTAAGCATTACCTTAAGTTTATCTTGACTCCTGAACACTTTATGAACACGTCAAGCTTTTTAGAAACAGTATGGGTATACCTTCTAACCTCCCAGTCTAATCTCCATCCATTGTATTTGTTGATCTCCTATCCATGTAGCAATCAACCAATCCAATTCAGTTTCTGAGCCCAGATGAGGTCAACTAGATATAATTATAATTGGATATGAAGACCAAATAAGAGATTTCTAGCCAGGGATGGGTGGGGAGCAGAAGAGGTGGGCATAGAGAAAGGGTCTATAATTTTGTGGTGTTGTTGTTTTTGTCACTATATCTTCTGTGCTCTTAAGCAACTAAAGATTCTTAAAGGCTGTGAGGATAGGAGATGGTTCTTGAAGATCAAATGAATTCTGAAAATAGGTAAAGTTAGCAGATGGTTCCTAGTATTATTTCTTTGGGAACAATAAGACAGAACTCTTGGTTACTATTGCTAAGATATTAGGTGACCTGCTTCCCTTAAAGCCTGAAATTACATATACTAACAAAGACCTTGGTTCATTTTTAGCATCCACGTTAGTCTTGTAATAGAACTTATTCGATTACAGCAGAAAATGGAAATTTGATATAAGGTGGCTTTTGAATTCCTGTTGCCTCCTATTTATTCAGATCAGGTGTTCTTATTTTCATTGTATTTTTTTTCTGAAAGTTTCTAATAATAGCTTCACTTCTTCTCCAGCCCCAGAGGAGAGAAGATCCGCAGCAGAGTGGAGTTACTGAGATTGCTGGGATGCTCACGGGATCTGACTGATTTTGATTACAGGAGAGGAATTTTTGTTGAGCCAAACACAGAGGTATTATTATAGGTAACACTGGCTGTGATAGCCTAATTAGTTGCTGTGAATTCTGGTCAGAGTCATATGGCTGCCACCTTCCAGTTAATCCCAGATTTTTTAAGTATTTTTGTTGTTTATTTTTCCAGAGTAGATTTTTTTATTTATGTTTATTTTGTTTGTACCCGGCCCTTCCTTTATTTGATCCTCATAATTACTTTGTGAGATAATTTAATCTGAGATATACAGATAATCCTCAATTTATGATTACATTTGGAACAGAATTTCCATTGTAAGTGGTTTTTAAATGGATGGTTGTAAGTCGGGACTACCTGTAGTAGTTGATCTATGATTACTGGTGAGCATTCTCTGCTTGTACAAGATGATCCTTTTCTGTGAGCATCTATTATCCTTGTCTTCTTATGGGGGAAAGATAATGCTTAATTAATTTTTCTAGAAAGTCTATAGTTGAGGTGATCCATCGGCTGAAGGATGCATGAATTTCTATTTTATATATTAGTTGACTTCCTAAACTAGGAATAAATAACTAGACTATAATGCCTAGTAGCAGTGATAGTATATATTAAGGTTAACTGTCTCCTCTGCCTCTTATCTCCTCTTGCAGGCCCTGCCTTCAGCACCCCTCTCACCTACTGAAGGAAGTCCTCAGAGGGTGAGTGTACATAGTCTTCTCAAGCCAGAACATTATGATATCTAGATTGGTAGTTTGGTTGCCAACTGGAAAAACATGATATAGCAGAAGAGGCGGAAAGTCATCAGCATGATTGGTTTACTTGTTTGGCTGAATAGAAATTAACTAGTGAGCAATTTGGAAAGCTATTTGATGAAGCCTCGAAAAAGTACCTTCAAAACATGTCCTGCTCAAGTGGTAAATTAGTTGTGTTCTCTGGATCATTTAACAGTCTTAGTTGCCTCCTATTCTCCATGGATATTAGCCTTGTGAGGTTATCCAGACAACAACCATAACCAGGAGTACTAGCTCTCTCTTTATAGTAGGGTTACATTCTTGCAAGTCTGAAAATACCCCTCCCATTCCTCACTTTTACTCTCCCCAAAAACTAAGGAAGATCCTGTTTGAGATGCTTTCACCACTCTTTCTCCTTCCAACTCAAATTTTGTTTTATCAGCCCATTGTCTAGGCTGTGGCTCTTCCTCCTATCTCCCAAAGTCATTCCCACATACCGTTTCAAATGGAAATCCATGTGATTACAAATACTATAAGGATAATTGTTTACCACTCTTTCCGTGCAAAGGGGAGATTCTAACCCGTGGATTTTCATGTTGTGTCCTACAATGTTTTATTTCAGTGTTTGAATGAGAAAGTACTTAACAGGTGCCCCTTGCCTGGGTGAAGCAATGTAAAAGCAAATGGTCTGGAGAAGTCATGGCTTGGCTTGTACAACTGATTAATTTCCCTGGTTTTTAGTCCTTGGTCAAACATTTTCACGGATGGAAGAGTTTGGTTACTAATTGATATATAGGAATCCTGTCTTTGGATTTCAGAAGTGGCACTTGGGTGAAGGTGAAGCATGGATCTTATATAGCCATTAACCTTGAAGTAAGCTTTTATTTGCAGACAAGAGTCTGTCATAGGGCAGAGACCACATTCTGTTTCTTCCTCCAACAGGTCAAAAAGAGTGGCAAAAAGCACCTATTGCATCTGGCAACAACCACCTTACCATCCAAGAAACCACCTTATTTGCAGATGTTTCTAGAGCCTCAGCCTTCTCCAGGACAGGGGCTTCTATACCAGAAACCTTCAGACCTGGAATTAGAGTATCTGGGAGAGAACCAAGTCAATATGGAGAGTCAACAGTCAGAGCTTCCTGTTACTTTGGATCAACCAGTATCAAAGCCCCGCAAGCGACGTTATCGGCAGCATCTTCCACCCATTCCTTCTCCAGGAAATATAGAAGATGTGACATTGCAGGAGAGCAATCCAAAGGAAGCTATGGCGTGAGTAGTTCCCGTGTCCCATTACCAACAGATCGTTGTACTCTCTTAGCTTCCTCATGGAAGCCCTCAAATCATGGACAGTTATAGTTAATCTGAAAGAATTAGGAGGTTGCCAGTTGATTGTTTGTTTTTCTTAAATTTACACACACAAAACTCATAAATTCAGATACAAATTTTGATAAGAGTGATTCCATTCTAGCTAAGCCATTAACTAGCCAAATGCTAAACTCGAAGTTTCTGAAATGCATTATCAAACTTCCCTGGAATAAGTGTCTCTTGGGTTTTAAATGTACGGTCTCCTCCTTTCTTTTACCCAAAGACAACTCTGTTACAGCTTAAAACAGACTAAAATTGAATTTAGATAATTACAAAATTGTATTAGGAAAGCCAATAATTTGATCAGAACTGACATTTCTGTATCAGAGCTTAAAAAAACAATTCTTACCAGGTTTATATGAAGTAAAGGTAGTCTTTGGGTTACCACAGTTGGGATTGGAATTTCCATCATTAAGCAGTGAAGTCATAAAGCACAGTGTCACATGGCCACATCACTTGGTAACAGCAGTCCTGAAGTCTCAGCTGCCATTGTAACCTCAGGACTATACAGTTCATTAACTGAGGCTCTCATGTGACCATGATATGGGAAAAGGGGGGAGTCCCAGGCAAACAGGCCAGTGGGCAAGAGTTGCAGGTGGCAGCTACAGGCAGTTGAATAGATGCTTTAGGCAGGCACAATGGAGTATGGCAGGCAGGTGCCAGCAGCAGATGCTGTGTACAAATGGCTGGGCAGTTGCTGTTGGCAAGCACTATGATGTGTAAATGGGTGTACAGGTGCCACAGGCGAGTGCTATGGAGTGTAGCAGTTGTTGTGGGTCAGTGCTATGGTGTGCTGGCAAGGAGTAGGTGCCATGAGTAGGCAGGTGGGTGAAAAAGTAGTAGGAATTATTTACAGTGTCCTTCTGGCTTCCCCATTACTTTGCTTGTGGGAAGCTGGCAGGGAAGGAAGCAAATGGCGTTCGTGTGATTATGGGAGGCTGCAACCATTGTAATTGTGAGCTTCTTGCTAAGTGCTTGAATTGCAGCCATTTGACTATGGGCATGCTGGGATGGCTGCAACTTTGCAAACAGGTTATGAGTCCCTCTTGTTCAGTGCCACTGTAACTTTGAACAGTCACTGAACAAGAGATAAAAGCCCGAGGACTACCTATAGGCAAAAAGGCATACACTGTCTAGTTCAGGGGTAGGCAACCTTGGCTCTTTTATGACTCGTGGACTTCAACTCCCAGAATTCCTGAGCCAGCCTGGCTCAGGAATTCTGGGAGTTGAAGTCCACGAGTCATAAAAGAGCCAAGGTTGCCTACCCCTGGTCTAGTTCAAACAGCTCAAATAGTTTCTGCATACATTTCATATTTTTTATGATCAAATTATTCATAATTAATTCCCTGCGTGTGACAGATAAAATGATATAATGTTGTCTTCTTTCCCAAATAATGCAAGTTTTTTATCACTTAAAAAAAAATATCAATGTGTACATTCTTGAATTAAATTAATGTTGGTAAAAGCATACTCTCTGAACTTTGAAACTTCTGTACATTGTTTTCCATCATTTTTAAATGATTTCTGTTGTTTTTTTGTAGGGCTACTATTTAGGAAACAAATTACAAATTAATAACTTCGAATATATTAATGGTCTTTCCTAACAGTGGCAGTAACATCAGACATTAAGTAATGCAATATAGGAGGGTTTATTAAGATTATGTAGAGTCACTACCTTCTCGGAAGCTCTTTCTGTACATATTTAATCTATGTGACAAAATACTATCTTGTTGGTCTATTTTTCTCACCTTTATTATTTTTATGAATAACTCAAGCAACACACATACATCATACTCCTTCTGCCTCTTTTCCCCATAATCACAACCCTGTGAGGTAGATTGGGTTGAGAGAGAGTAACTGGCCCAAGGCCACACAACTGGATTTCATGCCTAAAGTGGGACTAGAACTCAGTCTCCTAGTTTCTAACCTGGTACTTTAACTACTAACCCAAACTGGCTCTTTAACGTTTTTTATCCTGCCTTTATTACTTTATAAGTAACTCAAGGCAGTGAACATACATAATACTTCCTCCTCCTCCTGTTTTCCTGGCAACAACAACCCTGTGAGGTGAGTTGGGCTAAGAGAGAATGACTGGCCTGAAGTCACCCAGCTGGCTTTCATGCCTAAGGCAGGACTAGAACTCATGGTCTCCTGGTTTCTAGGCCAGAACTTTAACCACTGTGTACCATTATATCCTTACGACTTCCTGAGACTTCTTTCAAATCAAATGCTGCTTTCTTTGTTACAGTTCATTATAATTATTAAATTAATTGATCTAAACCAGACATGTGAAACACAAGGCCCGGGGGCCGGATGCGGCCCGCGACGTGGTTTCATGTGGCCCGCGAAGCCATCCTGAAAACAGTGAGGGAATGGACCCCGCTGCCTTGGCCCCGGCCCAGGCCGCCCGGGAGCCAATGTACAACTTTGTGGTGGCCATCTATGCTGAAACGCATTCAGTCTTAGCTCCACAAGGCCGTCTGGAAACAGCAAGGGACCGGCCCCCGCCCCCTGGGCTCGCGCTGGGGAGGTGTCACCCTTTGTGAGGAATGAAGAAATGCACCATCGCCTGGAAGTGGCCAGTAAATGGCCCTCGCCTACTTCACATATCCGGCTTGATGGGCTCCGGGGGAGGGGTTTTAGCAGGCTCTTCCAGTGACCCATGCCTTGGCACTTGCCCTGGTCCCACCCCCTTCTGCCAGAGACCCTCAGATCTGTCCCACTCCTGCTCAGGCCCCCACAGGCACCCTTGACGCGAACGATGTAGAGCTGGCCATGCCCACCCAGTAGGCCACACCCACTCCAGCCACACCCACCCAATAGGCCGCGCCCACCCTGGCCACACCTACCCGGCCCCCTGAGGGCAACCGCAATGCTGATGCGGCCCTCAATGAAATTGAATTTGACACCCCTGATCTAAACGATGAAAGCAAAGCCTGAAAAGGAAAGAAAAAAGATGGAAGAGAAAATAGGTAATCGCAATGCAAAGAGCTTAGTGAAATTAAATTAAAACCTTTTTCTTCCCTCCCTGTAAATAAACATTCCCACTTCAAGCTAGATGCTTGAAAGTAATATTAACATTTATATATGCAGATCAGGAGTGAATTCTTTCAAAATTATACAACAATTCTTTTAGCTGCACAATCATGGGTATGATAACGAATTCCACATAGTACCTGTATACCCATATGCAGGTAGTCCTCGCCATATGACTGGTCACTTAGTGACTGTTTGAAATTCCTACGGAGCTATCTGGGGAATGCTTATAACACAGATTTGAAGTTGTGAGGATTGCCCATCCCCCCACCCCATCACTTACCTGCACTTCGAACACTCAGCAACCAGGCCATATTTACTTAGGTTTTTGACAAAACCGTGCCATAGGGAACCATAGGTTTGCTTAATGACCATGGATTTGCTTAACACCTGCAGTGATTCATTTAAAAAGGCTGTAAAATCAGGTCGATCAGAGGGATGACCCGTTTTACAACCATCACGAGTTAGGGCAGGCTCCATTGCATTGTAACTCAAGGATTACCTGTATAACCAAGGAAAACATGCGCAATGTTAAAAAGAACATCTATAGCATCTTACTGACAACGCCATGGATTTCTGAATGCAATGGAAGCATATGGTAAAGTCAGACTTTGTGACTGTATTTTCAAGCTTCCAAATTACATACCTAAAAAGCTGGAAGCCCGTAGTTACCCCAGTGAGATGTCTATTAAATACAAAGCAGGCATACAAATACAAATACAAATAAATAAAATACAAATACAAATACAAAGCATTTAGTAATCACAATTTAAAATCAAAGTAAGTATCATTGTTTTCAAAGCAATGTGCTATTCATTT
Organism: Azemiops feae; assembly: GCA_023970755.1. Classification (NCBI taxonomy): domain Eukaryota; kingdom Metazoa; phylum Chordata; class Lepidosauria; order Squamata; family Viperidae; genus Azemiops; species Azemiops feae. The sequence continues at coordinate 670,219 of JALGBA010000105.1, forward strand.
TAAGGGAATAAGACATTTGTATGTATAATCTTGAATATCATGCAGGTAATGATTTTATCTTCATCTTTCATTCTGATAAAAAATAGTTACTTTATACTTATCTGAGCAGACAATGTGTTTGCCATCTTAAACAGCCTCTCAATAATTGTCCACTTATCCAGTGCTGAAGATGAGCACAGAATTATGTAATTCTGGACCCTAATACTTGGGTGTACAGTATACTTAAGTGAATCTCTGAATATAACTATTTTCTCTCCCTTTGTAAAGAGTTTACAAGCACCTGTGTCTGTGCCATGACTCTCATTAAAAGCTTCAGAACTTTGTAGGCTGCTTGTCTTTTTCCTTATCAATCTCTTTTTAATGAGCCTCTTTGTAGGAAGGATACAGGACGTTGAATCTTTGACCTGCTTTTTTAAAAAAATAAAGCACAAACATACTTTGTATGTTGTTTCAGAAATGTACGTTATTTTTCTTTTCTCTTTTTCTTTTTAGCAATATCATTCTCAAGTATTGCTTTTAAGAGAGGGCAGAAGACTGTGCAATCGCTGTGTTTGATCTTGGATGTTTGTTTTGGTAGATCTTGAAGAAACATAGCACCTTTGAGAAGAATAAAGAATATCAGAAGTGCATGCTAGGCTAAATTCTATCATACATTAGAATAGGATGAAAGCAGAAAGGATACAGTCTAGGCAAGGAATGTTGTGACTAAGAGAAGATCAGTGTTCGAGTCGGATAATCTCCAATAAATAGTTCTTGAGATATGTATGTTTTAAAAACAGACAACTTGATCTTCATTAGGATAGGACACCCATAAACCTTTGACGTTTGGAAGCTTTTTTCAGCTAAAAACTGGGTAACCATACTTTGAATCCTATTTCAGCAGCCTGACACACTCTTTTGTTATGAGAATTAGAATTCTTTATTGGCCAAGTGTGGTTGGACACACAAGGAATTTGTCTCCGGTGCACAAGCTCTCAGTGTGCATACAAGCAATAGTAATAAATCATGATCATAATCAACATAAAAATACATTCATCATAAATCATAAAATACAACACATTCATCATAAATCATAAGATGCAATACTTAGTGATAGTCATAGGATACTAGCTAAGCAAACAACATAAATCATACTAGGATTACTAATAAAACTAAATTGTAAGATGCAGGCAACAAAGTTATAGTCATAAGAATATAAGGATAGGTACTAGGAAAGATGAGAATAATAGTAATACAGCTTTACTAAGTAGTTTGACAGTGTTGTAGGAATTAGTTGTTTAGCAGAGTGACGTTATGTGTGTGAATATGCATCTTTTGAACAAATTAAGAACGTAAATCTCAGTGTTCAAGGCTTGGCTTGTAGTATTTTTTGATAGCATGACATGTTCATAACATGGTGTCATACTTACTGCAGATACCCAGGAGAATACCCTCCATCCTAAGCTAAGCCATGTTCCCCTGATGTGGAGATCTTCAGTGAATTGTGCTGTTTAGCCAGTAATAGCCAGAGAATGATGACAAAGCAAATCAAACATTGGATAAAAATGTTGCCAAGTTAATCACGGGCACCTTATGATCGCTATGTTATTACTGTTCCTGAAAATACAGCTGAACATGTTTATGTAGTGGAAATCTTTGGAGAGCAGTTTTGAAAATCTCTTGGAATGATAAAGCAGGTTGCAATAAGCAGCTGAATATCAAAGAATTATGATGTGGGTGAAAAGGAATGATTCAATCCATCTCTTCTTCCAGGCGCTGTGCCAGCTGTCAGGGACAGTTCCCAGAAGTGATGCTACCATCTCAGAGACGTTGTCGGTGGCTCTGCCCAGACTGCAGAGGTTGGTACTTCAAGTGATGAGAAACAAGGATTTGTTTCATTGATGCTGTGCTGGAAGGGTAGATTACTTACTTACGTTCCACTGAAGCGATTAAAGGATTAACCGGCCATTTCCTCATTAGGAAGTGAGAAGGGGTGGGGGGAAGCTAGAAGAAGTTGGAGAGTTGAGAAGGTGGGCAGGAACATTACAATGGTAACAGGCAGAGGAAGGTATGATGAGAATCTGGAGGCGGGCCATACTTGGGGATACCAGATCCAATATTTGAAAGTGTTCTCACTATCTGGCCTTTGGCTTCTACTCTTGATGCCTGGTCATTGGATCCTCAATAACTCTCTGCTCTGGCTACTGCTGTTGAACCCCCAGATCAGTATGTGACAAGGCTGCCCTCATTCATGATCTTACCAAGGGTAAGAGTGTCGACCTGGCACGCCTGAGATGTGTGGGTGGGCTCAGAGAGATGTGTGCCTCTCTTGGAATTATGCTCACCTGGGTTTGGGGTTTTGTATTAACCAGGAGAGGATGGATTCAGGGCTGTTGTCATCTGTGAGTTTTTGAAAGCTCTCAGAGGCTATTCTCTGCAGATAATTGAATATGAGGTGCTCTGGTTGATGTTAGGATCTAGGGAATAGGGAATAGCTGTTGTACTGCCCTCTCTGCTGCTGAGCTGCTTTTATTTTGGAGCTATGGGATTCTTATCACTCAGCTGATGTTGAAGTCCCTGAGGTTATTGGTTCTTGGGGATTTCAATTTGCCATCTGGTAATGTTGTATCCAGAGCATCTCAGGAGCTGATGGCAACCATAAACCTGGCCCAGGTCTCCACTGATCTGACACAACACTGGTGACTAAATGATCTGTTTTTTGTCTTAGGGCAATTGTGACATGATCTGGTAGTAAAAGATTGTGACATCAGTCTGTTGTCATGCAGAGCTCACCCTGATTGCTTTCAGGTTTGCTTTTGTCACCCTTCCTGGCAAGGGGACGTGAACTATTTGATCAACCTGCATCCGCCCACTGATGGACCCAGTGGATTTCTGTGAGGATCTGATGGGTGGTTGACCAAAGCCCTAGTCACTGCTTGGAGAAGGCAGGTGGCTGAGTGTTTGGACTTCATTGTTCCCTATGTGATGTCTCCCTGTGCCTCTCCTGCTTTGCAAGCTTCCCTACAAAGCACCTCTTTTCCCCCGCATGTGACTGAATGAGTGTCGTACTGCTAATTAATATCTCAAAGGAAAGGGGTGATACAGATAGTTCTCAAAAACCACAATTGGAATTTCTGTTGTAAATTGGTGCGGTTGTAAATCAAGTCAGACCTAATTTTATGATAATTTTTATGGCAGTCGTTAAGCTTCTCAAAGAGCATTTTTGCTCTCTCTCGCGCGCTCTTTTTTTTTTTTTTTTACTGAAAACAAGCATAAAAGTTTGCAAATTATGATCATGTGGCCACAGGATGCTGCAAATGGTCATAAATGCGAGCCAGTTGCCAAGTGCCCAAATAATTGCAACCGTGTGAACATGGGGGAGGTGTGACAGTTGTAAGTGCAAGTACAGATCGTAAGTCACTTTTCCCCCAAGGCTGTTGTAACTTACAACCATTGTTAAACCAATGGTGGTCAGTCAAGGGCTATGCTGTGACAAAGGTGAAAATGCCCCCCTTGACAATGAATGATATAACTGTTGTAGACAAAGATTGCAAAACCATACCTTGAAAGCGTTTGTAAGGATGGACGCTTTGCTTTTATGTTATCAACAGTGATGTGGTTTCAGGTGTGCTGTGCCACAGATGACTGGATATGAGATCCAGTTTCTGAATTTGGGCATTAGGGATCAGTTGGGGTTGCTGTTACTAAATTAGCTTTCTTGCTGCATAGGAGCTCTGCTGTTAGAGTTATTCAGCTCTGAGTTAGTGATGGAATTTCCTTCAACCTGTTTTTTCTTCTTCTGGAAGTGGAAGTGGAGATGGCTCCCAGGCACTATGACAACCATGGACCTTACTCAAATCATTGATGGCCTGATGCACAGAGGAGGTTACGTTGGATCCGGTTTTGGTCTCGGGAGAATAGTTTTTTTGTCGTGATCAGATGACCTTTTGATTGCTTTAGAGTTTGCCAAAGGTGCTTCTTGCCACAGGGACCCTGTTGGGCTCCAGAGGGAATGTGGGGTACACCTGGAGGCTCTGGGATATCGTTCAAATCAGGATTTGGTCCTTGCTTGGAATGACCTTAGAATCGATTGTGCCTTGAGGCCTCTCCCCAACTTGCAGTTCCTGGAGAGTCCCTTGGTTTTCTCTTTCTCTTTTGCTAGAGAAAAAGAGAGTGAATGTAACCAAAGATGCTCTGAGGTGGACTTCCAAGTACGCAAGTCCAGGGGAATCCCCCCCCCCCCAGGGTTTGAGCCTCTTGGTCTTAAGGAAGAGAACAGGGTTTTCAAGGCTATCAATTTGGCCTGCTTGTCAAGCCATCTAAGTAATTAAATGTCAATAGGAAAGATAAATTCTCTTCCTTTCTTTCTTCAATAAAACATTACTGACTTCATATTTGAAGGCAAGGTATGAATCTGCAAGGCCTTTTTTTGACCATAAGTGTGCCAGAGCATCCATCTCCCTTGTTTTCTCTATTTGAACATCTCTAGGTCTGTTTCAGAGACAACAATTTGGTAAATCAGAAAGACTGCTGGAGACCTTGCTTTGTTTTCTTCTAGTCCAAATATTTACTCATCTTCTGTTCAGCCTGAGAAGCCGGGCAGTCTGTCAGATGTCTGGCTCACTTATTATTGTGCCTAGTAGCCTTTTGATTGATGGTCTTCTTTTCTACACTGCTGAATTTGTTAGTAGACACTTAAGACAATGTTTTTGTGTGCCAGCTTTACTTACTTACTTGTTTTGCCTCTTTTCAGCTCAGAGAAGAGCTTTTAACAGGGAGCAAAGATATTATAAGGTAAGATCTAAGACAGGAGTCCCCAAGCCCTGGGCTGCGGCCCATTACCTGGCCTCGAGCCCCTTGGAACCGGTCCGCGGAAGTGGTGGCAAGCACGTGTGCACGCATCCCCACTTGCGTGAGGAGCAGGCAAGCTTCGGCAAGCATGCTCCATTTGTGCAAGCAACGTGCAGGCGTGCCCACCGCTCACGCAAATGGAGCTACACACCTGCATGTGCTTGCCCACCACTCACGCGGAACCATCCCCTCTTCCCCACCCCAGCTGGTCCGCAAAGCTGGAAAGCTTGGGGAACTCTGATCTAAGACACAGACACACTTCTATTTTATTTAGAAAGTATATTGAAGTGTATGAGTCGAAAAGCTACTGTGCTTAAATATAAGTCTGTACTTAAATAAAAATGCTACTGTAACATTGTAAGATACAAGTATGCATGTAATTATTAGGCTGCCTTTTTATGATTGCACCTCTGTTTGCTATCAGCTTTGCAACTGATGAAAGAATGGTTTTACTCCAGATAGACAGAAGGATAGAGCTGGAAAATGGAAGAGCTGAAAAGCGACCATTCCATCTCAAATTTGAAATTGATTGTTTGTAATTGAAGCACAACTTGGCTGTATGCTGGAATATATTCGAAGAGGCTTCCCCAGTGAGAGACTCTTAGATGCTTTTGCCCCTTCATTTCCTATAATCTGTAGCCAGCTTGCCCAGCCCAACTAGAAGGTGCTCTATTTTGGATTTAAGAGTACAGGTAGTCCTTGGCTTACAACCACAGTTGAGCCCAAAATTTATGTTGCTAAATGAAACATTTGTTAAGTGAGTTTTGCCCCCATTTTATGACCTTTCTTGCCATAATTGTTAAGTGAAACATTGCAGTTTATTTAGTAACATGGTTGTTAAGTGAATCTGGCTTCCCCATTGACTTTGCTTGTCAGAAGGTCGCAAAAGTGGATCACATGACCCCAGAACACTGTAAGCGTCATAAATATGAATCTGTTGCCAAACATCTGAATTTTGATCACGTGATTGTGGGGATGCTGCAAAGGCTGTAATTGTGAAAAACGGCCATAAGTCACATTTTTCAGTGCCATTGTAACTTTGAATAGTCACTAAGTAAACTGTTGTAAGTCGAGGACTACCTGTATTAGAGTATTGCAGAGATACAGAAGCATGTACTTTATCGATAACAGTAGGGCCAAAGATTGGATTTTAAGATGAAAAGATTAAGATTTTGTTTGCCTCTTGGAGGAAGAAAGCTCCTAGGACTATGACAGAATATAATATAGAGCTACAATACAAAATAGTCTGGCAGGTTGTGCATTATAGTTGCCCCCATCTCCAGCCAAAATGTCCTAAGTAGTGTGTTTTGCAGAGAACCTTGGCCCAAGATGATAGAGGACCATGGGTTAAGGACCACAACTGTGGTTGAAAAGAAGAAAGTATGGATAATTGATGTGGCAATACCAGAGTACAGTACAATAGAAGACAAAAAATTGGAGATCACAAAGTATCAAGATCTGAAAATCAAAACTGAAAGATCATGGCATAAACCAGTTGTGGTAGTCCCAGTGGTTATCACCATACTGGGTGCCATACCAAAAGGCTTTGGACAGCACTTAGAAAATCTATGTATTGACCAAATTTTCATCTCTCAGTTATAAAAGGCTATGCAGCTTGGATCTGCTCATATGTTATGTTGACACATTACAACATCCGAGGTTCTTGGGAATAACTTAATGCCAATGAAGGCCAATATCAATTAAAGAGCTGACAACTGCCTTAGCATTTTTGTGTATATAACAATAATAATTTATTAAATTCACATGCCACCTATCTGGTAGTGACACCGAGTAGTTTACAATAGTAAGAAACACCTGATGTCTTTAGAGAGGTGATGGAGTTTTTTTTTTGTTTGGCAGCTTGATAAATTGCAGTTAAAGGTTTGATGTGAACACCCAGTGTAATGCTTTCGATGTGGTCAGTCAGATAGGTGAAGTGTGCTGCTTTTGAGGTGATGGGGCCACTGAGGTGATTGCTTTCCCTGGAACCTTGTTTATCCCTACCCCTCTGCCCTTGCAGCAAATTGGTTGTGGTGTGTGCCAGGCCTGCCAGATGTCTCAGGACTGCGGCATCTGCAGTGTATGTGTTCTGCGAGCCCAAAACCCCAAGTTCCACATTGGCATCAAATGCTTGCTACGCCGATGCTTGAAGATTGTCAAAAAGGTACCATAGGCTGCTTCCTGCTTTTCCTTCCCTTCCCTTTTCCATGGTTTGTGCTTTTCCTTTTTTTTCTGCTGCTTCTTCCCAGCTGCACATAGACTTACAGATGGTCTTAAGCTTTAACAGTTACCTCTCCTCCATTCTCAATTCTGGTTTGCAGGGCCTTGAGTGTGGCATGTGTCAGGCCTGCAAGATAACTGAGGACTGTGGGACCTGTGCGATCTGTTTGCGGAAGCAGAGACCTGGCATGAAACGTCAGTGGAAATGTCTCAAGCGCCGTTGTCTCAAACGCAAGGTGTGTGCTTGATCCAACTAGTTTTGAACTTCTTTAGAAGGAATGGTTGAAGTAGCAATAGCACTTAGACTACCACAGTGCTTTACAACATATTGCCCTCAACAATCTGGCTCCTCATTTTACTGATCTCAGAAGGACGGAAGGCTGAGTCAAGCTTGAGCCGGTCAGGATCGAACTCCTGGCAGTGATCTGAATTAACCTGCAGTACTGCATTCTAACCACTGCGCCATCCTGGCTTCTAAAACGGATATAAAAGAAAGAGAAAGCAGCACCAGCCTATTTCATTTAGGGAGCAGTCCTTTGCAAACTGAAGTAAAAAAAAAAAAAAAATCAACATTATTCTAGAGGAAATTTTCAAAGTTTGTACTTCTAATGGACCATAGAGGCTTGGCTTAAAGCAAGAAAGCCAAATGGGAAGGACACATTTAATGTTTAGTTCTTGTTAAGCAGGATTCCTAGGTCTGGCCTGGCACAAACAAAGAAGTAGAGTCCACTTCTCTCCGAGTCATATAATTATTCAGATCTGGACAAAGCATGCCTTTATAGTTTACTTGGTTACACAAGCAGAAAATACAGCTGTTTGCACGAAAGCAGACAAAAGTAGATAAAAAGCAGAAGTTACTACAATGTGGTTGCTCGCCAACTACATTTAGAAAGAACCGTACTTAGCAAGTCTACTGCACCCTATCTGATTTCCTGTCATGCCTCCCCTGAGCTAAGGACAAGTACATGTTATTACAACTCATTTAATTCAGCCATTTCAATGCAAGAAATCTTGATCATCATAATCCCCCATTCGATACTTTGAGCAATGCGGAGAAGTATTACCTCGGAAAATAGGAAGTGCAGTCGCCCTGTAGAATTTCTTAGGACAAGCCTGCATGTATACTGGTTTAAAGATGTATACAATAACAAAGAGAGAGAGAGAGAGAGAGAATCCAGAAGACTATGAAGAGTAAAGCTAAGAATATTTCCTTAAGCCATCCCAACCAGGCAGCCAATTGTGAGCCAAGAAAATATCCCCAAGAACGTCCTGAGAGGTCAGCATCCATGAATCTATTTGCAATCTTTTCCATGAGGTGAATAGTACGATTAATATCAACTTGATAATTTGAAATATAGTGACAACAGTAAGCATGTCTAAGTGCACAACTCCCTCTCCTTTTGCTGCTAACACAATGTCTAGAGCATGCTGGTTCTGGAGAACAACCTCCCTAATCTCACCTTCTTCTTTATTCAGTTGGGACATACTCTTTATAGTCAAATTAAACATACTGTACTTTCTGCCCAGTTGCCCAGTTGTACAATAGATCCATAATTAAATCCTACCTCGGCCAACTGCGGTTCCAGTATCATGTGTTTTGTAGTTGACAGAGTTTTCCTGAACCGAATCCTGCACCAAGGCACACTTATTGCTGATCCAGTAGTTTTACTCTTTCTGGTTTATTACTCAAAGGGAAGGGATAACTGTGCCCACTGTGCAAAGTCCAGACCAGAAAGGTGGCAAATATTGATAAGCAAACTTGCCACATACGAACCACCAATTGGGGTATGGGCTGCTCAGCAAGTTGTGGTCCTCGGCATGTATATTTTCATATGCAACTACTTCCATAGTGCTAATGGAATTGCATAAAACAGAAGGGTGGGGATCGGTGTTCTTCCCAAAGGCCTTATGCCATTTTATTCAGTCAGTCCAATAACTGGTAATATTGACCACCCAGATACTGTACAATCACCCTGCTCATAAGCTTCCAACTTTGCCTTTGAGCTAGGATTGGAATGTTTCAGGCAGACAGTGGCGTGATCTTGGATTCATGCTCCAAGTTTAATAATGGTCTGTTTCTTTGGGCCAAATACAGGTAGTCTTCAACTTACAACCATTCATTTAGTGACCGTTTTGAAATTACCACAGCACTGAAAAAAGTGACTTATGACCATTTTTCACAGTTATGACCGTTGCAAGCATCCCTATGGTCACGTGATTTACATTTGGCTGCTTGACAGCTGACTCACATTTATGACGGCTGGAGTGTCCTGGGGTCATGTGATCCCCTTTTGCAACCTTGTGACAAGCGAAGTCAAGGGGGAAGCCAGATTCACTTAACAACCGGGTTACTAATTTAACAACTGCAGTGATTCACTTATCAAATGTTAAGTTGTAAAAATGGGGCAAAACTCACTTAACGAATTTCTCACTTAGCCACATAAATTTTGGGCTGCATTGTGGTCGTAAGTTGAGGACTACCTGTACAGTGGGAATGTGGATGCAAATCCAGCACCCAGTAACATTTAAGATTTTTACCCAGCTTCTGGATATGCATATTGGCACTCCACAATCCCAATGATGGTATCGGGTATTGCTCGCCCCTTTGAGGATGATCATGTTCCTCTAGGTAAGGGGTAGGCAATCTTGGCTCTTTTATGACTTGTGGACTTCAACTCCCAGAATTCCTGAGTCAGCATGGAAGTAAATGGCAGTAAAGAGCAAACAAATCTGTAGCAAGAGAAGAAAAAGTACCGGAAGCATAAAAAATCCCAGGGCTGATACGGAAACAATATAGAGGATTCAGCTCATATCACAGAGTGTCCTGAAGTGAACCAACAACCACGGTGGTGTTTGGACACATAACAGAGGGGCGTATATGTTTAAATATGAGCTTCAGCCCAAGGTCAACCTCAGTGCCAAGGTCACAGTCCAAAGTTCATCATCAGCAGGGAGAGAAGATGCCTTTAGATAGGTGTGATGAATCCAGGTCTGGACTCCAGTAACCTTGACCACAGTATGGATGGTGAGAAGAACAGTATAAGGTCCCTTCCACTTTTCAGTCAAAGGATCGCCAGAATGCCAGAATTTGACAAGAACCTAATCTCCAGGGCAGAATGAATGCACTAAGTGACCTAGACCAGGAGGACGAACAGTATTAAACAGCTTCAGAAATGGAAGAAACGTTGTTAATCAGAAAGTGAAAATATTCTTGAAGGACATGGTCCCTGTAGGTGGGAAGGGAGGTAGATATAGAACTGATACGATAAACAGATGGCCTGCCATACATAATTTCAAAAGGGGACAGACCCAATGACTGTTTGGGCCTAGTCCGCATCTGCGAGAGGGGGAGCCTAAACCCATCTAGAAAAGGCATCAACCAAAACTATCAAATACCAGAAACCTTGTTTGTGGGGCAATTCAGTAAAATCAATTTTTCAAAAACTGTCCGGAGCATAACCATACCTAAGCTTACCCAGCTGGCACTTCTGTGTTTTTCCTGGATTGTTCGTTTGACAAACGGCACATTGCCTGACCACTGAGCTTTACAAAAATCCCAGGATAAATATAATCTTTTAACAAAAATTCAGCCATGGCCTGGGAACCCCAATATGTTACTTGCATGTAATTTTCTTAAGAGGACCAATAGCTCGTGAACTGGGAGGTGTTTCATACCATCCTTCTCCCACCAATCCCCCTGTAAAGCAGCACCCATTTTATGAGCTCTGTGCCTATTTTGAGTAGTGTATGAAGGGTGTGGCACAGGTAATGGGAAAGGAATGAGTGCACATACCAAGGGGAAAGGGGGACCCGAAGCAGCAAGAACATTACCTCTGCCATGTTTACTGTCCTCACCATGGGCCCTTACATGCATCTTGCTTGGAAGCAGATTGGCATCCAAAAGGCATAGCATATCAGAATCATATTTAACTGGGCTCCCCTGCACAATTAACAAACCACGCTCCTTCCATAAAGTACCATGAGCATGTTGGAGAAATTTCCTGACGGTTAGAAGGACAAATTTCTTGACAGAACAATTAATCAGTGGCACGACTTGCCTTCAGGAGTTGTGGGTGCTCCAACGCTGGAGGTTTTTAAGAAGAGATTGGACAACCATTTGTCTGAAATGGTATAGGGTCTCCTGCTTGAGCCGGGGGTTGGACTAGAAGACCTCCAAGGTTCCGTTATTTTGTTATTCTGTTACGTACTACACCATAAGCAAATTTGCTATTAGTATAAATATTGACAACCACACCATTTGATAACTCCAAGGCTCTAGTCAAGGCAATAAGTGCAGCCTTTTGGGCTGAAGTCCCAATAGGGAGAGCTGCTGCTTCCCCTACCTGTTCCTCTTTAATTGAACATGAGGATTGTGGAGAAGCGCAGTTTAATACTTCACCAATCAACTTGCTGTTAGCCAATGACTCCCCCCCCCTTTTAATTTTAACAATTCCTGTACAGAGTGAGGAGTTTCAACCACTCTGGGGGCTCCAAATGTCAGTTGTTCAGCCCCAGACAATGGATGCAGCTACCCGGAGGCACCCTGGTCAGCCTTGGCAAGAGGGTCAAGTTGCTTGGAAGAATATGCTACAGGGTGTTCCCAGCTACCAAAGGTCTGGGACAACAGCCATTCCTTTGTTTTCAGACACACACAATGTAAACAGCTTAGTAACATTGGGAATGCCCGATGCAGGAACCTGCACAAGGACTTTCTTGACTCACGGGTCAATCTGGCACTCCCGCATCCATTCAAAGGGTTCCCAATCAGAGTCTTTAGTAGCTTGGTAGAGTAGCTTAGCAAAGAGGTGAAAGCTGAGAATCCAGGTAAGATAGAATCCTGCCATGCCCCCAAATCCTTGTAGCTGGCATTTTCGCGAATAGGGAGACAGTTGTGAGAGGGCCAGGTGACATAAGGATATTTCTAAAAACATTTTAGTTCATCTTTATTATGACATGTATGATTCTTTGTTCGATGCTTTTTGCCTTTCAGAATTTATGCTGTTCTTTCCAGACTTATTTCTGGACTACGTAGGCACTGAGGCAGTTTCTTTCAATATTGTTATACATACTGTTATTCCTAATTGTGACTTTTTTGTTAGTTGGGAATGAACCATTATTGGGTCCTCTAGTTTAAGAATACCATTAGTATAAACCGGATGGGGGTATGCTCAATTATATTATATTGCTATTCTGAAGGGGAATAAAAAGTGTATGGTGCTAAAATAAGATGTTAGCCTCCTGAAACTCTTTGCTTTTATTTATAAAGATATGAGCTTCTAGCCTAACTTACACTGAAAAGCATGAAGGAAGTCAGAGAAGAACCTAATTATTCATGAATATTTTGTATACAAGGCCTATTTGACTTAATAGAACTGATTTTCAAGTAAGTAGCACTATAACAGCAACCTCAGTTATGATTTCTAGAAGCTGAGGATAAGCTATTGATACCTGGTGTATCTTTTTTTTTAGTAACTAGAGCATTCTAAATAAGGTGGTGCTTAAATGTTGGTGAACCCTTTTGAATTTCCAATATTTCTGCGTAAATATAACCTAAAATGTGATCTGTTCTCCACATGTCCTAAAATTAAATAAAGAGAATTCAATTAAACAAAATGAATGAAAAACAGTACACTTATGTATGTACTGAGCAAAATGATCCAAAGCTACATATAAACAGTCATCATGGACTTTATGGACATCCAAGCAGAAACGAGACTTGCTTGTCAAGTATACCAAGATGAAGATAAAGTTTCCGTATGCTGGCCGATTCCCTTCTCTCTGAAACATGCAGGCATAAAAAGAATCTTGGGCTATATAATCCCTAAGGAAGAGTTATGTAAGGAACATTCCCTCAGGATATATACGAATCATTTTGAATTTTTGGTAGTGTTTGATGTGAATTTTAAAATCTTGAGGGTGCCTGTGGATTCCAGTCTAACGATTAGACCTTTGTGTCCTCAAGTGTCTTTCTCCTGGGTCTGTAAAAATCTTTGCTCTGTATGGAAACGATCAGGAAATGTAAGAATTCAACTTAATAATGCGTGGCTGCATTAACAGGAAATAATCACAGCATGCTTTTATCCTGAATCTGAGATCCCTGGTCAAAGACTTCAGTGAACACAGATTCCACAGGAGTGATTCCTAAAAATTAAATGTATCTCAGGTGCATGTGTTAACCCTGTCATTCTAGCACTAAATGGCTCTTGATCCTTCCAGAAAAAAATCCCACCCAAGAAGGACAGCTGCAACTCGAAGAAACTTATAGCAGTAAGTACCTGCTACGTGACCTTCCTCGGCTTTCGCATTTGCTCACTTTCATTCCACTTCATTCTGTTTGGCTCTTTTGCTCCTCTGTTCTGCTTGCATGGTTTTCTAGCTCCAACATGATTTCTGAATGAATCGGCAGCAAGAGAGTGGCAAAGCTACAGCCTGCCAAGCGGGATTACAGAGGGAGCTCTTTTCTTCCGAGCAACAACATCCCTTTTCATTGTGGATTGCTTCTTAGTTCATAGTGCCTGTGCAAATTGGAATGTGGCACGTAGTGAGTCAGAAAGTGGCTTTTGTGCATGGCTTCCCATCTTTGTTTTTGGGAAGAGCCCTGTGCGGTGTGTGCATCTATGCATAGATTTTCTCTTTAATTTGCTACAACTTGGCCCTATGTTTCTCGGTTGATCCCAGGAATCTACAGCAAAGAATGTCTTCACCCCAAAACAGTGTGGGCAGAAAAAGCCAACTTTAACCGCAGTGAGTGGCTCTACTTCTTCATGCAAATAAAAATGACGGTTAATGTTCTACAGGGATCTGAATCTCCACTCCCACCCCTGCCCTTAGTTATATATGTTGATCCTGGAAGCAGACCAGTTTATGAGATGGAATTAATTTCAAGGATGATAAAACACTGGGAGCTAGTGTAAAACTGTAATGTAATATTTGGACCAACAGGAGCTTGGTTTCTGTGCCCTTCTCTGCCTTAGGTCATTTTAGTCTAACATTGGATAGCACAAGGTTCTTGGGAAACAATTATATTGAATCTGACTAATAATGAACTTGGAGTTAGAAGTTCTTGTTGCTCCTTCAGCTTTGTGTGTCTTTATTCATCCCTTGTTTTTCTTCCTTGGTCTGTTAATAAGTCCCATCCTGATGCCTGCTGGGAAGGGAAGGGAAGGAAGGAAGGGAAATTTCCATGCTTCCTGCCATATTCCCACAAGGAAACACAATGGGGAAGCTGGTAGGAGCATGGAAGTTGCTCCTATTCCTACTGGTTTTTTGCCTGCCCTTGGTCTTTCTGTTTTTTGTTTGTTTAGGTAAGGAAATATCTCTGAAATGATGGCCCAAACAGCATGGGTTTCTAGTTCTTTATAAACTCTTTCTAAGGCTGCTAGAGTTAGGAAAATGGGTCTCACATTTGTCAGTCTTCTAGGTCAGTATGGAATGCAATATATATTATATATATTTTGAATGTGCTTTATGGAACATTTCCATCAGCACACTATTAACCTAATGAAAAAAAATGAAGAGCTTTCTTATGAAGAAGTTTCAGGCAAGGATCTTTCCAATATATCTTTGAGCACACTGACTATCTTCACTCTCATTTTCTTTGCTGTCTTCATTTCTTTGGCTGTCAGGGTGGGCAATTTCCAAAGGCTCAGTTGGCCCCAGGCCACCCCCACTGGAGGCATTCTGCTACCGCAGTAAGTGGTCTGCATACCTGTTCTTTCAGGGAAATTTGCATAATGGCCTGGGGATTGAAGATGATTAAAGATGATTAAAGATGATTAAAGTTCACATTGAACTTCTTTGGGGTAAAACCCCAATCTATAGAGGCAAAGGCTGGTACATGCAGAAACAGGTTACTCCCAGATATTAAAGATTATCTCTTCAAAGGCATAAATGCCTTGCTATCTACACACCCATAAAGAACTAAGCCATAGGGTTGTTTCCTTGCAAGTGAATAAAAAGGACAAACAGAATTGTGGTAGTACCTGGTTGCCTGCAGTAGCATCTGTGCTACATAAGCACATGCATTTTTGTTATTGCCATTCAAGAAGGAAGAAAAAAATGGCTATGTGTGTGTGTGTGTGTGTTTGTGTATGTATATATATAATTTAGAAAAATATGATCACAGTATTATAAGCTAGCACCATATTTAGATATTAGATTAGTACTATAATATAAATTGCCTTACCTAAAACTTACAATTTATGCAAAATTTAATCACAACATATGCTGTACTCATTCTAAAACATAAAATAATTCAGAATCATTTTTTCCCCAATGTTCTTCAAAATGTTCAATTGTTAAATCTGGCAATTGGGTGGAACAAATATCAATGGAAGAGCATTTGAAAATACTTTCTTTTTTTCTGAACTAAGTGCAATAGACGGGGTAATTTTTTATATAATTATAAAGCAGTTTTTTTAATATTTTTATTCCTCATTTAGAAATTAACTTTTTCTCTGTACTCATGCATAAATTTTTGAAAAACTCTCTTTCATTAACTTTAAAAGAAAATGCACTCGGTTAACTTACAGGAGTTGGGGAAGCCAGCTTAGCCTTATTTCAATCCTTTCTTTCTGTCCACTTCTTTTTTTTTTGTGCTCATTTTTGGATGTCTCCTATGTTTCCACTTAGATTGTAATTTCCGTTTGCTAATTCTATCACTTGTTCTGTCCTGCTTCTTATTCTAGAAATGGAAACCTACCATACAAAGGGATCCAGGAGGCAATCCTCTTGTAAGGCATAGGGTATGTATGCAATAGGGTAAAAAATATATATCAAATAGGCTGGTTTCTCTTGCAAATTGAACAGTAAATATTCCTGTGGCATAGTGTTTAGGGAAACCCAGATCCACTTGGACACAGGAATCTTGAATGTTTTCTAGTGAAGGAATTATAAGATAGAACCATCCCTACATTAATCCTACTTGTACTTGTATATTTCTGCTCCTTTGAACAGTGATGAAATGTTCTGGCCTTTTCTAGTTTGGCAAAGACTGAAGTTACTTCAGTTCAAAATGTTGAAAGTGTATTTCAGTTTTGGTCCCTTAGAAATTATGGGAAATATTGGAATTTCTGAACCAATAATACCAGAACATAATATGTTTCCCCAAAATGGGAAAGAGAAAAAGAGAGAGAGAAAGTATTAGTGGTCTTCAGTGGAGAATTCTGAAGCAAAGAAAAGTCAGCATTTCAGTACAGCATAATCTGGGATCTGAGACTGAATTCTTTTTTGACAGGTTTGGAGGGAAAGTAATATGACATTCATATGAAGCATGAAATAACATTTGGTCTGGTTAGCTCTCTCATTGCTTAGATATATATTTGATTCAGGTTTAAGGAAAGACTATTCTTGCATGACAAGTATTGCTTCAGCTCCAACTAACTCTCATTTGAAATTTTTTGTGTTCTTAAAACTGGCTGAAACTGACAAAAGTTCGTATTGTAGTAGGATCCAAGTAGTTTCATAGAGTAATTGATGGAACTTCAGATATCTCTAGAGTGGCTGGATAACGTAGTGGTTAAGAGTGCCGCCTGGGATGTGGGAGACTAGGGTTTGAATCCTGGTTAATATCTACATTACTGGTAGTCTCTGGAAAAGACCTCCTAATGCTTCATCTTCCTACCTCAGATATGAGAGTTACGTGAATTAGAAGAGTCATGCTGACTTGGATGTTGTCTGGATTAATACAATCTGTGTCAGATGCTAAGGAACCAGGACAGTTTGATAATTAAGTGGGCTACTGGAACAAACCATACATGGATGAGACCAGAGAACCAGGAACTGATGGAATGCTACTACAACAGCAGTAGCATATGAAGGAACTATAGATAAAAGACCTGTATCCACGCTAACTGAGAAACAGTTACCCAGTGCTTCAACATAGTGAAGAGGAAACTGCTCTCACAACTTGAGGTAGACCAACTAGGCATTACATCCCAGACTCAAGAACACTTTGAAGAACAATTGGATGTGCAACCAACACCTGTAGCTGTAACGTCACTGTCATCCCCTCCCATTACAAAGCTCAGGAGCAAGAGCAAGAGCCCTTAGACTTATATAAGGTGCCATCGTGCTTTATAGCACTTGCTGAGCTGTTTACAGTGTCAGCATATTGCCCCCAACAATCTGGGTTCTCATTTTTCAGACCTCAGAAGGATGGAAGGCTGAATCAACCTTGAGACGGTCAGGATCGAACTCCTGGCTGTGGGCAGAGTTAGCCTGCAATACGGCATTCTAACCACTGCTCCACCATGGCTCAGAGCAGCTAATATGAGGCACAAGATCATGGATAAATTAGTTACAGTCAGCTCTCAGGGCTGATTACCAAGGCTCAGTGGAGAAATACCATCAAATAGTACATAAGAAGATGCCAATAGAGCTCTCACTAGCACCCTACTACCACCATAACTCAAACCAATGAACTGATATACCTTTCAGCCACTGTAATCCTGGAGATGCTTGGCTATATGATCAAGAAGGAACAACAGTATATAACCGCTATCATAGACATACACCTCCCATAAAATGAGGTTAATGGCTAAAATCATGGCAACTCAGAGGTTAATCAGTAAAACCCAAAATCAAAGTATCATTTTTTTCCCCACCTCAAGGCCAAAGTCCAGAAGCGGTTTCCAAGTAGAAACAAAAGTACTTATATTCTTTTCTTTTATCAGCACAGTCAATTTAGCCATCTCTGCTAACTCCCATCAGCTTTTGTAGCCAATCATCCATGGTGGGAATCGAGAAATTCTTCCATTTTTGTGTGTAGAGTAGTCTTGCTGCCGTCAACATATATAAAATCAGAGTTCCAAATTTTACCAGTTCAAGAGTGAAACTACGATCTCTATATGGATGACATAAAGCTGTATGCTACGAATGAATAAGACATCAACTCACAGGTCCACCTGACATTGATCTACAGGGAGGACATTGGGAGGTCATTCAGAGAAGTGGCTGGATCGTACTAAAGAGAAGGAAGATAGTTAAGATTGTGCAGTGGGACTACCAGTAAGCCACATAGCAGATATACAGACCAACTACACATACATTGGTATCCCATAGTGACATGGGAATCACAATGGGGAGGCAAGAAAAATAGCAACATCCAAATACCACCAAAGATAAGACAGGTTGTGAAGAGCCAGCTCAATGTGAAGAACAAGATCCATATCATCAACAGATAGCACCTGATGGTCAACCGTGCCAATATGGTGAATTGGTCAAAGGAGGGTATGGAAGATGCCCATGTCGAGACCTGGAAGCTCCTATGTATGGAGGTTTCCATCCCAACACCCAGGGACTGTACATCAGAAGGAAAGAGGGTGGGCTAGGTCTAGTGGTCCACTATCTTGGATAAAACTCAGGGCATCCAGGAATACATCCTTAATATGTATGGGCTCTCACAAATAGAATTTGATAAGGTGTTACTTAAACTGAGCTTGTTCATTTGTTTCCCATGAAGCATTGTTTCAGTTTCAATCCAAGATTCTTTTTTGGAAGCCATATTCAGCTGGCCTTTAATTTAGCTGGCTGTTAGAATTACTTCTCTCTTTTGTTCTCTTGAGAGTAATTCTTCCTAGAAGAAAACCCTTTTGTTGATACAAAACAAAAATCTAACTATAAGCAAGGCTTTGTTCTTCAAAATCAATGACCTTATGCAGGTAGTCCTCAACCTACAACCATTCGTTTAGCGGCTGAAGTTACAGAAGCACTGAAAAAAGTGATTTGTGACTGTTTTTCACACTTTCACAATTTTGACCATTGCAGCATCCCCATGGGGAACCCAGATTTGCTTATCAGCTGTTACTAAAACAACTGTAATGGTTCACTTAACAACTGTGGCAAGAAAGGTCATAAAATGGGGCAAAATTCGCTTAGCAACCACCTTGCTTAGCAACAAAGTTTGGGCTCCATGGTGGTCGTAAATCGAGGATTAAGTGTACATGTTTAAAAACTAGATGGTATTAATAAGAGGTGTCAAAATCACTGTGCTGCTCCATAACTCTTCTTGGAATCCTCTCCCCTAATTAGTCCTTTACTCATTTCATTTGGCTATGCTATGATACAAGGCATGTAATGCTGGGTCTTTTTTGTACTTCAAACTACACCAAACAAACTGCAGAGAGTCAGTGGGAGAAGAACGCCGCCATGTTTTCCAACTTTCTGAATTAAAAATGTCTTGGGGAACAAGTAAGAATTTCAAGTCCTCCCAACCATTAACCTATGTTGGGTTCCTCCCAACAGAAGAAGCAATTGGGAGTGGCGAAAGAGAGGAAGGAAGTGGGCCGTCCTCCCAGGCATCCTGTGGCTAAACTCAAGAACTGTGTGGTAAAATGTGTTTTTTTTTTTTGGTTTTCTGATTTATCTGGAACATGGCCAATTTTGAGTTAACAGGTTGGGCAAGCAGGTTAAATAGGTGAACTCATCAGGACTAGTTGAATCCACTACAAAGCGAATCCACACTCCCAGGTGAAGCACAAAACAGATTCTGTATTGGGATCCAATGGGCTGTGAGTATCCAAAGTGGGAGGAAGGAAAATGAGTAGCTATAGAACTTGCTTTGAAGAGTTTCGTAAGTCTGTCACTCCCCAGAGAGGCAGAGACAGCAACAAAATAACTGATCTAATTTCAATAATCTTTTGAACAGTAATTCTTGACAAATACATGACGTAAGAAAGAAAAAGGAAGATATGAGTGTACGGAGTAGACTCCTACAGTCTTTGGAGATTGTCACTTTTCATCTTAATACTTAGGTGATTCTTCTAGGCAGCACCCTGTGGTTATAGTAGACCAAACCAGCATGTTGTACAAGTTGAATTTACATAATAACTCTGAGCAGCTAAAACGTGATATGAAGGTCTGTGTCCTTATCTCAGTGATCACTGGTATAGCTATAGTAAGGCAAGGAATGTTGCAGCTATCTTCTTCAGAAGTATAGATTTGAATCTCTCTCTCTTATTAGACTGTAAGAGCTACATTGGTCGTTCTGGGACCAGGGAACAATTTTCATTTCCTTGATTTTCTAAAAAAATAACAATTTGCTTCATTGTTTAAAAATTCCTGCAATACGCAGCGGTTCTAAGATTTCTGAAAAAGAATAGAGTTGGTTGAATTGTCTATGGAGATTCTCAGTCATTCAGGTCATGGATGTCCCAAAGGTGCTTTTTCAAGAGGCAACTGGACTTTCTTTATTTTTCCTTGAAGATGTTTCGCTTCTCATTCAAGAAGCCCAGAACTGAAGAAGCTTCTTGGATGAGAAGCAAAACATCTTCAAGGAAAAACAAAGGAAGTCCAGTTGCCTCTTGAAAAAGCACCTTTGGGACAACCATGATCCGGATGACATTTAGCTATGCAAGTTGGTTGAATTGTTTATGCTTCAATTGCATTTGAGGGAGATTTATTTCCTAATTATCGCATAGTACAGAGTTTATGAACTTTGCGCCTTTTAGAAATAACTGGATTATTTAGATATTGTTCTAGGCTTGGCAGCACATTCTTCCTGGCTTGATAGCTCCCTTTTTCTCCTTGTAGCATTCCTCCAAAAGTCAGCAAAACCAGACGTGTGGTGAATGTGAAGCCTGTCTGCTGAAAACAGACTGTGGCCGCTGTGATTTCTGTTGTGACAAGCCCAAATTTGGAGGGAAGAACCTCAAGCAACAGAAGTGCCGCTGGAGGCAATGTCTGCAGTTTGCAATGGTTGGTGCACCCTCTCATCTGTTTTATTGTGCTCTCTATCTCCACTTTGCTACTTGCAGATTGCAGTATTTTGTAAGCCATTTCATGCTTCTCTGTGCTAAGTGTGGGTATCAAGAGCTCATACTAACAAAGCCTTGCATGTTGTAGGTCGTGTTGCAGTATGTGCATTTTGTTCAAAAGTATGTTGTCGAATTGTCAGATCTAAAGTCTGTATATTGTCAGGATTGATCAACTTGGGTTTCTTTATTCCAGGGATGGGCGGCCTGAAATTGAATTGTTTATAAATACCTCCTGGAGGTGAATAGCAGATTCTAATTGATTTGCGTTTGAAATCTGTTCTTTTAAGATTGATCTGGTCGCAGTGACAAAATAACACGACAGGAAAAAGCCATAATAATTCATTTTCTCTTGTCGTTAGATCAATTCCTACATTAAAATTGCCAGACAATATTAAAGGTGTTATAGGGAATGCAGTCAGTAACTCCTCTATACGTGTTCCTGTTTTAGCCCAAACAAACTGTCTCTGATCACATGCACAAAGGGGGAATATGTACATTAATTAATGATGGTAGACTCATTAAATTCAAGCAGTACTGCCACTGTATGCACTTCCTTTGGTTTATATAGATTGATCACATGAGTTTGAAGGAAGTAGGGATTTTTTATTTTATTTTATTATTTTATTTTATTTATTTTATTTTATTATTTTATTTTATTTTATTTATTTTATTTTATTTTATTTATTTTATTTTATTTTATTTTATTTTATTTTATTTTATTTTATTTTATTTTATTTTATTTTATTTTATTTTATTTTATTTATTATTATTTTTATTCACATTTTTGAACCGCCCATCTCTCTTGGGGAGAGGCTCTGGGCGGTGTACAATAAACTCTTAAAATATAAAAACACCATATAACAATTACGAATTTAGAAAATGTAGAATTTAAAAGGAGTCAAAGATTATTAAACTCTGTTAGAAATTAATTAAAAAGACAAAGAGAGGACTCTCAGGGCACCAGCCACAATGGGACAAAGACTGTTCCATAGGTAGCCTGAGGGCCCCATGCCATGTAGGGCTTTATAGGTCACACTCGACACCTTGAATAGGATCTAGAAGCAAACTGGCATCCAGTGCAATTCTTTGGATCAATATGTTTTACAGTATTTAAGGGTGTGTGCCTCTCTAGATAGACTGTGTCTAAAAGCTATTGTGGGAGGAGAACAAATTTTACTTGGCAAGATGAGATTGATTTGAAGTGGATTTAAAAAAAAATACAGGCTACAAGAATGACATGGAAAAAGATATTGCATTGGATATACAAAAGAAACTGATATCTTAATGATTATATGAGGTATATAAATACCAAACCAAGGAAGTGACCTGGATAATTTTCCTATAATGGATTTATTGAAGAGGTTTGTTAAAGCTTTGAAGAATTTTGTGAGAAAAGGCAAAGAAAAAAATAATAAGGAAATCAGGTTCTAGACACTATTTAAAGGGACTTCAGATCAAGATTGTTAGAAGTAAAAGTAAGGAATATAATGTTGGTTTATTTGGTCAAGGTTGAAATAGATACGTACATTGTTATCTCTTAATGGACTTTTGATGACATCAGGATGGAAATGAGACTTTAAGTATTTGTTTATAGATAAGAAATGGGAGATAGGAAGAAGAGATCATTTGTTGTATTTCAAGAGAAAGTGACAAGTTATTAAAATTGTTTATACTTAGGAAGAAGGGGAAATGCTTTTTTCCCTTTATACTGTATTCTTTTTTCTTTACTATTCTATTTTTTCTTTTCTAAACCTATTTTTTTCCCTTTTATATTGTTTAGTTTGTATTTTTATTGTTATATTTAATATATTTAAAAAAGAATGATCTGTAAAGGAACACTGTTGTTTTGGAGGGTATTGTTTTTTACTTCCAGCCTCACTTTTTGCCCTGCACTGGTGGGGACTCTCTCTGAATTTGGTCATACTTTTCTGGATTGGATTTGTAGGATCTTTCTTTTAGATATAACAAGCTTTACTCCTTTTAGATCCAGGACTTTCTGCTATGAAGCAGTCCCTGCTGATTTGGCATGGTATGATTGAATGAATACATAAAATGACTTTCGAAAGAGTCCACTTTTCCTTTTATTGATGCTGTAACTATTGAAAGATTGAAATTAATAGTTTCTGCAGTCAGTAAGCACTGCCTGGTTCAGTTTGGAATTATGTTTGTCATTCAGATTTGGGGTTCAGATATATATTACGGCCCAGTGGGGTACCAACTTCAGCATTAATCAGGAGCTATGATTTATATTCT
Source organism: Azemiops feae (assembly GCA_023970755.1). Classification (NCBI taxonomy): domain Eukaryota; kingdom Metazoa; phylum Chordata; class Lepidosauria; order Squamata; family Viperidae; genus Azemiops; species Azemiops feae. Next base: position 693,276 of record JALGBA010000105.1, read on the forward strand.
TGATGTCTTTTTTTTTTACACTTTATTCCCTAATTCAATTATAGGAATACAAACTTTAAAAAATTAAGTTGGAAAACTTTAAATAAACTTTTTGATAGGTTGCCTGACTAATAAGGTTTGGTTCAATAAACAAGGAAAAGGAGATATTTGTGTGGCAACCGGTCATTCCAGCTTCTATTCAGAGTTTACACTTTGATGGACAAAACTCCATTCTTCAGCTTAAGGATATAAATGAATGTCTCAAAGGATTATGCTTATTTTGGAAGTTAAGTTTGTTTTCAGTAAAACAAAATAAGAAACCATTGGTCTCAAAAGAGTTTTATTTCTTTTGGAAGTTAGGTTTGTTTTCAGTAAAACAGAATAAGGAAGTATTGGTCCAAGTGATCTTTAAAGACTTTTCAGTTAGCTATTATCAATGCCATATATATATTAATGAACTTCATTCATTAAACGCAATTGAGGAGATTACCATATTGTGCTATGTCAAAATTTGGTTTTTTTTAATGATCTGTTGCTGTATAAACCCAGCCATGTGTGATTTCTCTAGAAGATTTTGTGCAGATTTATCTGATGTTATATAAAGCCTACTTGCTTTTACATGTTTTGACTCTATCTCCAGGTGTCTTAAATCTGACCTTGGACAGACAATAAAATATTTCCCTGCCTCAGTACTGTTTGTTTAATAAACTTTATATTATCTTTTCCCCACGTTTTATCATATCTGGATGATTTTTTGCTGTATTTTAATCTGTATTGAGATTAACAAGATCAGGTTAAATACCTTGCTCTGGAACTGGCAAAATCATAATACAGTCCAATCTTCACAGGATTAACCAAGGAACATTATTTTAAGTGGCATAAATATTATGAAAAAACCAGCTTGACCAGTTGTTTCAGCTCAGTACTTATTCCTGAATGTAGCCAACATTTAGATTTGGAGAAAGTTGGAATTCAAGCAGGATTTTACTGCTTACCAAGGCTAACTCCAGTTTCTTTACTTCCTTATGGAGAAATGAATTCAGCACCCATTTATTTGACTGCAGTGGTGGATTTTAACTCTGAGCTGAATAGCTGCAGAGCAGGGTGCCAAACTGCTGGCCTGTGGGCTGGATGCGTCATGCTGAAACCCTGCCCACCCCATTGCCGGCAATGGAAAAAAAGTCACGATACATCGTGACACATCACATGACGTTGCGAGTTTGACACCCCTGCTGTAGAGTGTAAAAGTTGTAAGAACTAAGGAGAAGCCAGCAGGAAAGAGTTTGTTCTCTTGATTCTATGTTGGCCTAACTTAGACCACATAGGATTTACATGGTTTTTTTGAGCAAACTGATCATACAGCGTTAGTGGCTTGGGTTATAACTTGGATTAGCTACTTAGAAGTGTTTCTTTATGCACACCTGCTAAGCAGTTTTAATCTGCTGAATATAGAAGGCTGAGATTCTCAAAATGATAAATTCTTTACATAACGAAATATCTGCATTTGGCATGACTTTGGAACGGGTGTTTGCATGCACGACTAAGCATTATAAGCTACATCTATTCTTATAGATGAAATGAGTAAGCAGCAACATAGAGGGAATACAAAAAGAGATGCATGGACTCTTAGGTATCTACTAAGATGAATTGGATACTGTCGTCTTTTTCTTCAACCATAAAGATGGAGAGACCCATATGTACTTGAGCAAGGACATATATTCCTAAACACTCTATTGTTCTAATGCCCTAGCTGTGTTTGATATTCCATAAAGTTTGCCCTGGGTGGCTTGCATTGACCTATCTTTGATCACTATTCCTGACTTTATTATCTCACTCACTTGCTATCCTGTCTGGACATATAAATAAGAGATCTGCTCCAATCCATAGCAAAAATAAAGAAAAATATTTAAAAAGTGTTTTGGAAGATAGATGAGTTGGAAGAAAGAAAATGTGCATGCTAGCTAAGTATTTTACAGAAAAAGACAAGAATTGTAAAAGAAACATATCTTGGAAGACTACTTCTGGCCTTTGTATAAAAACAAAACTAGTCTTTTACTATTCTTACCATATTTCCCCGAAAATAAGACCCAACCAGAAAATAAGTCCTAGCATGATTTTTCAGGATGCTCGTAATATAAGCCCCACCCCAAAAATAAGCCCCAGTTAAGATCGTCAGCCAGACGGATGCATTTAGTACCGTATTTCCCTAAAAATAAGACCTAACTGTAAAATAAGCCCTAATGCGTCTTTTGGAGCAAAAATTAATATAAGACCTGGTCTTATTTTCAGGGAAACACGATATATATAATTACGGGGTTCTTATCTGCAGCAACAGAAACTGAGAACTTCTATTCCACAACTTTGATCTAAGAGTGGCATAAACCTTGCAAATTAAAAAGCTTGCGTATAAGTTCCTTCACAGAGTCTTTGGAAAGATTTGTGAGTTTTTTTGTGTTGTGAGTCTTTGGAAAGATTTTCTTCTAGAAATAGATGTATTAACTAAGAAAAATTATGGTAGTTCTGTTGAGAGCAGAGGAATATGGATTGTCTGCCACAGTGAATGGCTCATATTTGAGTGAGTTAAAGCAGCTCTCTTTTGACTGATAATTTTTTGATGCCTTTTAGTAAAAAATGTGGTTTCAGTGTCCTGAGATCTAGATTATTTGTGTATACCAGCTTTAAAATCCTGCCATTTTGTGCTCAGATGTCTTATATACCCTAGTTGCCTTAACATCCCCAGCTTGATCTTCAAACCTCCACTCTGTCCTAGCTGTGCCCCTATTCTGCCTTGCAGTTTCTTTTGTGGGGCAGGAGGATGGTGGGGAAACGATACGCGTTCTCATGCTTTTATGTTGTTTTGTGATGTCTTGAATGTGCTTGAGGGAAAAAGTGCCTCTTGGGAACAGACCAAGGAAGTGGAAGGTTTTGTGTTAGGCCTGTGGCTTCAGGAAGACGCGGGCCATTCTAGTGCACTGCTTGCTTTTGTAATAGGGCTCCTTTGTGGGTGGCTGCTACTTGTCATCTCCACAGTTTGCTTTTCTTCATTAATTCATCTTCTCTTCCCTTCCCTTCCCTAGAAGCAGCTGCTTTCTAAGGAATGGAGCAGCCCAGGTGCAGTGGGGACAGTGGCAGCGGGCAGGAAAGTCAGGAGGAGGAGGAACAACTTCGGTAGTCACAACCACAAACCAGCCAGGATCAAGCAGGTGGGGCAGTAGGGAGCTAAGGGGTGTGGCCAGAAGCAAGTGGACAAAAGTCAGCTTCCAGCCAGAGGCAATTACCCACCCACTCAATCCAAATGCTGCTGCTAAGTCTCCTTATGATTCTTCTGCTGTTGAATATCCACTGAATATGGGAACTAGCTACTAATACATGATTTCTTAGTGATATCTTCCTTGTTATTCCATCAAGTTCCCTTCAAGCACAGCTTTATTCCAGCTTGAATTTGGCAGTGAGCATAAGCTAACTTTTTCTACGAGGGTCTTGACAGGATCATGGTCTGATTCTGAACAATTGGGGATTCCCAGGCTGCTGTTTTCCAGGCAATTCCTTCATCACTTTAATTACCTTTATAATGACCTCCTCCTTCTCCAGAATTGTCTCCATGAGATACCTCCATCCTTCCTGCTGTCTATTACTTTGTAGTCTCGTGTGCTGCCCTACTAGGAAGCTTGTATCGAAGAAGCAGGACTGGAGAGTATTACACGGAATTCTTTCTGGGTTCTAACTTGGTGCTACAAAATGGCTAGATTTCAATTTTATGGACACTTACTGTCTTTATTGTAAGATTAGGCTCTTGATTGCCCATCTAGAAAAGAGACATTAGGAATTGCTTTACTAGTTTGAACTATTTGTGAATTCTAATCCAAATTACCAATCTGAATCCTGCTTTCCAACTTGAAATTTGTAGCTTTCCTTGCAGACAATTTGAAATTTGTAGCTTTCCTTGCAGGCAATTTGGAATGGACAAGTATAATAATGATATAGTTTTCAGCTCGGCATTTTTGACTTTTTAAACATAGAAAAAATAGTGGTTTTCAGTCAAAAGACATACAAACCAACACACTTTCCTATGGGTATATAGGCAAGAATATGAGGCCAAGGACTGTAAATGACATTCATCTTAATATATTTTTTAATGGCCATTGAAACAATTTGTAAAGGTAGATTTTAGTGTATCTTAATAATAATAATAATAAAGTTGGAAGGGAACTTAGAGGTCATCTAGCCCAACCCCTTGCTCAGGCAGGAAACCCTATACCATTTTGGACAAATGGCTGTCCAGTCTCTTCTTAAAAACTTCCAGTGTTGGAGCATTCACCGCTTCTGGAGGCAGGTTGTTCCACTGGTTAATTGTTCTAACTGTCAGGAAGTTTCTCCTTAGTTCTAGGTTGCTTCTCTCCTTGATTAGTTTCCATCCGTTGCTTCTTGTCCTGCCTTCAGGCGCCTTGGAAAATAGCTTCATTCCCTCTTCTTTGTGGCAGCCCCTGAGATATTGGAACACTGCTATCATGTCCCCCCTCGTCCTTCTCTTCATTAAACTAGATATGCCCAATTCCAGCAATCGTTCCTTATATCTTAATTGAATATGTAACTGTGAGATGATATATTATTACTTGGGACTTGAAATAATTAAGACATAACCTGTTACATGCTGCTTAGGATAGCATCCTAGCCAATAGGATCCTTTGGTTTTTACTCTCTGAGTTCAAAGAGGTAACCAGGGCCTTATTCTTCCCTGGACTGGTAGGCAAGGCCAACTGTTTTTATGTTGGAATTTCCAATGTTAGGGCTACCTTAAAGGGCCTTTAAGCAGAGACAAATGGGCGAGGAAAGCGGCTGCAGAGGCAGGGATGCGTTCCAGAGGCTGGTATTCGGATGCAAATTTTTCTGAGCGTGAAACCATTACACAAGCAACACGTTAAAATACAGATTCTCAAACTGTGTGGATTTGGGGTCTGCTAAAATAATACATAACGCCAATCTGCCATGAAGTATACTTACCGATATATTAGATGCTGGGCTGGTAAGCAAGGCTGTTACCGGAAATCACAGCTGGTATAGCATTACAGGTAGTCCTCACTTACAACCGTTTGTTTTGTGACTGTTCAAAACTACAACGGCACTGAAAAAAAGTGACTTTATGACTGTTTTTCACACTAAGGAACGTTGCAGCATCTCCATGATCATGTGATGAAAATTCAGATGGTTGACAACGGACTCATATTTATGACGGTTGCAGTGCCTAGGGTCATGTTTTGAGACCTTCTGACAAGCAAAGTCAATGGGGAAGCCAGATTCACTTAACAACCGTGCCACTAACTTAACAACTGCAGTAATTCACTTAACAGCTGTGGCAAGAAAGGTTGTAACATGGGGCAAAACTCACTTAACAAATGTCTCACTTAACAACAGAAATTTTAGGTTCAGTTGTGGTTGTAAGCCGAGGACTACCTGTAGTAAATTTAAGATAATCCCTCCTAAAAAGAAAAGAGTTGATAGAAAAAACACACTGACAAAATTCCTATGAAGTTTCCAACTCCCGTGCCTGGTCACCCTATGATTGCCCAAGGCCAACTGAAACCAGTCCTTGACATTTCCTCCTTTCCTGTAATTGTGACACACTTACAGACTCCATATACGAGAAAAGGGAAAGGGGCCCAGACCATCAATTCCTCCCATTTAGCTCTGGGGAAACTGTAGCTCAAATAACAAAACGGAAAATGTATTATCTGTGGGGCTTAGTTTGTCCACCAGGGACAACAACACAAAAAAACGATGCCAAAGTAACAATGGGTCTTTACACAGATGAAAAATGTGTAGTAATTTATCAGAGCCAGCTTGGAGGAGAGGAGGAGGAGGAGGAGGAGGAGAAAAGAAATACTAATAAAAATATGAAAAGGAGACAATGGGGATGAAAGAGAAAAAACAAAGTGTAGATTAATCAGCCCATTCTTTATTGTTCATGCAAACCTGAGAATGAAGACATAGTCTATTAGCCCACCAGCCCTTACACCCCTCCAGGCAGAGCTTAGCTAAAGGTTTAATTTGAGGGGGGGGAAGGAAAACCGCTGTTTCTTTTTTAATCTTATTCTTAAGATCTTGCTGGATTGTTATTTTTTGTGAATCATCACCATCACAATCATCACCATTGTCTTCCTTTCAAGATACTGGTTGAAATGAACCATGAGGAAATTCCTATAACAAGTCAAGCAGGCAAAAAGGCCTGGCATCTCTTCAACAGCTCTTGTTCTTAAATTTACCTTTCAGCTATTCCAAAGCACCGTCATAAATATGAGTCCGTTGTCAACCATCTGAATTTTCATCACATGATCATGGAGATGCTGCAACGTTCCTTAGTGTGAAAAACAGTCATAAGGTCACTTTTTTTCAGTGCCGTTGTAGTTTTGAACAGTCACAAAACAAACGGTTGTAAGTGAGGACTACCTGTAATGCTATACCAGCTGTGATTCAAGCCTTGCTTACCAGCCCAGCATCTAATATATCGGTAAGTATACTTCATGGCAGATTGGCGTTATGTATTATTTTAGCAGACCCCAAATCCACACAGTTTGAGAATCTGTATTTTAACGTGTTGCTTGTGTAATGGTTTCACGCTCAGAAAAATTTGCATCCGAATACCAGTCTCTGGAATGCATCCCTGCCACTGCAGCGTCTTACAAAGAAGCTCACAACTTTTTTCGCTAGGAATATGTTTTTAGAGAGTTTTCTGGATTTCTGGATTGTTATTGTATCTGAAAATTGGAATGGCAAGGCAAGTGTTTACAGAATTGCAAGAGAGGGGCTTTGCAACATCAGGAAAGCTTCTTGATGAGTCTTGATGTACACATCCGAGAAACAGGAATGCTCACAGTCATGCATAAAGCTGGGCTCAGCAATTTGTGTATCTACAAGATGTTATGCTAATGCTTAGATTTCAGTTTTTGAAGTAACTGCATGCCTGCCTTCGCTCAGCACAACCTGGTTATTGAATTAACCTGTTTTTTTAATGTGATTAATTTTTTTTTAAAAAAAGAAAAAGTAAACAAGCAAGAAAAAAGAAACAAAAAAAGAATCAGACAAAAAGCAAGATAAGAATGCGAGAAAAAGGAAAGAAAAAAAATAGCTTCCCATTTTTGGTACATGCATAGATAAAAAATACATCCAACTCTTATTCTAAAATTAACAATAGTCCACATTACTCCTATAATCGCATATAACTCTAATCATCCAATCCCAGAGTCAAAATTACATGTCTCCTAGTTTCTCACAAAAAGTCGAAAACCGGCTTCATTGTTTTCTGGATTCACAAAATAGGCTGAACCATAAAGTAAACATTAATTTAAGCTCTGAACAAAAATCCAAAGGTAGTTTAAAACTAGCCAAGCTTAACTTGCTCTATCTGTGCATCTTCCATATACTTACTGGCCAGGCTAAGTAGTCTCTGTATTAGCTCTGTACAATGTGCAGCATACTGTACAAGGGCACGAAGCAGCTCCTCTCATCAAACCATTAAAAGTGCTGCGTCTTTTTTCAGGCTTGTGTAGCTGCAAGATGCTCCTGTCTGTCTGTATATGGGTGTGCATTCATGATGATTTTGTCTCTCTCCCCCCCCCCCCCCCCCCCCCCACAAATATAAAAGATGTTGCCTGATTAGGAAATTGTTAATTGTGTTAAAATTGCATGGAATTGAAATACTGCACTGGCTTCTCAGTCATTCTTTAAAAAAAAATAAAAATAAAAGAGGCTGTTGAAAACAAGGGAAACGGGCAGAAGTAAAAATAAACACAGAGAGATGAAAAGCCTGGATATCTTTGAAGATTAATCTTGATGCTTTGGATGCCTACTTGTTTGCCGAATTTTACTCTTTCTGTAACAATAAATGGAGATCCTTCCTCCTTCCCATCCATCCATCCACCCATTTCACTTTTCATTCCTTTTCTGTTTTGCCCGAAGGATAGGTGGGAATATGTGTTAGAATATCTGGTATATACAGATGGAGATCAGTTAATTTAAAAATTAGGTTAAAAATTAGGCTTGGGGATCTCAAGGGAATGGCGATCTATGAGATGGCTTTATTGTTTTTAACATCATTTTTCTTGGCTATGTTGTTACTGTTGTTGTCTTTTAATTGCAGTTGTTTTAATATTGTGATTTTATTCTTTTTATCGTGCACGATTTAGTGTCACTTTTCCGTGAGATTGGAGGCTGATTAAATCTAAATAAATAAATAACAGCATAGATGCGTTTCTCATCAGTAAATAAGCCTTAACTGCTTCCCTTAGTTTGAACTGATAATATTTTCTGACTTTTTAAGACAGCAAGAAACTCAATTGCATGAAAGCCACTTGTACTTGTACTAAGATTTGTAACACAATCCCTTGGTGCAAAAAAATAAATAAACTGACTTGGACTATGCAAGTACCATGCAAGTTGGGGGTTGGGAAAGAAAAAAGACGGTTTTAGTTTAAACTGACAGTAAGAATGTTCAGGTGGCTATAATTTCTATACTTTCCGCTTAATATTTGCAACAGGAATTTGAGTAATAAAACATCGTTTGCATCAATTTATCATGTTCCTCATTTGGCATTTTTTCTTTTTAACGGTTGGAACGTTGAAAGATTTCACCACACTTTTTATGAATTAATCAAAAGCTTGTTAGATTTCAGACGATTTTTAGAAATAAGATGAGAGGGATGCCTGGGACATCACATGAAAATAGCACTCCAAAAGCTTGCTGATATCTGCTCTATAGAGGTAAAATAATAATAATAAAAAGAGATGTTTGTCCATCCTTTCCCCCTTTTCCCATTCAGTGACAAGCTTTTGGCTTCTGAGATTAAAATAGGCTTAAAATTTCGATGGCTGAAGCAGCTTGTTGCTAATGCTGCCACCCAGCACTAAATTTTGGTTTTGTACATGGAGGAAAAGGCAATCACAGGGATCCCATCATTATGGGATCATGATTCAGGTGTTTGGCAACCAACTCTGAGTTATGACGTTGCAGTGTTCTGCTGCCGTGTGATCCCATCTGCAGCCTTCGTTGCCTACTTCTAACAAGCAAAGTCGATGGGGAAGCCAGCAGGAGGTTGTAAATGGCCATCATGGAATGTTGTGACTGTGGAATTTATCTATTGACAGCAACTGGGACTGCCAGAACTACTGTCATAAACTGGCATGGTCATGTGACACACTGTGCCTTAATGACCACATTGCTTAGCAAAGGAGTACCCAGTTCCAATTACCATTGGTAAGCGAGGATCACCTGTTTAAAAAAAAGTCCAGGGAGGGGCAGTATACATTTGCTTGTGGAACAGTTCCAGGTTCAGCCTTTTGTATTTTCAACCCTTAACTGGGATGATTTCTTCCTAACCTGGAATCACTCTGTTAGTTCATAGATTCATAGAATCACAGGGCTGAACCAGGGATCTTTGGAGGTCTTCTAGTCCAGGGGTCCCCAACCTCCAGTCCATGGACCGGTACCGGGCCGCGGCATGCCAGCAACCGGTCCGTACACACAAGCAAAGCCCCATCTGTGGGATGCAGGCAGCACACAAAACTATGTACTCTCCAGTCCATGGAAAAACCTTTCTCCACAGAACCGGTCCCTGGTGCCCAAAAGGTTGGGGACCTCTGTTCTAGTCAACCCCCCTGCCTAAGGTAGGAATCCTCATACCATCTTGGACAAATTGTTGTCCAGTTTTTCCCTTAAAAACCTCCAGGAACAGAGCACCCACAACTCCAGAAGGCAAGAACCCTTTTATGAGGGTGATGGGCGGTTAAGAAGTTTGAAAAAATAAAATAAAATAAAGCTGTTCCACTGCTTAATACTTTTCACTGTCAAGAAATTCCTTCTTATTTTCAGGTTGGGTCTCCCTCTGACAAACTTCCACCATTGCTTCTTGTCTTATCCTTGGGAATCTGTTGCAGAATTTGTTTCCCAGTGGATGTCAGGGTAGTAAAAGTTCCCCATTACTGCTGTGGTAGAGTTATTCCAGTAATTGTCCCATGTAATTCTGAATTAGATAGACAAATAGGCTGAGCCAGTATTAAGGTTGCTTATATCTCTTACTTTCCTTTCCTGTGGTACTGAAGGAATCTTCTTTGACCAGTGAGTGGACTGAAGTGCCCAAATCCCTGAGCTTACAGATGCCTAAGCAGGAGCAGCCACATCTGCATCCACAGCCGCCGCCACCACCAGTGAAGCTGAAGAAGGAAACCATACCCTCTGCCTCCCACGAACCTACAAAGGAGTGTTCCATTCTGCCACCATATATCCAGCCGGAGCAAGATATACGCCACCACCCCATTAAATCCACCTGGGTCATAGGAATGGTGGGTGAAAGCTGGTACCTTTTAAGTCATGTATGACAGTTCCTCCCCTAAACTGTTTCTCCTGTTTTGCCAACTGAAATGTCAAATATTGGGGCTGCATGCTTAGGGCGGGAGGAGTTGCTATGTTTATTATACTTTGTTTGTACTACCCAAAAAATAGAGTAACAATGAAATAAAAACAGAATGCTACTTTTGTGCTGAAAAAGATAAAGAAAAGTAATAGAGGTTAAACAAAATTCATTATCTGATCACTGAAATAGACTTAAATAAAAAATCACTGGTTTGGTAAAGTGTGTGTGTGTGTGTGTGTGTCTGTGTCTATGTGTGTGGAGAGCATTGGAAAAGTTGGGTGGCAACATCCTGAAAGTTTAAGGCTTTGTAGATTTTAGAAGCTTCCTGAAATTTTGTTGTTTGACTTAAAACAACATAGGCATTTCTGGAGGGACTAGCTTTTCATCTTTTAACAGTGTATATTTTGGCTAAGATGGGGATTTGGACCTGGGTTTACATAAGCTGCTTTTGCTTAGCTTGTGTGGTGTTGATTTTTCTTGAAAATACTGCATTGCAAAATGCTTTCTACCTTAATATTTACTGATTTTCTTCCTTTAAAATTGAGGATGGACATGTAGAAGCCACACATTTAGTCCCATCCTAAATTTGTTGGCTGTGCCACTACTGTTTTCAAATTGCAAATAAACTTGCATTTTTCAAGTATCTTCTTTTTTTTGTAATATACAGAAAGAAAAAGTGTACATTCGCCACACATGTATTTCTTTGAAACTGCAAGGTCTTTGTTGACATTCTCTCCCACTCAGTAGTAGCCTACTTGAAGTATGTTTTATCTTTTTTTATTCTTGTGTGCATCACCTCGTTTTCAAAAGTCAAGCAGAGAGTGATCTCACACAGGGGGGGTTGTTTCCTGAGCAAGGTCCCCCCCCCCAGTAACAAATTATTGAATGAACATGCTAACATGGCACGATTAGACTTGAGAAAGAGCAGCAGTGACATACTGCTTGTGGTCGAGAGTGCACTTATGTCTCTCTTTTTTTTTTTAAACTGCACCTTGTATGTAGCTTGAAACTTTAGGTTTAAAACCTCCATTTAGAGGCTCTAATATTTTGGTATAATGTATCTCATAGGATCCAGATACCCAACTGCCTGCAGTCAATCTCCTTATTGCCACCTCTCCCCACAACATGCAAGAATATGCAGAACCAGGTGGGAATTGTCAGGCATCCAGTGACTCTCTGGTAAGCTCTAGTTTAAGGTGTCTTTCCTTGCCAAATCACCTTAGTGTTCTGGTTGCTTGCTGAAATTTGTATTCATTTACTTAGCATATGGCACACAATATCAGGGAAATCTACACATGCTAGACACAGTGCAGTCCTGACAGCCTAGATTGCTAATTCATTCTGTTTGGTGCTTGCTGGGGGGGGGGGGGGGGAGAGACTGGCTTTATACCAATTAAGAAGCAGTGCTCGGGTTGCTGGCTCTTTCAGGCTCCTCCACCAGTCTTGCCTTGCCTCATCTTGTGTCGTGATGCCTCGCTTCTGGCCAGGTCCAGTGCCAGCTTCTGCTCTCTGCACACATGAATGCAGCGAGGTTCCCCCCCCCCCACCGAAGTGGTACCTATTTGTCTACTTGCAATATTGCATGCTGTCGAACTGCTGGGTGGGCAGGAGCTAGGGATCAAGTGATGGGAGCTCACTCCGTCTCACGGAGCCAGGCTCGAACCACTGAAGTGCAAACCATTTCTGGCCAGCAGTTCCAGCATCGTTAAGTCTTAAGGGAATGCGGTGGCTTGGTGAAATGATTTTCAGTTCCTTCTGCTCCCTACTAGAATGAATATGGAAATGGAGGACAAAAGGAAGGATGCCACCCACTTAATTGAAAAAAAACACAGACTTGGTGTGGAGACTTAGCAAGCCTTCCCATTCAGAACTGAACAAATTTGAATTACAATTGGGTGCTTGCCAAGTTTTGACCTGCCTTTGAAGGATGATCTCCTGGGAGAGAAGTGGGATTTTTTTATTTTTTGTGTGTGCAGTTGGTTAGTCACTGTGAGAACAGACTACTGGACTAGAGGGATAAAGGATCCAATCCAGCAGGGAATTATTTATGTTATGTTCTTATGGCTTTAGTTTCATGGATTCCCAATCATACAAGAAATATTTCTGGGCCTGTGCATTTAAGAGACGTTTCAAGGAGGTCTCTTGTAGGTTGCCTTGTAATCCCATCTATTTTTATTTGTCTGTATAATCTGTGCTTCAGCTTCCTTTGAAATATCATTTGTATGTGTCTCTGTATGTACAGTTCCCTTCTGATGTCAGATTTGTTGTCTGAAGTAGGGTTTGGGCGCTGAGAAGTCTGAGGAAGGGCTGTGTTGACTTTTCCAAATTAAACCTTGAGCCTATTTTTATTGCTGCAGGTATCAGCAGGATTCCCCCAATTTAAGAAACTGTCAGGAACATCAAGCACAGAAGTGGTAATTCTTGATGATTCAGAAGACAATGAAGTGGGACCATTGCAGCAGATCCAGCCTCCAGTGGTAAGTAATGGGATAATAACTCTTTAGAGGGGTTTTTTTTTTTTTTTTTGGTTGTTGATCCTGGGCAAGTTTGTTCCTGATCCTGGGGATGAGACTCACAATACATATGGCCAGCAGAAGGTGATGGATACGCAGCAACAGATACTGAGATCAGTGAGGTGAAGGAGAAGTTTTGGACTGTAGTTTTTTTTCAACAATAAGAGATTTGGGGAGAGGTGGATGGATTGTGGGATAATAGCATGGAAACCTTGTTTTGAAAAATTTATTATGGTCCTTGACCAACCATAAAAATAAATACCTGATAAGAGAAAAGATACATATTATTGTTCCAGCTTGCCAGCCATCTTTGTTAAACAATGATGCTATCCATTCAATCATATCCAGTTCTCAGCTATTCTATGAACCAGCTGTCTCCAGTTTTCCAGTTTTGTACTGCTTCTTTCAGTTGTTTTATGCTCTGGCTGGTGTCGGCTTTGATTATGCCTAGCAACTGTGTTTTTTGGCAGTCTTACTTCCTTTTATCACTGACCATTCCGAGCAAAACTGCCTTTTTCAATCAGTTTGATTGCATGACATGGCTGAAATAAGTAAGGTGGAATTTGGTGATTTTGCCTTCCAGCAATATGCCTGGTTTTATACTCTCCACAGTACTTGATGGTTTGTCACTTTGGCTGTCCAAGGAATATGAGGAGCCTTCTCCAGCACAGTTCAAACAATCTTCCTCCTGTCTAGTTTTTTTTTTTATAACCCAACTTTCATAATTGTAGGTAGCTGTGGGAAACCCATAGCGCAGACTAATCTGCATTTAGTTACCAGGCGATTCATGCTCCTCATTGCTGTGTGACCCAGTGCAATTTAACTCTTTATTTCTGGACTGCTCTCTCTGCTTTGATCAATCTGTGATCCTAGAGAAGTGTACTTGCGGACTTTCAATCTTTTCATTGTCAGATGTTATTTTGAAAGTGTTCATTCCTCACAAGTGGTCATTAGTTTAGTCTTTTTGATGTTCAGGAAGAGGCCAAATTCCTTGCTCTCTTCTTCAATCCTTTGGATCTTCTTTCAAGCCCTCTTTGGTTTCTGAAAGGGGAGCTGTGTTGTCAGCATATCAGAGATTGTTGATATTCCTTCCTCCAATCTTTACCCCAATTTTTGATTCTTCAAATTCCAGCTTCCTTGTATTCACTTCAGCATACAGGTTGAATAAGAAAAGTGAAGGAATGCAACCTTGCTACACTCCATTCTCTGTCTTGAACCAATCAGTGTCTCTCTATGGTGTTTACACAATAGTTTCCTGATCTGTGTAGAAGAGGCTGCATCAATTTGACCAGATGTGTTGGCACCCTGGGGTCTTCTAGGACAGCGGCCCCCAACCCAACCAGGAACCGGTTCCATGGAGAGAGGTTTTTCTGTGGACCGGAGGGGGCATGGTTTTGTGATGCTGCCTGCATCCCGCAGATGGGACTTCGCTTGTTTGCAAAGCCCAGTTTCTGGCATGCCACGGACCGGTGCCGGTCCGTAGACCAGGGGTTGGGGATCCCTATTCTAGGACTCTCCAAAGCACGTCATTATTGACATAATGGAAGGCTTTCTTGTAGTAAATAAAGCAGATATAGACGTTCTTTTGATATTGTTGAGATTTTTCCATGATCCAGAATAATTTGTAATATAGTCACTAGTGCCATGATCCCTTCTGAAACCAGCTTGAATATCTAATAATTCATTTTTTGATGGATGGCACCAGACTCTATTGTATGATCTTGTTGGGAGAATTTCCCTGGGTCTCTTTTCTTCCAAGCGATCAAGATGCAAGATGAACTGCTGGCAAAGCAGTCTCTCTTTTTATTCCAAAAACAATAACAGAGTTTGTTTTTGGGGTAGCTGGCTATTGACTGGTACTTTAGTGAGATTTTTCTGAGATTTGAGGCCCTTTGTGTTACGTTTGTGAAGGAAATGTGAGTGTGATGTATGATTTTATGACCGTAGACAGAGAGAGAGAGAGAGACTGATCACAGAAAGCGAACCAGATTATAAAAAGGCATGAGAATTTCACACCTATCCCCAAACCTCTTACATCTAAGGAGGACAGCGACAAGAACCATCTTGCTTGTTATCTTGCTTGTTCTTCCTTATCAGTAGAGATTTTCCTCTGGAGCATATGGTTCTTGTCGCTGTCCTTCTTGGATGTAAGAAGTTTGGGGATAGGTGTGAAATTCTCATGCCTTTTGATCTGGTTCTCTTTGTGTGATCAGTCTCTGTCTGTCTACGGTCTCAGTGCTGTGAGTGATCCCAGAGCCTTGAGTATATTGCCATTCCGTGGCTTTTTGAGGTCACATTGTATCTCTGCCTTAGTTGAGCAATGAAACAATGTACCTTGTTAATGGTGACAAGGTCTGTCCAGCAATAAGTGTTACTGGTGGTCCGCAACGAGCAGTGTAAATGAAAACGGAGAGACAGAGATATTTTCCATGGGATTTCTTCTCACTTAGGGAATTTTTGGGTGCGGTTTAATTTTTTTTTGGGGGGGGGTGTTTCAAAATAAACTGTACAATCTTAAGGAGAAACTTGCTAGCACAAGGGATGAGGAACAGTTGTACAATTAATTGGAGCGATCCCTGGAGTTGCTCTTTTTTGTTAGTGGAATAAACACTGCTCATTTCCAATCCTGTGGCTATTTGTATTTGTTTCCCAAATTTTCCAGTACAAGGCTATGGTGGTTGTGGGTGATACAGGCCTAAGAAATTCTGCAACGATGGTTTCAACCCCTTGAGCCTTGTTTTTTGGGGGGCAGTTGGCTCATTGCCTACACAACGTCTTCCTGAAGGATGGCTGGTGCTGTTTTGGCTTTCCTTTCCTCACAGCTTTCCTTTCCTCACGGCTTTCCTTTCCTCATCATCCTGAGGAAGTCGGGCCTCTTTGTTGCTGATATACAGCTCTTCTGTTTATTCTCACCCTCTGTTCTTCACACCTTATCGGTCAGACAGTTCTTTCTCTTGCTTGTTTTTGATGATGCTTTTATGAGGAACAAATGTTGTTCAAATCCTTTGGACTTGCGGAAATACTTTCCCGGGGTAGCCTTTCAAGCAGTCATCTTACACTTGCTTGTAAGTGTAAACTTTGTTGTCTTTCCTTGCTGTTCTTGGGAAATCTGCTTTCAGTCTCCTTGCTTCCTCCCATTTGCCTACTGCTTTGGCTGCTTTTCTGTGCTTGGCTGTCCTGATGGTTTCATTTGAGTTTTCTCCAGCTTTTTGTATGTATGTATGTGCTCAGCTAACATCTACGAAATGCAAATTTCTATAAGAGAGCAATAGAGCTGAAGCTCTTTGTCTCTGGCCATGACTTTTTGAAGATACCATGTACCATATATCATCTCTCTAAAATTCAGACTCCCACATTTGATATTTAAAAGCCAATTTAGTGCTATCTAGAACAGGTCCGCGGGCCAGTACCGGGCTGCGGCATGCCTGCAACCGGTCCGCACAAACAAGGAAAACCCCATCCACAGGGTGCAGGCAGCACACAAAGCCACGCCCCCTTCGGTCCGCGGAAAAACCTCTCTCCACATAACCGGTCCCTGGTACCCTGGGGACCTCTGATCTAGAACGTAGAGAGTATTTCCTTTTCCTGAACCCCGTATTAGAAAATTTTGAAAGGCAAATAACACTGCTTTCAACTTTTAACAGTAGTAGTGGTGTTGCTTTGTAACTAAGTATGATTAAGTATTAACAAAATTCTCTTTCTTTCTTGTTGAGCTTGGCAAACACACCACTAGAATCAGATCACTGCGCTCAAAATGTTCATGGAAAAGTTGATTCAGTGAATGTGCAGTTATATTTCTAGAACACTGTCCTCTATTAACTCTTTTGCGTGTAACCAGAATTATAATCTGGTTTCATTTGAAGGAGTGAATAATGTTTTTCTTGTCTAGGTTTTTTGTTTGATTCCTGCTTAGGCACAGTCTGAATCTGTTATCTAGCTCATCTCAAGGCTGGCTAGTATCAGCCCAAAGGCTCTATTTTTATAGAGGAAGTCTTGGGTATTTCTGTCAAACAATGCAGTGGATATCTTTTAATTCACCCATATATTTTTCTAACTGCCATGGATTGATCAAACGTAACAATTAGTGTCTCAATGTGAAGAAACACTTATAGCGATAAAATACGCTAAAACCTTTTTGGGGAGCATTTTTTCCTCACACAAATCACAGATAGAGGTTCTCTCAAGATACATCATCTGTTCTCTCATTTTGGGGGGGCTAGTTCTTCTTTAAATACAAAAGTCATTTGTGATTGAAAATAATTCCCTGTTTTCTACACCTTTGTCCAAGCTAGAGAAGGATTTAAATTACAGGTAGTTCTTGAATACAGAATGCAGAATAATACGAGTTGGAAAGGACCTTGGAGGTCTTCTAGTCCACTTGATTCACATCTGTTTGTTTAATGACAGCTCGAAGTTATTGATAATCTTGGGAAAAGCGACTTATGAACTGTCCTTGAAATCATAACTGTCGTACCACGCCCCCCCCCCCCCCATAATCAAGTGATTGCAATGCAGACACTTTGCAACTGGCTTTTATTTGCGGTGGGTTGCCGCATCTTGTGGGTCCCGTGACCACAGTTTGTGACTTCCCCAGCTGGCTTTTGGCAAGTCAATTGGGGAAGCCAGATTCACTTTATGACCACACCAACTTACCGATGGAAATTCTGGCCCCACTTGTGGTTGTAAGTCGAAGATTACCTGTACCTGCTGTTTCCTTTAGTAAAAAAAAAAAAAAAAGCCCATCAATTTTTATTTGATGATGAATTTGTCACAGGCAAGTTCTCAAAATATTAGCTTCTTCTGTGAGCTCTTGTACTCCTCAGTCAAATCGACTGAATCTTGTCCGCATTCGTTTTGCCATTTGAAGTTCACCATTTGAGTGAACATCGCCATTATGCAACCTTCACTACTGGCTTCCAACAAGCAGAGTAACAGGGAAACGAGCTGGAGGTCTCAAAACTTTGATTGTGTGACCAAAGGATGCTGCGATCACCCAGAATTTATCTAATGATGATACCTGGAATTGCCACAACTGTCGTTCTCAGTTGAGCCACTCACGGGATATCACGCTTTATGACTGTGCCACTTAGTAATGGAGTTGCTGGTCCCAGTTACTGTTGTTAACCAAGGGACTGCCTGTACTTGATTACCGATGGCAGTTTTGGGGCAGCTTTCAAACAAGGGGTCTTCTATGGTGAATTGTAGTAATCTAACGTGGAGGTTACCCATGCTTCAGCAAGATAGAATTGTCGCTGTCCTTCATTTGTTGCCGAGAGACATTTCCTGCCATGTGAATGTCCAGAAGCCCAACGGAGACTGGATGAATCCTCAGAATGCAAAATTGGTTCTTTACTGCAAATGTTATTGTATTCAGAATATGTAAAATTTGATTTTCCTGGACAGATTCTTAAATTAATTCACCCCAGACCCAAAGATTATTTGTGGTTTACACATATCTGAGACTGAACTGCTACATTAGTTGAGACCTTGAGTCATTGCCTTAATCGTGACAAGGAATGGCTTTGAAATAGAGGCCCCTGTGCCCTATTTAAGCCAAACTGGGGGAAATGGAAGCTTATCTAAAGTTATTTGATTACTACTGGCCTTGACTTACAACAGTTCACTAGTGACTGTCCGAAGTTACAACAGCACTGAAAAAGGTGACTTACGACCGTTTTTCACACTTACAACCATCACAGCATCCCCCTGGTCATGTGATCAAAATTCAAATGCTTGGCAACTTACTCATATTTATGTCGGTTGCAGTGTCCCGGGTTCATGTTAATTGCCTTTTGTAACCTTCTGACAAGGAAAGTCAGTGGGGAAGCCAGATTCACTTAACAACCGTGTTACTAACTTAACAACCACAGTGGTGCCCTTAACAACTGTGGCAGAAAGGTCGTAAAATGGGGCAAAACTCACTTAACAAATGCCTCACTTAGCAACCGAAATTTTGGGCTCAATTGTGGTCGTTAAGTCGAGGACTACCTGTACCAAAAGGATACTTAAACTGGACTTTTTTGCTCTTTCTCTCTCTAGATTATGGAGGTCTACAGCCTGGGCGGTGTGCAGCCCCTCTCTCAGTTGGACAGCGTCTTGCGAGAGTTTTTAGCTGAGCTGAATGAGATCCCTCTCCCTGCTCACTGGGAGGTGCTGCCTCCACTTGGCAGCCCAGACCTGCGTCTTGTCCAGCACTCGAAACATTCCACCATGTCTGCCGCAGTCATTCACATCCGCCCAGGCCTTTTTTTCCATGTGGTAGTGAAAGGTCTGCTGGTGCCTCAGGAACATGAACTTTATGCCAGCCACCCTGCCCGCCTGACCACGGTTGATGAGGTGGTGGAACTGATCTGCGATCTGGAGGCCTACCAAATTTGTTTGGGTTGGCCTGCAGGGTGGCCTGCTGGAGAACGGTCTGAGGCCTGTGATGTTCTCGTTCATTCAGGCTGCTGCCCACAGTGCCGGCTCAACCCCTGGCCATCAGGAAGCGGCACTCACTGAGAACCAAGCTGGGCAAGGAATTTGGAGACAGATTCAGCCCTCCCTGATCTGAGAATGGGCAGTTAATCTAAGTTTAATTTTGACACTGGACATGGCTTGGATTTCTAAAAGGATAATTCCTTGCCATAAATAGCTTTATTTTTTCCCCCCTCTGTTCAACAGCTTGGCAAAAAAAAAATATATATTCCCCCTTCTTGTCTTCTTTCTGATTTTTTTCCCCCCTGATAACTTGCTTGTGCACTTCTGGTGTTCAGAGAGGTTTCTTTTGGCAACTAAATTCCAGTCTTGCTTTAGCCATTTACTCATGTCCTGCTAGAGAGATACCGGGTGGACAGTGTGTATCACAGCAGCTTGGGCTGACCACCAGTTTTGTGCACTTTTAAAGCTTTTTTATGTGTTTGGCAATGTAGTATTACAGGTTGATACGATGGGCATGTGGAGATGGGTTATGCATCCATTTGGGATCCTGTTTCCATTGTTTTTGCTTGCCTAGTCCCACTCTGTCGTATCTAGCGCACTCCTACAGTATGATCTTCACCAAACCCAGGAAAAATGGGATTTTACAGTAGAATCTCCTTCTTCAAACGAATCCCTATGGGCTAGACATTTCCCCCGATTTGTTTAGAACTTGAATTGTTGCCTCAAACATGTTTTCCTTTGCTTCGTGTTGTGGGGTTTGGATGGGGAATTCTGTTTGAGGATCTGCAAGACTTTTGCTCTGGGGAGCAGGAAAGGTCCCACAAATGGTGCCTGAGAGGAAGTTGGTGAGCTGCCATTCTATATGCTGAGAGATTCCAGCATGTTCTGTTCAGGGAAGTTCTACAGAAGCCATAGCTGTTTGTCACTTGCTAACTTGTGGTTTTGTTTCATGTCTTCCTTCAATGTAGTTGGCGGCAGCGGTAACAGCAACCTCTATCTTCTGCCCCTCCCCTATGCCTTTTTGCAGTCTGTCTGACTCTCATGATGTGCGATATTTTTCTTTCAGAAGAAAAGAATGAAACTATCCTCAAAGAAATAACAAATCAGAACTGGCTTCTATTTTTTTTAACATATTAAAAATTTGAAAGAGCAAATGGTCTTTGGCTGTTCTTATTTCTGTTCGAAGTGACAATCCTCAAACTGGTTTGTGAGAACATGGGAGAAGAGTAGCTAAGACTGCTGTGTAAATTTCTCCTAAGTCTTGATACCTTAGTTTTTTTGTGACTGTTCAATATGTATGCAAGGGTGACCCACTGACCATCAACTCACAAATTCCCTACAATGCACATGGGCTCAGAATTGTAGTGAGAGTGTTTTTAGCTTACATAAAGTGGTGGCATCTCTGTTAAATCAAGCTGTGGGGTCTCACAATATCATGTTTTCATGACTGGTTACAGTTCTCGGTCTTTTCTTATACAGAACCTCTTCGTTTGTCTTGTGAGTTTATTTATTTGTCAAATTTATGTAGCTGGCCATTTCACAAAACAAGTGACTTAGGGGAGGTGCATATAACAATCACTAGAACGGTTAATAAATACTTAAAAATAATTATTTTGATTAAAAAAACATTAAAAACTATAAAAGCAAAGATAAAATATGTAGTGGGCAAAAGGATGTTAATAATAAAGGGGCCACTTCACTGGTTCACTAGGACCTTGGGGTACTCAGGTCTGATGGCACAATCAGGTCTTGAGGGACCTTTGGAAGATCAGCAGTGATGGAGCCAGCCTCATGGGGGAGGGGAATTCCACAAAGTGATGCCACAGCAGAAAGGCCCAGTGCCTAATGCCCAACACATGTAATTCCTTAGATGACAACCTGTTACATGTTGTCTATGCTGGATCTGGTGGGATGGGCAGATGTAATTGGGGAGAGGTAATCCTCCAGAGAACCTGGCCTCATGCCATATAGGGCTTTAAAGATCAACATCGGTAACTTGAATTGGACTCCAAAACAAACAGGTAACCCATGCAACTTAGAGCAGAAGTGTAACATGTTCTATCAGAAACACACATAACTCTTTGCACTGCTGCATTTTGCAACGGTGAAGTTTCCGGATACTCTTCAAGGGCAGCCCCATGCAGAGCACATTACAATGGTCCAACCAGGAGGTGACCAGTGTGTGAGTGACTGTGAGTATGGCTCTCAATCTAGGAACAGGCACAACTGGCACCCAATATGAAGTTGTGCAAAGACCTTCCTAGCCACTATTGCCATCTGCTCATCAGGCAAAGGTTGTGAGACCAGGACTCTCAGATTGCTCACAGGGTTTGTTTGGGGCAATGCAACCCTGCCCAACACCAAAGAGGGCATTTCCAGAACCAGAGAACTCCAAAGCCCAAAGCTCAATATTGCCAGGGTTCAGGTGAAGCCTATTGCTCCCCATCCAGCCCCCCCACAATCTCCAGATAGTGGCACCCGACACAGTAGGGGTTGAGGGTGGGATTTCTTCTTGAAGAAAGGGGGTGAACCAGTATAACACTCTACTGCCCACCCACAATCTCCGTTCTGAGTTGATCTGGAAGGATATAATGGTTGATGATGTAAGCAACTGAGAGGTCAAAAAAGGGAAGGATGAATACACAACATTCATGCCAGATATCATCCAACAGTGCAACCAATGCTCTTTTTGTGCCATCCCAGGTTTGATTCTCTCCCCCCGCCCCCCAATCTAATACAAGAATATATATTACATCGATTCCTTTTTTCTTCTAGAAAACTCTATGGATTTTCTCAGGACTGTTCTCTCAACTGCACCTGACGTCCGGCTCTATTTTGGTTTTGCAGGCACCTTCTCAGCTCTCGGATGACATCCAGTCTGTGCCTTTCCCAGAAACAGAACATTCTGTACACAAAGCCTTTTTGTCCTCTGATGTTTTGTTCTGATAACATCCATCTTCCATGGCAACCTCCAGGTTCTAGAAGTTTCCTAGTGTCCCCTCCCTTAACATTCTTAACCTCATCATTACGATATGTTGCATTTCCAAGTTTCAGAGGTTAAAAATACATATCGGTTTCAGGTTTCACAAACCCAGATGTATGCTATGTTGATGCACATCGCTACTGTTTAGAAGGCAGTGTTGTTTAAACCAGCTGCTGCGTAGATTCTTTCTAATATGAATGTGTATAGGAGTGGACATCTTTTGTCCACTTGTGGGAACTGATGCTGAATCAGCCATGGTACAAATGATTGTGTGTGAGTGTATAGAGTTGAAGAGGCTGAAATGATGGGTTAACTCAGAACCTGACATGATGGTACCCATACTATTCCTAGGAAGCATCCGCAAACCCTCATAACAAAAAATGTTATTAAATTGATAAGTGTTTGAGATGTAGATATTCTCACATGTTTTGTGGGATTTCAGGGGGAGTGCAGAGGTTTTTCAGGTTTGGAAATCCTGTGAGATGGTTGTCATTTTTAATTTTCATTCTCAGTACTTAGAAAGTTTGCCAACTCTGGCTCCTTCCCTAATATTAACAAATAATCAAACCAATCAGATTTCCCCTATTTTTCTCTTAAAAGGGAAATTAAATCCAAACTTGCAGAAATAATTTGAATGTGAAAGATCAGGATATGGCCAGAAGTATCTTAACAGTCTTAGATTAATTCACATTTTTATTTGATAATGGTGATACTAAATAGTATTGGCCTTTTACTCTAACAAAAAATACTAAGTATCCAACATATTTTAGAAATCTGTCTGAACAGAGGTGGAACTGTTGTAATTACCCAGTGTAAGATTGGAGACGTTCAAATGCTGCCATCTAGAGGATCCAGAACATTATAGACAAGTTCCTCTGATAACAATACCAGGGAAAATTGAGGAAGAGATCTTAAAATGAATTGAAATAATTAAAAATATTAGGTGAGATGCATTTACACTTATTTTATGCAAAACATTTACACAGGTATGGGATGAAGGGTTGTGATCGTGGAAATTGCACAGGAAGATAATTTAAGCATTGATTCCTGTCTGAATATATAGGATAGAAGAGTAATACAGTTAGCAAAGGAGGTAAAAGTTTTAGGCTGCATCAACAGATCCATTGTTTCCAACCTGCTGGAAGGAATCACTTTTTTTTCTGCATGATTTACAGCTCATCTAGAATACTTTGGCTGGTTCTGCATGCTCATTTGAAGTAAGGTGGAACAGAAGGAAACTTTATAGAAACGTTTGTGAAATGATGAAAGAAATGAAAATGAAATGAAAATGAAAGAAAAAAATGCGAATGGTTATTTTAATAAAGATCAAAGACCAACCATCCATTGCCTTCACAGAGCAACTCTAAGTAGTGATGTAATCACTTAGGAAACTGATAGCTGGTAATCTAAATATTCACTTCCTCCACTACATTGTTGTATGATGCGCCCTAAAAATACTATATGCATCCCAAGGGATGGCTTTCTCTACTCAATTACCATTCTAAACTGGAGTTAGAGAGTGGACTTGCTTGTTTTTAGTTTTTACACTAAATCCATGGAGCATGTTGTTTCCAATGTCAGTTTCACAGACGCACATCATTCATTCTGTTACTATCTTCTCCTGTGCTGATGGCGCCATCTTTCTCTCCCGGATTGCAAATGACCTTTAGCAAAATCTCTTAAGCTCTGGCAATATTTTGTTTGCCATGATGAAAAGCTAGAAATGAGTTTCTCCGAAACAAGATTTTTGGTAATATTCTACCAAACACAGGTAAGATCAATTTGCAAAAGAAATTTTGCAAGGTATTTGATGCCTGTTGGTGTTGCTAATTCATGAATAATTAACATTGATTACTATTATTATTATTATGACCAAAGGTAGTTCTACTAAATATCAGGTTTTGGAATTTTGATTTTCAACCAAGCAATTTTTTTTCTTCAGAATTTTAGTGTGGGAAAAGTGACCATATTAGTTCTGGAGGTAGAAAGAAGTTGCGTTATATAAACTTTACCATAAGACTGCAGAAAGATCTAATCTACATTTTTAAAAGATAAGGATAGAGGCATATTATATAACTCTTTAATTTCACCACAAAGCCATCCATTTGCAAACCAAAAGTTCTGGTTTGGATTGCATCTTACAAAATGAAGTACTTTTTTCTGCTCTGATAGTTGGCAAGGTCTATGAACTGGTAAATGACATAGTAAAAGGAGATGACACTTCCCTGAGGCTGAGAAATTATACTTCAGTTAGGGATGAGTAAACCAGGTATTTATCTCAGAGAAGGTCTATAATTTTATTTTATTTTATTCATCAAATTTCTACACCATCCATCTCATCTGACTCTGAGCAGTTTACAAACAGTAAAATAATATGGAAACATGACTAAAAGCCCAATTAAAAACAAAATTAAAAATAAGGCGTGGTCTTAATGCTACATGATCAAAGGGTAGTTCTACTAAATACCAATTTTTGGCATGGATTTTCAAACAAGCCATTTTTTTCCCCTTCAGAATTTTAATGTGGGAAAAGTTACCAGGCATTGTGATGTTACTATCACAACCCACCTTCTTTCTGTCTATGGAGATTCTCAGTCATCCAGGTTATAGTTATCCCAAAGATGCTTTTTTTTTTTCACGAGGCAACGAACCAGTTGCCTTGTGGGAAAAAAAAAGCATCTTTGGGACCACCTTCTTTCTGTTCCCCCCTGTCATAACTCTCTGTGCTGAGTGAGTCCCTTTGCATAGAAGCTGCATAAACTCCCACTGTGATTTCTTCTCCTTCAAAAGGCAAGCACTTGTGTTGAAAAAAAGAGAAGATAGCTGAGGCTTCATCTGGATCTCTGGAATTCTTCCGTAGCTTTGCAATCAGAACACTGGTATGACTGTTCAGAAAAGAATGTGAAGAAAGTACTTTCTGAAAACTTTCCATGTATGAGCGCACTTTGAGGAATACTGCCTTTAAAGAATGTGCACTCAGCCAATTAGGTTTTATGGTAAACAAACCAAAGGCAAACCAGTAACAAATCATGTAGTTCATCTCTAAGAAGACAAGCAGACTTTGTCAGGTCCTCTAAAGTTGGCCTTAACTGTCCTGTAACTGTTTCCAGGATGAATTTGATTTATTTTACAGTGGTAACACTTCCGATTTTGTAGGGTGGATAGATGCCATTAACAGAGGACATCTCTTCTGTGTTTGAATGAATTTTAGCGACAACATACTTATACCAATTAACTATGAAAGAATTTTAATTGGTATAATTATTTATACGCACGTCACCAAGACCTGTCAATGTTGGGATAGTTGAACATTTAATAGTCATATTAGATCACTGATGACTCAACAGTTTTCAGAGTTTTGCATTTTTTTTATTTAAAGCAATGTCATATGTTTTCATATTATATACAAACCTTGCTTTTTCTAACCATATCAGTTTATCTAATTCTATTGAGAACATTACTTTCATGTATAGAATATCACTTATAAATGAAGAGCGTAATAAATAAATGACACCACTATCCCCAAAGAAGAGTATTATGGCTGTGTGCTAGGAAAAGATACTGCGATTTCATTGCACATTCATGGCAACTTTGATACAATATGATTTTTTTTAAAAAACCTAGTTTTACCATTTCTATGCGTTGTTAAAAAATGCTGGGTTCTGCATGATTAGGCGATGGGACCGAATACTTTTTGGGATCAACTGCTTGGAAGGTGGAGTTTGAAGTCTCATTGATGGAGGCTGTAGGTTCTGGAGGAATCTTGGGTGGGATGGAATTTAGGGCTTCCCCTAATGTAACGGAGGGCTTTAAGGGACTATTTGTCGAGAGGGTGAATCCTGGAGGCTCTTTGACTGAAATGTTAGATTTTGGAAGATTCTCAGATAGGAAGGTGGTATTTGGGAACTTTCTTATAGAAACTGTAGGCTTTGAAGAACCCATGGCTGGAAGCTCAGAATTAGGCCATTTTTTTAATGGGAGAGTAGGTTCTTCAGGGTACCTGTCTCGGAAAGGAGTAGTCAGAAGATCTACTCGTGGGTGGGTAGTCTTTGGTCTCTGGTCACTAGTAAAGACTTTTTCTGAGACTGGCGGTGAAGAGGTGACTTCTTGCAGGTCACAGCCTGCAATATATTTCCTCAGATCTTGTCCTTTACAGTGTATGCTCCAGGAAGTCCTGTAATGAACAATTCTTGGTCAGAATATTGCTGCCATTCAGTTGACTAGACATGTAGTTGGGAAGACCAAGGTATGAATGTTGCCACATGGAAGCCTGAGCCCCCAAATAACTGCCAAATTGTACTAATACTCAAGGCATCATGTTTCATCCCTCCATAATTCATATCATTCCCTTAACAAATCTTTCTGTTCCGTCATCACTGAATATGATATGCAGAAAGGGTAGCCAGCCTACAGCCCCAGGGCCTTGAACAATCTCTCAATCCCCTTTTTGGGGGTCTTTACAGTCCCCATGGTCATGACTGCTGAAAACTGATAGCACAACTTCCTGTTCTGAGGTGAGAAGCACCTGATAATTGCAGTGTAAGTCCTAAAATAAGCATATCAATAGACTTTTAAAAATAATTTTCCCCTTGAAATGCTGACTTTGGTAGCCAAAAGTGTCCTTTCTTGCTCCACCGGGAAAATGCGCAATTCTGGACAAAGTAATGGTGTCCTCTGTTGTCCTGCACAGATTGCTTTGTTCATCGCAGGAGAAAAAGCAATGTAATGATTTCCTGGGTTCTGCACAGAGAACTGGATCCCACCAAGAAAAAGGCCTTCACACAGAGGACAGGACTTCTCCCCCTTAAGTTTTTTTTCACTGATGACATTTTGCCTGCTGGGGCAGGTGAACAAATGACTCTAGTCTCAGATCCAGGTATGTTGGACAACTTTCAGAGTTCTGTGAGTTGCATCTCAAACATTTCTGGAGAAAGGCAGACTAGAAAAACTACATTAATGTTCTGCCCATGATCAGTCTGGTGATAGTGCTTTCCTTCTCCTTTGGTGAGCTTTCTTGAACTGAATTTGGCCTTCTTGCTTTATTTCACTTTAAGCATAGGCAAAACGTCCAAAATGCAACATTTAGAGGAGAGGCAAGCACAATTCCTAGCTTTAGAAGTGACTTCTATTTTTTGCTTTCCTGCCTTCTTTGGAGAACAGGAGCAATGGCAACTACAAATAATCACCCCAAACTTTAGCCTTTTGTGGAGCTATCCAGGCAACATATAGACCTCTCCAGTGAATTCATGACAGTTTTCTTCCAGAGCTACCTTACTTTCCTTTTGGTATATGTGATTGATAACAAAGTAAATAAGAATATAATAATCCATTTACCATGCTGCAAAGCCCTTGCTTTTTTGGACAACTCTCTTGGCACATTGAATATCATCAGTAATGTTATCATCCTGCAGAGCTGAAGAAGAAAAGGATGGGAGAATTGAAAAGTCTACTTGAGCATAGTTATCGTTAAAGTCAGAGGAAGTACTAAATTGAGAAAGGTAAAGTAAGTTGATTCTTGGATAAGTTCATACTTTGTCTATGCCAATATGTGGTTAGTTTAGTGGCTTAATGTAGGTTGTGTGACTCCAGACCCAGCCACTCTGGTTTGGCAATCAACGTTTCTAATCCATTATAGTATGAACCTAGCCAATGACTTATTGAACAAACCATCATGGTAATAACAAGGCAGACTTAAATCAATGTATAAACTCATCAATGTGTAAACATTAATGTGTAAACCCAACTCAAAGTTGGGTTACAATGTTGGACTGTTGCAAAAGTAATTCTCATACTAGAGTATTCCAATGCCTCCAGACTTGCAGTGAGGTATATTCTCCTTTTGAAAGCCTATTCAGTCCTTGTTGTCTGCTAGAGCACTATGAAACTCAATGCATTTGACTCTGTAAGCTCTGGATATTGTTAGTTTTGAGAAGAAGATAAGAAAAAAAACAAGAGAAGTGCTTCTGAGTGAATATTTTGAAAGAGGTAGCCCTTGAAAGAATATAGGAAAACTAAAGAAAACAAAGGAAAAGAGATTATTATAATACTCTTATATTAATCAATACTCTTATATTATAATACTCTTATATTAATCAAAGGGGCATCTCATCTGGATTTTGCGTGGTCATTGTCAACCTCACAGAGGATACAGTGGAACTAAAGAGGTTTCAGAAGAGGGTAATTAAGGTGATCAAGGGACTGGCACAACTTCCTTATCAGAAAAGGTTGTGACATTTGGGCCTTTTTCATCTAGAAAGGAGGTGAATAAGAGAGGACATAATTGCGGTATATAAAATTACACAAGATGTGGATAAAGTAGGTAAGGAGAAGCTAAAGTAGGTAAGGAGATCATGGAAGGTCATGATTTCTTACCTTCACAACTTAAGTTGCAATAGTTGCGTGCATGTGGTGTCTTGAAATCGTCACACCACCACTTTGCGCTTAGCAAGAAGATCCCATGATTGGTAGCCCTTGGTCCCACATTGAGGGCTGAGGTATCAAAGCCACTGCTATGAAACACCAAACAAATCCCTGGAGGTAGAGGAAAGCAGGCTCAAAAAAAAAAATCATATGATGGTCTGAATCACCATTTCCCATCAAAGAACGATAGCAGGAACCAGTTATGGAAGGAGAGAGCTACTTGTAGCCCAAAGAATGAATGAGTTCTCTAGAGCTTCCAGAATTCCATGGCTGAAATTTGGCTATCTACTATCAAGACAGTTGGGCTGAATGGAGCTACATAGCTGCATTAAAGACATTTCATAAAAAGCATCATTTCAGGATCACCGAATGTTAACAGATTGCATTTCGAAAATAGACAAGTAGTGTTACAAATACACCAAAGGCATAAAATGAAAAGCTGCTGTGGGGAATCAGGATATTTTAGCATAACTGAGGAGGCTACAAGCAGAACAAAATGAGGAGCACTCACACTCTGCTATTGTGGTGCCTGAAAATCCCTCCAATCCATTGTCCTTCAGGATGGCTGAGAGGTTGCATCTGTCAAAGATGATAGCATTGCTCCTCATTGCCCCTGCAACGATGAGAAAAAGAAGAACTAAGTAGGGAGTCTTCATTTCAACACTGCAATGATGATTGGGGAAACATAACATGGTTCTTTATATACTGCAGGGAGGAGATGGAGCTGCCCAGCTGCCCCACATAGTAGGACTATGTGCCAGTATCCCTCTACCCCCAGGATAGGATTTCTTCCCTCACTGAATGCTCAAACATCCTACACATTCTTCAAAACAATGTCATCTATTGCTTCCCTGGGTCTCTGTTCACAATGTCGACCAACCTTCTCAACTGGAAGAATTATGGAGAAGAGGAATTGTGGCAGGTGCTGATTGTGGCATCACTCACAGTGCCACTGGGGCTTGAAAACCTGACACCTGACCAGTTGTTAAGGGTACAAGAGACCTAAAAGTGGGTGTCCCTGCACTGCTAAAACAAATGGCTAATGCTCTGGAGTTGCTGAAGGAGTCCATCCCGTAAGGTGGATCCAGGGCTACACCTGGGCAACTTTGTCAATTGCCCATGTGTATTACAAAAAAAGGACTTTGGTAAATCCTTTAAAACAAAGCAAGCAAATGAACAGACATCCCCCAATACCTGATCGGATAAAGGAGAATATTTGTAGCTTGGGGTTGAAAATGAGGGGTCCTTGTTGCTCTCTGAGCTTGGTTGTTTTCTTGCAGACGTTTCATTACCCAAACTAGGTAAGATCATCAGTGCTGATCATTGCACTGATGCTGCTGCCTAGTTTGGATAATGAAACGTCGGCAAGAAAACAACCAGCTCAGAGAGCACCAAGGCCCCTCACACCTGATTGGGAATGTATTTAAGATGGAAAGGGCCTTTGATAAAGATAGCGAGATGGGCCCCTCATATCATGTAGACTGAGGTTAAAAGCATGCACAGAGCACAGTGACACTATCAAACAATGCTCTTATCCAACCAAACCCCAACCCAACCCAACCTATATCAAACCAAACTAAATGGCTTTAAAATGCTGACTGAATCTAAGAGACTGCACATAGCACAATAATAATAAATGACACGTCAGATCAAAGAAAACCAAATTTCTACAAACTAAAAATGGCAATAGCTTCCTTTTTGGAAGGCACTTCTTCCCTCTCCCTTTCCTTTTCTTCCGTCTAAGCTGTTGAGCCTGCTAACCAGAGCAGCGTCCATTGCGACACCTGAAATGTTGTGCAACCTAAGAATCATATACAGGTAGTCCTTGACTTACGACCACAATTGAGCCCAACTTTTCTGTTGTTAAGTGAGACATTTGTTAAGTGAGTTTTGCCCCAAGTTATGACTTTTCTTGCCACAGTTGTTCAGTGAATTGCCGCAGTTGTTAAGTTAGTAACCTGGTTGTTAAGTGAATCTGGCATCCCCATTGACTTTGCTGGTCAAAAGCTTGCAAAAGGGGATCACATGACCTTGGGACACAGCAACGGTCATAAGTATGAGTCAGTTGCTAAGCAGCTGAATTTTGATCACATGATCGTGGGGATGCTGCAAAGGTCGTAAGTGTGAAAATCGGTCATAGGTCACATTTTTCAGTGCCGTTGTAACTTTGAACAGTCACTAAATGAACTGTTGGAAGTTGAGGACTACCCGTATCCCTTTTGACTGCTGGATCAGGTTTGGGGCCTGACAGGAGTTATCTTGGTTGTATATAGGTGGGAAGGAGTTGTAAAGGGTGATTCATTTTTCCCCTCTTTTCTTCCTTTTGATATGCAGATAGAGCGATTAACTTTAGAATAGACAGTTTTGTGGCAGCTCATTCTCCATCAGCAGCACCAACATTTAGGTTCGCTTTGGGATTTGTGACTTTTCAAGCTTTAAATTTAAAGGATGACCTCTTTGCAGCTGCTATTATCACAGGTATGGTTAAAAAAAGCACTCATATAATTTACTTGGACTTCAGTAAGGCATTTGATAAAGTAGATCACAACCTACTACTTGACAAGATAGAAAAATGTGGGGTAGACAGCATCACCACCAGATGAATCCGTAGCTGGCTGACCGGCCGTATTCAGCGTGTGGTCCTCAATGGAACTGCATTTACATGGAGGGAAGTGTGTAGTGGGGTGCCCCAGGGCTCTGTTCTGGGGCCAGTGCTCTTCAACATCTTCATCAACGAGTTGGACGAGGGGATAGATGGGGAACTCATCAAATTTGCAGACGACACCAAGGTGGCAGGAATAGCCAACACTCCAGAAGACAGGCTTAAGATACAGAAGGATCTGGACAGATTTGAACACTGGGCACTAACAAAATGAAATTCAATGGTGAAAAAAGCAAGGTTCTACGTTTAGGCAAGAAAAACCAAATGTACAGGTATAGTATAGGGGGTACCTTGCTCAATAGTAGTAACTGTGAGAGGCACCTTGGAGTCCTAGTGGACAATCACTTAAATATGAGCCAGCAGTGTGCTGCAGCTGCCGAAAAGGCCAACACAGTGCTAGGCTGCATTAACAGAGGGATAGAATCAAGATCACGTGAAGTGTTAATACCACTTTACAATGCCTTGGTAAGGCCACACTTGGAATGCTGCATCCAGTTTTGGTCACCGCGATGTAAAAAAGATGTCGAGACTCTAGAAAGAGTACAGAGAAGAGCAACAAAGATGATTAGGGGACTGGAGGCTAAAGCCTATAAGGAACGGCTGCTGAAATTGGGTATGTCTAGTTTAATGAAGAGAAGGACGAGGGGGGACATGATAGCAGTGTTCCAATATCTCAGGGACTGCCACAAAGAAGAGGGAGTCAAGCTATTTTTCAAAGCGCCTGAAGGCAGGACAAGAAGCAACGGATGGAAACTAATTAAGGAGAGAAGCAACCTAGAACTAAGGAGAAACTTCCTGACAGTTAGAACAATTAACCAGTGGAACAACCTGCCTCCAGAAGCGGTGAATGCTCCAACACTGGAAGTTTTTAAGAAGAGACTGGACAGCCATTTGTCCAAAATGGTATAGGGTTTCCTGCCTGAGCAGGGGATTGGACTAGATGACCTCCAAGGTCCCTTCAACTTTATTATTATTATCATTATATTATATTATTGTATTATTATTATTATTATTATTATTATTATTATTATTATTATTATTATTATTATTATTATTATTATTATTATTGATCATCGCACAGTCAGCCAGATGTTTAGACTGGATTTGGCATTTTGTCTACCTATCGAGTCCTTACCAAGGACCTGGGATAGGCAGATGTGGATGTTTGATGTTATTACAGATATCGTCGCAGGATGGAAGCAATTCCTAGTAAGGCTGCCTTTTGCAATTGACTAATGGCGAATTTGTCAATGCCAATGGTGTTCAAGTGGTGCTCCAGTTGTTTTGGGATTGTACCCAAGGCGCCTATTACTATTGGTACTACCCTTGCTTGCTTTTGCCACAGTCTTTCTATTTCTATTTGTAGGTCTTTGTATTTTGTTATCTTCTCCAGTTCTTTCTCGTCTATTCTGATGTCTCCAGGCACTGCCACGTCCACTATCCAGACTTTTTTGTCTTTCTTATCGACAATTGTTAAGTCCGGGGTGTTATGTTGCAGGTGCTTGTCTGTTTGAATTCTGAAGTACCAGAGCAGTTTAACTTTATCATTTTCTATGACTTTCTCTATTTTTATTTTTATTTCTAAAACTATGTTTTATTTGCGGCGCCTGGTATGGCACATAATATAATCATGCTGAACACCTTTACAAATATTGCTCCTTGATTTTCACAAAGGTCAACAGCAATTTTTAGTTCACCCATGTTACATGGCAGTCCCAAGACAAACAGTCGCAAAGAATTGGCAACGACCGAGGGGCTGAGCAAGAAAACATTGTGATATTTATATAGCAAGGTTATTCAACATAATTTCATGTGATTTATTAGGGCCAGAATTGCCTGAATGTCTTTTACATGGTGGCAGGGCAGACATTGGCTGCTCGGGAGATTATAATTATAAACTGGGGAATTATCAGTAAGACAGAGGAGATTATTGGAACATTCAAGTGTAAATATATATTGTAGAACAGGGGTTTTCAAACTTGGCCCATTTAAGACTTGTGGACTTCAACTCCCAGAATTCCTCAGTGTGCTTGGCTGAGGAATTCTGGGAGTTGAAGTCCACAAGTCTTAAATGGGCCAAGTTTGAAGACCCCTGTTGTAGAAAATGCAAATGGAGTGGGTGGTCCTTCGAAGATGGCATGCTAAGTGACAGGGCCATTTTTCTCTCCTGCTGGCAAAAAGCTGATTTTGCCACCACAGCTGGCTCTCTGGCGGCATGTTCCCTAAATTTGAACAGGAGCTCCTAGGAATAACTCAACATAACCCTCAGGTGACTGTAGACTTACCTGAGAAGAGGGAAACTATTATTTTCAAAATATATTCATCAGTATTCTAACCGGGGGAGGGGAATTATGTTTATGTTTGTTGTTGTTTTTACTTTTAATGCACATTCATTTTCTTTCTTCGTTTTGTGTAGTTTCACTTTGTTTTGTATTTCCCCCCCCCTTTTTTTACAGTTTGTATTTTAATGTTTTGAATAAAAAATAAATATTTATTGAAAAAAAATGCAACCTGGCAAGATACAGAGGAGGGCATGAATTGGGAGAAGCTGACAAAAGAAATACACGGTCTCTCGGTTCATTGCTAGGAAATGGGTAGAATATCCATAAAAGGACCTGCCATATAGCATGTAACTTGCAGGCGTTTGAGTATTACAGGAACTTTGGGCATTCTAGGGTTAAAAGGTAGGGACCCGGAACGAGGCCATCAAACCTCATATTCCAGCCAACTCTGCTGGGAAGAGAACCAATTCAATAGCACAAACAATAGCTCTGGGGACCCAAGACACTTTCATTTTTCTGCCTTTCCTAAGAACAACAAACAGTGCAGGGCTAGGCTGGGAAATATGCATTTGCAGATATGGAGTGCTCTCCTCCCCAGCAACCTGCAGTAAATTGTCTTGTTACTAAGAAAACAAGTCCTGAGCTCTACAGGGGAATTTTACATTTTGATTACTCAGCCAACTAGCCACTGAATACATTCACCGGAAGTCTTCCACACTGTGGAAGTGTTGGGGTATACACAATAGCTCTGTTTTTCCTTTGGGTCTTCCATTTTTCCACCTTCTTGTTAGGTTACGCTTTGGTTGGATTTAGTCTGTGCTACACCATAACACATTTGTTTGTTTTTGTCAAGCATTTTTGCAGTTGATAATAGTATGTGACTTAGGATATGTGGATTCAGCCAATATTAAATCATGCTTAAGCAAACTGTAGCCTGAACAGTGGATGAACTCAGCCTGATTTTATTTTTGTTGACTTATGGTTTGCTTCCAGCAGCTATCCTGATTTCCAGTAATCATACTGCTGTTGAAAGAAAAATCTTCATCAGGGTCCAGTCCAAGCTGGGAATAATCAAAATGGAGACTGCTTTAGAAAGAAAGTTGTAGTTTATTGAAGAATAGAGCCAGACAGAAAGATGGCTCTGGGAAAGCTGACCACATGTAATAGGGAGTGGTGGGTTTTTATACCTTCTTGGGGTTGTTTGGAGTTGTTCCTGTGGCATGAACTTTGACCTGAGTCTGAGTGTGCCTTTCTGGTATTCTGATGGTGGTGGGTTAATCCTATTATGTCTCAAAGGTCATATCCTGCTTCCCTGGGGTGTGGCTGATGTCTATGTCCTGTGTTGGATTTTTTTGATGTGAGGGATTGTTGATTCTAGGGATCTTTGTCTTTCTAATCCAAGCTTCCTGGCTCCAATCTTTCTGACAAGATTATCACATCTGCATTTCTGCAGATCTGGTTTCTGTTTGGGGCAGAGAGACTTGGGGAGGGCGGTTGGTTTCTGCCTTTAAGATCCTTTGGGGAAATATTATATTCTGCCTTTTAAATATTCCCAAAATATGTCTTTCTCTGGGGGGGGGGGTGCTGTCCTCCCACACTGCCTTGTTTATATTTTCTCCCCATCCAGTAACCCTCCCTATTTCAGGTTTTTCCCACCAATTCCAGTTTTCCATCGGTTTCTGTTTTTCTTTAATTTTATTTGGGTTCCTTTAAGCCTCTTTCAGCAATCTTATACCTGACCTATTTGCTGCTTATCTACTGTGAAATAAAGGAATCCCCTCCTGCAATTTCTTCTCCTTTAGGCCCACCATCCTGCCAGCACCATTTCTGGGAATTTATGTGATGTTGTAATCCTAGCTCAGTGAATGCTGCTTCCTCCAGAACACCAAAAACACTCTGTTTTTATCCTCATCTAGTTAGAAGAGTCTTGTGAAGTTTAGGCATCCATCAGAATTCTCCACCTTTCTTCTGATGGTCTTGAAGACCTTTAGCTAGCCGAACTGAGTGGAGGGAATCATATTGTATGAGTCTTGGGGTGAGACACCAATGCAAAATTTGTCCATTACCTAGGTTGTAAAGTCTGGGAATAGAGAAAGTTGCTGTGCAGGTTTTGAGGTTTTGCTTGATAAAAAAATACAGAAAACCAGAAGTTGCCTTTAAGCTTTACGTTTTTATTCAGCTGAACAAAGACGGGCTCCTCTAAAAGAGAGAAGCCCTGAATGACAAGAAATCCTTGTATTTATTCTTTCTGATTACATAAGCAATCCACCCAGCAAAGCTGACACACATAAGATAGAGACTTCACCCTGAAAGGCTGCCACACTGTAGATAAGAAGGGAGAAAGCAGAAGTAGCTAAAAATGTTCCCTTTTGGGTGTTTCCCTAAAGACATCGTACCTTCCCGGGTGGGTTAGGACATTGGGTGTTTTCCTTGCTGTCCTTTCATGACCCTGTATCCATGACTCTGCAAGTGCCCAAAGACAGCAGGGCCATCTGCACATATTCACAATTGATACTTCCTATGCTGTCTCCTAATTCCGGGTCAACAAAGTTGTGAAGAGAATACAAGTCTAGCCTTGCCCCTCAGGTTTTTCCACAATGGCCCCACATCAAATATTGCAGACCATTGTTTGCTATGATTGGCAGCGCAGATGAGGCATAGATGTGCTTTCTATAATGAATTCAGCACCAACAGGTAAAATGTTATATTTGGGATCTTTCTCACAGCTTAGTTCATGAGGCAGCAGAAGAGAAAAATCTCCCTTTATAAAAACATCATTTGACTTGCAGTTGTGAACAAAGCAATGTGTGTTATAGGCTTGTGCAGAAGGCCAAAGTCAATGGTCAAAATGTGATTGGGAGCACTGAGAGCAAGCAGTTATCTAGGTGTTTTGGGGAACACCTTAAATTAAATGTGACTTTTTCTAGAATGGCCCATATGGGTGCCAAGAAAAGGTGCACCTGCTTTAAAGTATTCTTGATGGGTTGGTGTGTCTGTGTGTGAATCACATTTTGACCTTTGAATCTGGATCTCCGCAGGCCAAGGAAATACGCACAAAAACGTACTTGCTGATAGGGGTACCCCATTCATACTGCTACACTATGATTTTAGGAAAGATAAATAGGGTGCCGAATTTTTAAAAACATACACTAGGTTTGCTCTGTATATTGGGAAGATTGCAATTAAAATGCATATGTAAGAATCAATGTTGAAAACCTGGACTTTTTTTCTGAAGAAATCTGCTAACTCAGCAAAAATAGGACAAAGAAAGGCTAACATAGGAAAAACGGTAAGTGAGCAAGCCCGACATATTTAATTTTCGTTGCTGCAATTCAGTCAGCCTGAACACAGACCTACATTTTCAGAAAAATGTCCTGAGATAGTGTTTCTCAATCATGGTGCTGGCTGGGGAATCCTGGGAGTTGAGTCCATCTATCTTAAAGTCACCAAAGTTGAGAAACATTGCTCTGAGAAATGGAGCATTTACTGAGGAAAAGACTGTCCAATAAATTCTTTTTCTTAAATTAAGAAAGTGGGATTATTAAAAAAAACTTGTCTCCTCATGCTCTTCTCTTTGAATGTTCACTTTCTTATCAATGCAATCTTAACAGCTTTAGAAGTCTGGGTGGGAGAAGGGAATTAGTTATGAGGGAAAAGAACTGTTTGTTTTTAGGTGAGTTTTAACAAGGGCTTAATTGTCAGGGTTACATCTTAATTGTCAGGGTTACACATCTAATGGATTCATAATGTAATCAAAATGTAATGAAATACATTATTGAACTTCCCTTCTTATATAAATAGCATGCATTGTTTCACAGGAAAGCAGCTGGGGAGGAAAGGGAAACGGAAACTGAAGGAAAGTAGGGCTAGGCTTAATGTGTCAAGCATTCCTACATTAGAAAAAGCAAATAAACCCAAAACTGATGGTTACATAAAATACCCTTTCTTTGCTTTGCTATTGTTTCTTGTGCCTGTTTGTTTCTTGTTGCAATCCTGTGGTCTTTTGTGGTTTGCAAACCTGAGGTTTTTTCCACGGGGTACGAGACTGAGTCCCAGATTAGGAAGCATCCTTGGCAATTTTCAAACTTAGAGGTGTCTTTTTTGTGGTTTTTTGACATCAAAATGCTGAGTTTGTAAGGAGGCAAAAGGAGGACCCTGTTGTGAGTCCGTGCCAGCCAGTGGACCCGGCAGCTGAGTCTGGGGTATCAGAGGGGGAGGGGTTTGGAGAGCCAGCAGAGTCAGAGAGAGACTCTGATGAGTTACAAGACTCACAATCTGCTGAAGAGCCTGGCCCCTCCAATCGTGTTCCGGATGAAACTCAGCTATGTGGAGAGGATGAGTCAGACCTTGAGGATTCACAGCTGGTAGACATTTTTGATGCTCGTAGACGCAGGCAATTATCTAGAGCAAGTCAGCAGCAGTCAATACGACAACTCCAGGGGAGGAGGAGAAGGCTTTGAGAAGCCACGCCTTGGGAATGCTTTATAAAAAGGGAAGGTGTGGGCGTTGCTGGTTGCTGAAGGCAACCGTTTGTAAAGAACTTCCAGGGATCATGGTCTGTTTGTTTTACCAGTGAATTTCTTGTTTAACTCCTGCTCTGTTTTGCTTTTGTAACCACTTATCTCAGTGATGGCGAACCTTTTAGAGACCGAGTGCCCAAACTGCAACCCAAAACTCACTTATGCATCATCAGGTGCCGGGTGGGTGTGGCCCATTGGGTGGGTGTGGCCCATTGGGTGGGCGTGGCTGCGGTGGTAACGGCAGACTGGGTGGGATTAAAAAATTCAATCAATCAATTCCAACTTTGCAAGATCTCTTTTTTCCCCCGTGAGAAGTTGAAATTGACTGATTGAACCTTTTTTTTTTTTTGCACATGGCGGCGGAGGCCTAAAGTGAAAAGGTTTTATAAAACCCAGCTGAAGGCCTAGGACTGGGGCAATGGCGCGCGTGCCCACAGAGAGGGCTCTGAGTGCCGCCTCTGGCACCCGTGCCATAGGTTCGCCACCACTGACTTATCTGTTGGGAAAGTCTTTTGTGTTTTTGTTTTGGAGAAAAACTTATCAGGACTGTTTTTGAAATAAAAAGAGGTTGGTTTTTGCAGCCTACTGTTAAAGAGGGGTTGTTCTTGTGACGCAACAAGGACGGACGTAGGCTGGAACAGAACAGACCCATTGG
The DNA here is from genome assembly GCA_023970755.1 of Azemiops feae. NCBI lineage: Eukaryota > Metazoa > Chordata > Lepidosauria > Squamata > Viperidae > Azemiops > Azemiops feae. The sequence continues at coordinate 732,113 of JALGBA010000105.1, forward strand.
AGGAACCTGTACCCTGATTTTTGGACACACTGACAGTGTGAAGGCGGCAGTGGTGGGATTCAGATATGTGAACAACCGGTTCTCTGTGTGGATGCCGCTTCTGGAAGTCCATTCTGGGCCTGGGCAACAAAAACTAGCTACCAGTTCTGCCAAAGTGGTGTGAACTGGCTGAATCCCACCACTGGAAGAAGGCTAATGCTACCCCAGGAACTGACACAAACCTTACTTTTCCTTCACTTATATACCAGCCAGGCTTTCAATTTCTCCAAAGTCAGAACATTGGAAGGAGAAATTACATCTGATTGGTGAGATTTGTGTCCAAATTTGGATGTTTTTTTTTGTCAAAGGAACATGAAGAGGCCTTTAGAGCAAGTCAGGCAATTTTTTTTTAAAACTGTGCTTGTGATAGAAATGTTTACCTTCTTTCCCTCCTTTTTCAGTTTTTTCATTTTGATATTGCAAAGCACAACGTTGTTTCATAAACCTCATAAAAGTAGTGGCTATCACACATTCTAACACATTTCTAGCACACATTCACTGCTACCACAAACCCATAGAGTTCAAAGTACCCTGGTTTCTTACAATAACTTTATTAAAAGCAGCTTAGAATGAGGCAGGACATAAAGAAGAAAAGTATTGCTTTTAGATAAATACTGATATGAGTTTTATAGATAGTGAAGTGTGTATTAGAATAAGAAGTAGAAAATGGAAAATGTCAAACCACAGGTTCATCTGTCGGTCACGCATGAGTGTCAAGTATGAAGCTCTGTTACAGGTAACCACATGTGTCTCGCTTGTAACTAACCACAAATGTACTGCCGGAAACTTAGATGCTTTGGCAAGACACCTGTGACCTCGATCAATGAGAGGGGGACAAGATATTTAGCTACTTTAGCATAGCAACAGGGGGGCTGTAATTCAAGTAACCAATCAATGCTAACAAGTTACATTTCCGTGTTTTGCTGCTTCTGAAGAGTATATATATACTTGTTGTTCCATAAGAAAGGGGTTCAGAGGTTGCTACGATTACGTTGCTCTGAACCTTTGCGCAAATAAAACCAACTTCTTTTGATTCCGGGGTCTGAGTCTTGTGCTTTTCTGCAACAAGAATGTTGCATGAAGATCCAGAAATCTCAGAACCAGCATAGTACCTGAGATATGGCCCAGGGAATGTAAAATATCCTTTGGCTTCATTTGCATAATTGCTCAATTAATCTCTCTCTCCCCCCCCCTCTTTTCCTTTCCCCAGATAACTTGGAGAAACACGTTCCAGTTGTGGTTATCCATAAGGAGGTACAAATAGTCCAGATGGCAACCATGGCTGCATGATTGAAGCCACTATATTGATGTTTTTGATGCTCCTGGTTCTAATGAAATCCTGGTCCACGGGGGTTGAGATAGCTAGTCAGAGACTGCTCTTGTCTCCCTACAGAACCAATGGCCTTTCTGTACCACTGGCTGTGGATGATAACTATAGAGCTGTGCCATGCAACATCCTCACTTCAGTGGACAAACTTTGCAGCAAAGCTAAGCTGTATTTCCCCCAAGTTATCCTCTTCTCTCATGTCTCTGAAAGGCATTTAGCACCCATCTGCACAGTATTCTTCCCACACACTGAAGCGTTCAGCTTGAAGAGAGTCCAGCCTAGTGGTCACTGCTCACCCTGAGCTGCCATTTGCTAAGCCCAGAGAAGCAAGAAACTCAATGGCTGCTCTCTCTGCAGCAGCTTGCCCATCGCACTGCTTGCTCTCTTCCTGCCATCAGAGGCTATTTTCCCACAAGTTTAGTTATTATGCTCCATGAATCAAAAACAAAAAAGGGCTAAGAAGCTGATCACTCAACTCACCATCACTTTATAAAACTGTTTAGTTAATAGTTATTTGTACAGTCTTAAGAGTAGCAACTAGCAATTCTCAGGGATAAATCATAGCACAAGAAAAGCAAGAACAAAACTCATTTATGATTGGAGACATCTTCTACTATCATCAAGTCATGCCTACATGGTTAGATCCATATTGAAGTCAGGCTTTTATAACACTGCAACTATGGTATGTTTGCATGACACCATAAATCACTAAGGAGGAAATAACCTGTGAGTTATTTTGGGGTAGTCAAACAACACTTTCCCCTTTCTAACAACACAAGCAAAATCATTGCTTGCCCTCCCTAAGGCTCTTCTCCTGAGCCATATCAGATGACATTCTTTGGTAGATGGGGCCTACTGCCCCATATTGGGCCCTAGATGATCTGGGATGGCCCCATGGCTGTCAAGGTGGCCAGGAACTCCCAAGCAGACTCAGATCTCACTCCCAGAGAAGGCAAATTGAAATCTTCTAGGACCATTAGTCTGGAAAACTCCACTACCAATCCAGGATTTAAGTCAAGTAGCTTAGGCTGGGAGATTGTAATGCAGCATGGAGACTGGTACAGTGGGGACAATCCTAACTGATTCCTAGATCCCAACTTAAAGAAAAGCAATTCACATCTTGTAACTTGCAGAGCAATGCCCTTGAAAATCATTACAGCCTCCCAGATAAGTACTATACTTCCACCCCTGCTCTGGAGTCTCGGCTGATGCCAGGTGGGTACATTTCCAAGAGGGGAATACTCTCTTTGGGATCCAACCAAGTTTCAGGAATACTTGCAAGCATTTCATTACCTTAACCAGGTAACATCATCAGGGTAATGAAACGCTTGCAAGAAAACAAGCAAGCTCAGAGAGCACCAAGGACCCCTCATTTCAACCCTGAGCTACAAATATTCTCCTTCATTGGTTATCATGGTTAATTAGAAGTGTAATTGAAAGGATTCTCCTGTTCTGTTTCTGTAGCTTGCCTGGCAGAAAATTCTTTCCCTTCCTATCCTCGTGAAAGCATAAAGCTTTAATGTGATATCAGGCAGCAGGATTTCCTGCTGGCTCTGAAATGGGAGGGGAGCCTAGCGAAGCAGCTGTGTGGGTGACATTGAAGGCTAGCCACACACATTATGCATGAATTATATTTTCCTCATTATGCAGGACTAATTTTTCTCACCACAACCCTGCACAAACCTTCTCCAAGCCACAATTAAAGTTTCAATAGCCTAACCCACTCACCAGTCTGGGGCCTTTGTTAAAGCATTACATGCTTTTCTCCCCAGAAATTTAGAGAATTGACAGTAAGGAATGTGGTTTGATACCTGCTTTGCCAGACTGAACTTAGAATTGCTCTACCTTTGTAATTTCCTTTACTACCTTCATACAAGTCAAATGGAAGGTTAGTTTCTGTGAACCTTTGTCCCTGATTGATAAAAGGAGTGAATTAGACTTGTTCCCTTGGTGAATTGATCTGAGAAACAAGCCTTGGCTGTTACTTTGACTTACAATCAAGCTGCTCATAAAAGATGCAGCCAATGTGAGCTAGTGATCGAGGTGTTGGCTCAGCAGTGACACACTCAGCTTTCGGCCTCTCTTCAGGCAGGGAAGCTGTCTTGGTGACTTTGGGCAACTCATCCTCTCTCAGTCCAACCTACCTGATAGGGTCGTCACTGTAGGAAAAATTGAAAAGAAGGAGCACTATGTGTCCTGCTCTGAGCTCCTGAAGGAAAAACAGGATGTAAGAGACGTGACATTTTTCTGGAGAAGGACTGCAAGCACCTCAGAAAGTGGCTGCTGAAAGAGGCAGCACTTTGTGTGCTGCTGTGTTTGACTTCCTGTGGGAGTTCTGTAGAAGATTTCTCTCCCATGACATGATGTAGCACAGCTATGTTTTCCTTTCATTTTCCGTTGTGCTTGATATCTTTGTGAGAACTTTTCAGAAACCTTCAGGCAGCTGGAGCAAAACTTTCAAAATGAAGTTTAAAGATATTGTTGAGGAGTTTTTCAAGAACAGAATAGTACTAAATTTCATTGCCACAATTATCTTGGCAGTGATTGAAGAAATTACGGAACTTGAATATACCTGCGCCCCACCGCCATGGAATCTAAATTATTTTATAATATTGTTAGTGTTCCCATTTTTCATTTTCTTAATCCTGAATTTTATTATTCAGAGGTATATGTTAAATTCGTTTGATGTTAAAAAAGACAACTGGTACTGCAAGCTATGGCAGAGTTCCTTCCCCCCCTGCATGTGGATTGTGATTGTTTTCTTGGATGGAAGGTATCTTCAGTGTGCAATGAGTACAGATCACGATGCATCAATAAAGCTAACTAATTTTGAAATGTCGGCAAAATCTAAGGTAAGCTGTTGTGTTTTTTTTTCTTATATTTCATCTGACACTTGCCATAAAATCCTGATAAAATTCTCGTAAATTTGAAATTTGATTTGAAAATATAACATTTGTTTGTGTGTTCACTCAGGAGGAAAGAAAGGCTAAGCTGCATAACTTGGAGCTCATATTGAACTCCTAATAGATGCTTGATATTGTGAAAAGAAGATGTTTTTCAGGATATTTTAGATTTGAGAGAAAGAAAGAGAAATTTAATCCTTTTTCTCCTAGATGCTTTCCCATTCTGTTGTAACTGGAAAGTGGGAAACATTAATTTATTAGATATTCAAATGGGTAAATATGGGGGTGCAGAGGAAAAGCACATAGATGGGTATCCATCTCAGGTCAAGAAAGGAATTGGAAACCTATTCAACTTTTTTGCTTTTAGCTTTTTCACACAACTAACAGATTGGTCTTTAGCAATAAACTTCTTCAGATTATAGCTACCAGTATTCTAGTCCATGATGTATTTATCACAAAGTGGTTTGTATTCCATTGAATCTTATATCACAATTTAGCCCTTATGGAACTTCAATAATTCTGATACAAGCAGATCAGTTTCTGCACACAACTGTTACGTAATAAATAGCCTGGTTTTCATTAGATTCTTTATGGTGATTTGTTTTTCTTTTTCTCCTGATTTGAAAGTCTGGTATGAAAAGTTGCTTCCCAAATGTACACTAAAAACAGCCTGTTGAAATAAATATTCACTTCATAAATTTATTGTTGCACATATTTTTAGAAAAACCTTAGCTTTCTTGATGACCTCAACCCATAAATTAAATTAAATTAAATTAGGAACTATGTCAATATTGGGCATTTGGGATATCAAAGACAGGGTTGCTTTTGCTTTCAAATTCTGGAATATATTACCAGAGTTATATTGTTAATGTAGCCTTTCTTCTTACCTCTTTCAGACTGCTGGATTAGTCCTGCTCTTAGGCATTACTTCAGCAATGTTCCTACACTATTATATCAAGAATAAGAACGAGCCCCAGCAGTCTAATCCTGTGCAGAATGCATCTGAGAATACAAATAATACTTAACATATGACGACAACTGAGCCCAGAATTTTTAGGCAAAGCAGTATTTAGGTGAGTTTTGCCCATTGTATGACCTTTCTTGCCACAATTAAGTGAATCACTGCAGTTGTTTTTTTTAACTATTTTTATTTTATGCAAAAAAAAAAAGTTAAAATGCAAAACACCAAAATATTTTAGAAAAAAACAAAGAGGAAAAAAGCAACAAACATTGAAAAGAAAAAGGTGTTTAAAAAAAAAAATAGACCAACACATATACAGATATTCGTCGTCCCTAGTTGAATTCTGATTAATATATTACAACAATATTAGTTTCCCACCCGTTGCGAAACAGGCCCAAAGAATTTTAAATTACTAAACTATTAATTCTATTTTACAAATTGTTAATCTGTCATCTATATAGTATATCAGTAACAGGAAGAACAGTAATAATTCAAAAAAACAAGATTAAAATTCCAAAACCCTCTGTTAACAAACTGTTATTGTAAACAACTCATAGCAAATTTATGACAGCTTCTTAACTATCCCAAATCATTCCCCAAATTAACCCTGATTAGTCCCCGACCAAATATCCACATTTGTTTCTTAATGCCATCTCTTATCAATTATTGTTTGATTGAACTCAGTAAATCCAATCTCCAAAGCCAGACTATCTTCCCAAAAAAGTCCAGATGAAATTGTTCCCCAGTTAAAGGTGATAAAAACCATTCCCCAATCCTCTTCAATCCACTTAACAAAGACCAATTTACCACTTACCATCTAGACAGTTTTCTGCTATTATACTGTATAGAAATACTGACTTGAACTTCAGGAAGGTGTATGAACTCAACTCAGTTATTTCTGAGTCCATATTTCTTCCTAACAAATCTACTGCTTTGAGATCACATTCCTTTTGTGGATTTAATAGATTTACTGTCAGTTTCCTCTGAATATTTTCCAGCATCTTTATGAGTTCATCAAAACTTTTAAGAAAGCTTTCAGCTAAAGATTGCACGTTGCCAAGCAGTGAGGCTCCACCCTCACACTACCCTGAAGGCAGCCACCCTCAGTCTCCCAAACAACAGCCCCTACAGTACCAAGAAAGTCCACAGAGTAGGAGCACGCTCACAGGGCAAGGTCCAGGGTTCCAAGTCCAATCCACCAAGCAGGGTCCAGGCACAAGACCAGGGCAGTCCTCAGAACAAGAAACAGGTCCCAGAAAAGAAGCAGTTCCAAAACTCCAGTGAAGCAAAGGCCACAAGAGAAGGGCGAGGTCCAAAACAAAATGCAAAGAGCAATCTTCCAAGTGAGGCAAGGCAAACAGCAACAGGCATGCGTAAAAGCCAGGGTAGTGTAAGCCAAAGCAAACAATTGTTCTTGGCAAAGACTAACTCTGCATGGCTTCTCCTTAAATTACTCCCCTCCATGTGTTCCTTGTGAGGAGGGATGGGGCGACCTCCTCCCGAGTGGCCTTCCAGCCCTTCTCTGGGCTTGCCTATGCTCCACTCTCCTTGCCCTTGGATCAAGTGGAGGAGGCAGCTGTTCCTCATCAGAGGAGATTGGCTGCCTATCAGCACCACTGCTGGTCAGCATCTGATTTTCCCCTGTGTCTGGGCAGGCAGGCAGCTCTCCATCTGGTTGACCACCTCTCCCAATGCCTGAGGGGCCCAGGACAGCATCGTCCTCAGCCCCTGCCGTGCCTTCCCTGTCGGATGGTCCCAGCTCCAACTCCTCCTCCCCCTCCTCCTCCTCCTCCTCCTCTTCCTCCTCGTCCTCCTCCAAACCGGCCTCTGAGGGGGCCATGACACATGTGTGTCAGGCTGGCCACAACCTAAATCTCTAAATAGAAATGATCCTTGGCTCCATTTGTTGAGAAAGGTATCGTTTTATTAGAGATCAAGTGTATTGCAGTATTGCAAAGCCAGAACTGAGAATTGCCTGCCAAAATCCCTACGTTCTACTTTTTCGCCCAACTGTCCCTTGCTGCCCACCCCATTGTAACCAACCAAATCCATGCAATATGTTTTCACAACAGTCAGCCCAAACACAGCTTTGTATATGGTTCCCTCCTTCTTCCAGCTGGATGATCTTGGGGCAGCGTCTCAAGGGGGTACAGTCTCTACGATCGATTCCCCAAGGATCCCCCTCCTCATCCCCCCTTCCCACAGCTCATGGCAGTCTTTCACCGCATAACACCAAAGCACAGCAAGCATAAGGTGACAGCTAACAATGGGATTCTTCCTTAAGAAAGAAACAGCGGTGAAGATATTTTAAAGGAAAGAAGGAAATTATAAGAAACTACTAGATTACCCCACTGTCCCTGACTATAAATAAGCAAATGTAGAGAATGACATACTTCAAAATTGCACCAAGCCATGGTTAATTCTAGATACGCGCCGTCTGTTGAAGGTGTGCTAATGCCAGCTTAACAGATGAGCAGAACTATCTTGGCTTGATTGGTTAATTTCTAGGAGTTCATTTTGCTCTTCTTGCATTAATCTTCTGTGGTTTGATTAGACAGTTGTGTGAGGAGCAAAGCACAGGACCAGATCAAAATCAAAGAATACCTTTTGACTAAATGTTTACTAATAGGTTTTGACTAAAATAGTTTCTACAGGATAAAAATAAAATAAAGAGTGTGTTCTGAGCCAGGAAGCAACTCAGAAAACATACTGGGATCCGGGTTATTCTTGATGGAGATTTGCTGTGAGCTTGCTGCTAGTAGGAATGTAAGACTACTTTTCTCTCAGCCATGCTATATTTGCATGTTTTTACCTCTGCTTAACCTTATGGAAATGCCATATAGCAAGTGATTTATGTTCAAAGGAAAACTGAGTGCAGATGGGCCCCCACCTCAAAAATTGTTATCATTCAGGGAAGAGGAGTACAGCATAAAAATGGTACATATTTGCTGCGAGATGGGGACACCTTCTGAATGTCTATCCTAACAGAAATTGATTAAGGTTTGGGTCAGGTCTGTATACTTTCCAATAGAAGAGGACAGCCAAAGCTTGCTTCACTCTTACAGCAGAAGCAGAGCTCACAGAATGGAGTCCTCTAGGATTTTGGCCCCTTCCACACACCACTGTTTTCATGTGGGAAGTCAGCCCCCCAGAGAAGGAAATATTAAAAGGGCAGAAAAATATATTTCCTCAAAGGATCTTAAAGAGGCAGAAAAGCATGCCCAGTTTTCTTAATAGCCCCAAGTCTCCCCCCCCCCAAGCAGAAACCAGCTCTGTAGAAATGCAGATGTAAATAATCCAGGAAGGTTGGAGGCCCCCAGCTAGAAGCTCAAAACATTTGTAATAAAAGCCATCTGGACCTAAAGCTTTACCTGGTTTCATTTTTAATAGCTTCTGATATTTCAAAAGTAGTTACTGGATCATTCACAAGTTGTCTCTGAGCTTTGAGAGTTTAAATAAATGTTGTCTTTGCAGATATTCATCTATTTTATGCATATCAAATTCCTGCTTCTTATAAAGGTTGGAGTAAAAATTGTGAAAGGACTTTTTAAATAAGACCATTATCTATTATTTCATTGTCACCTTCATGAATTTTCTCAGTCATTCTCTTTTCTCTTTGCTTTCTTAATTTATATGCCGTCTTCCTGGTTTATTTGCAAACTCAAAATGTCTTTGTTTCACATAATTCAATTTAGTTTCTATTTCTTGAACTTTAACATAGACAATTGTTGACATAGATATTTTCCATTCTTAATTTAGATTTGAAGTGGCAATCCAAAACGTAGTCTCTTGTTGTTCTTACAAAATGGACTAAAACATCTCTGGGTAATTTTCTGGTGGTGGCAAATCTGGAGTTTACTCTATATGTTTTGTTGACTTCAATGTCCATTTTCTTTTCTTCCTAATTAGTTAACAATCATTCTTGCTTTCTTGCTCTAGTATTCCTTGCAGGCTATCCAACTTGTAGCTGAAAGTGCTGTTGCTGTATTATCGATATGCGTATGCTACCAAATAGGAATAACTGAGGACCCTTGGACCACTGTGGACTTACCTGAGAAGACAAATCTAGACGGTTGCGATTTTTGATAGGAGAGGCCAGAAGGTTGGGTCCCCTTTCAGCTGTTTTTTGTTTAATCATGTTTTGGTTTTAACAGCACATTTTGATATTTGCTTTTTTTCTTTTTTCTTTTTCCTTTTACATGTTAATAGACTAGTTTAATGCTGATTTATTCTAACCGCTTGCAAGATTTTAAAGTGGATTCTTTGTGTTTTCTTTTACTGCTTTATTAGTTGTGGCAAATCACTTTTGTTTACTCTGTATGGAAGTAGACGGCAACTTCTTGAGCAGCAAAAGTGAACTGATTTCATTCACATTTGTATTGGATCTTCACTACAGGGCTTTTACATTTTATTAATTTTTAAAAGCTCTGGTCTTTTTTTTTTTTTAATCTTTGATGAAATCTGTCTTTCCCACTTATTTTGTGGGAAAGTTTATTTCAACCTTTTTTTGAGGTTATTGGTGTATTTGGTGTTTCCCTTGTCCTTGAGAGGAATTTATGACTGGCTGTAAAAGCTCAGCTACAGAAAAGTCTTGGATTACATTAAACATTCAAACAATGCATCAATTTAAGGATGAAGCTCTTTGGGAAGCCTTTGGGGAAAAAATGCTTTTCAATTTACAAGTTCAAATTGAAAATTTAGATAAAAAGTTTGATAAAATAACAACAGTTTTAAATCAACCCAAAGATGATATTCATATGTACAACAAGCAATAGCAGTTAAACCAAATAAATTTACTGGATGGATTGGGATTTAATTTGCTGCTGGCAGACTTGAAGGAGAAGGAGTCTGGTTTGAAAACTGCAGGCTGGTTGGAGACGGCTGAAAGAGGCATGGATTTTAAAGTCACAAAGTTTGCAGAACGGATTTTTTTTGAAGAAAATTGATGAAGATTGGGAAATGGACATTATATCTAACTGGAAAATGAATGTTAAAAGCCGTTGTATTTCAACTTGTGGGGGGTTTTTGAACAACAAATGCTGTGGAGATATCCACCACAGAGACTTATGATTTTGAGGAATTGTTGGGAAAGATCCCAGTTAAAATTTTAAGGAAAAGCCTTATCATTAAGAATCAATTAAGGATATTTGACTTTGGAGGGACCAGAGATAACGATTGTGATGCTGTTGATTTTACCTGTTAATTATGTTTTTTTCTTTTTCTATATAGTAGATAGAGTCAGATCAAATGGGTTGGTTAAACATAGTTGTAGAAGTTCATAAACTGTATCTGCTTCACAAGGGGGAAAATTATTATTTTTGAAATATATCAGTATTCAACTAGGGGAGACAATTTATGTATATGTTTGTTTTTTTCTTTTTATGCACACTTTCATTTTTTTTGTCTAGTTTTGCTTTGTTTTTGTATTTTCTTTGTTTTCCTTTTTTGGAGTTTGCATTTTGATGTTTTGAATAAAAAATTAAAATTAAAAGAAAAGAATCTGCAACCTTTTCATTGAGCCTAGGAAACAATGGATTGTAACAAAAGAATTACCTCACCTTACAAACATATTTAGGGATTACAAGGTTGTGAAATTGATTCAGAGTGGTGGAAATATGTGGAAACACTCTTTATTGAAAGTTCAAGCAGGAGGCACACATTTGGGAACCACAAGAGAAGTTAGAGATCAGATGTGTTGGGGAAGGAGTGGGAAAAAATAAAAAACTCAAGATGGCAGATCCACCATACAATCTAATTTCTATCTCTTTCATGTATGTGCTGGGACATATAAAAAGCATAGGATTTCAACTGCATGGTCGTGGCCATCATTTGGACTTTTTTTTACATACACACACATGCGCAAAAAACACACACATATAAACACCTATGAATACCCCTGAAAGAGGTGTTAGGGAGATGCTGTATTTCTGGTAAACAACAGATTGATGCTGCAACTTCTGGCTGGTATACTTTTTGTAACCAAAATTATATCTGCAAAATAACTGCAATTACAACTGTAAATATGGATCCAGTTTTAAAGAACCTGCACATTTCAGTTTGTTTCTGTCAGTCTGAGGATGATGGCTTGAACCCTATGGTCATTTAATTTGTAAAAAGTGACAGCCCACTGCAGGATACGATACTATATCAATATTTGTCTTTGCTGCCAAGCATAAATGACAGAAAATCTTTGAGATACTTCTTGAACATTTGTGTACAAATAGCATTCTTCTCCTAATTCTCCTCCCTTTCCCCAGGTTAGACTTGACCTTATCCACCACCCAGAAAACAGAATAAGGGCAATCAAGATACCAAAAAACATTAAGCTAATCAAGTATTCTACCAGGTATCTCAAACACAAAGGTCCAGGAGGGTATAAAAACCATTCTATCATCCTGCCAAGTTGCCAGCTGACCCAGAACCCAACACTGTTGTCACTGCAGTTTTCTGGCTTCTGAAATAAAACCTCCTTTCTGGCAGCTTGCTTCCCGGCTTCTCATTTCATTCATCAGCACCAATTCCATCATCCTGGCTGGAGTTTTTTTCTTCCGATTAACATATATATTTGCTCTCTCTCTCTCTCTCTCTCTCTCTCTCTCTCTCTCTCACGCACGCACACGCACACACACACACACTCATCCACACTTACCCACATCCTTCTCAATAAGGATGGCAGGCACTAGCCAGAAGGACAGAAGCTGCCAAGTCTGGATCCAAAGAGTGGGTGGGCTTCAGGAGTCCTTAAATTCCCCAAAGTCCTTGCTTTGTTGATTCTCAAGTCTGGTAACTATGGATGGGAGTTGGGAAGTTCTTCAGTATGTTAGTAAAAGCTAATTTAGATGAGCAAAACAAACTTGGGGGGAAAAAGCAAGACCCAGGATACTGGAAGAATATGATCTAGGAAAGAGTAAAATAGATTGCTTCAATCAACTCCTTGTTTCTCTATGTCTAACAGTGCCACCTGGTGTCTTACTACGGTAGCTCAAGAGGCATTTCACCATAATGTGTTGCATAACCCAGGGCTTTTCAACCAGTGGTGCACGTACCACCTGTGGTACTTTGCCACGTGGCAGGTGGTACGCGACTGCTAGCCAAGTGTAGTGGAGGAGGGGAATGAGCCAAAGTGACTAAGCCTGAGGGAGAGGCAGCTGCAGCTGCAGGCCTGTCTGCCCCAGGAGCCAGCAGGGCTCCAGTTGATTGGCTCCAGCTGATTGGTGCTTCCGGAAGCAGCGCAGAGCTGGAGGTAAACTGAAGAAAAAGGGGGGGAGGAGAGGCGAGGCTATAAAAGGAAGTGGTTTGGGCAGGAAAGGGAAAAAAAAGAACAGGGAAAGAGAAGGAGAGCTCAGCAGGCAGGGAAGAAACAGGGACAGAGAAGCAGCAGCAGCTGTTGCTGGAAGAAAAGGCCTCCTGGTTTGTTTTCTCCAGCCAGGAGAATGCAATCAGTGCTGATGAAATGAAAAGCCGGCATGTCGGAAAGGAGGTGGGTTTATTTAGTTCTGGATCAGCTGGCAGCTTGATTGGGTTACCATAAGGATTTTTGTACAGTTTTTACAGTGTTTTGTAATTCAGAGGCTCCTTTGTGTGCTTTGGTTATTGGAATATTTTAGTCTGTATTTTAGGCTAGCAATGAGTCCAAAGTGTTGACTTCCATAAATTTAATCCCTTTAAACAAATGTAATTACTTTTACCCCCTTATCTTGAGTCTGTCTATGGCTTTTAGAAAGTTTTCTTTGAAGGTAAACAGGCTTAATTTAAGGCTAAAGCTTTTCGCAATTGCCGGAGCCTTTCAGTTTCAGATTGCAACATTGCGACACATGACACCCCTGAGGCAGCTTAAAGAAAAAAAACCTGGAGTTTATGTGTTTCTTTATTTTGTGAGCCTTTCTTGCTTTGCACTTGATTCCTGTGTCTTTAAGGGTACAGGGAAGGGATTTGGGGAGGGGTGCATTCTTACTACACTGTGGAAAGAGCTCAGAAGGGAGAGAGGAAGAAGGGCCGACCAGCTAGCTCAAGGGTCTACAAACTTAGCAACTTTAAGACCTGTGGACTTCAAATCCCAGAATTCCTCAACCAGCCATGATGGCTGAGGAATTCTGGGAGTTGAAGTCCACAAGTCTTGAAAGTGCCAAGTTTGAAGACCCCTGAGCTAGCTGGTAGTGATGCATATTAATAAACATGGATAAATTCATCATACATTTGTCAGTGCAAAGGGAAAGGGATTCAGCAAAGGAACAGCCACCAAAGAAATTAAAACTGGTACTTTTCCCCTTTTTTCTACAGTTTGTAATATTATATTTTATAGAATAAAATACAAAAATACAAAAGCAAATAGTAGGACACAGTGGGGAGGAAAAAGGGGGAAAAAGTGAGGGGGAGAAGGGAAAAAGAACAGACTTCCTCTGTTGCAGTAGAAGGAAGCATTAACATTGAACCTCAACTTTTTACTTTTCCATAATATTATAAACCAGCCATTTCTATAACAACAAATGAATCTAATCAATAAAACCCAAAATCCCCCCCCTTTTTTTTTAGTCATCAAGTTTTTGACACCTTGCTAAGCACTGGTGGTACTCAAATATTGTCATGTCCTAAAAGTGGTACAATCTGTGAAAAGGTTGAAAAGCCCTGGCATAACCCACCCAGATTTGGTGACATCAGTGAGACATAATGAGCCAAAATTCATCAGATTTTTCCTTTGACACAGGATTATCCTGTCCTTTACAATTTGGATTTAGTATAATATTGGGATAAGAGAAGTATCAAAAGTGCACCAATATATTAGCAGCACCCTTTCAGGAACAAGTCCAATGTAAGGCCCCATAGTTTGAAGGGTCCTTACGTTCAGTGCTGCAGTTGTCTTAGCTTGTCTCTTCCTCAGGCTGCTCCTCATCTCCCTAGAAGCCTTCTGCAGAAACTGGAGGCCTGGAGTGCACTTCTGAAGCCCATCCGACCTCTTGTGAAAGTAGAAAGGAAGAAAGAAAAATGTTCCTATGCTGTTGCTTGATGAAGAAAAGCTGAAAGAAAAGAGCAAGAAATAGTATGGGAAGAAAGTAGGAAATAGGTTAAACGGGTTGGCTGCAAAAAAAGCAACTCAGCAACAAGGGAAATGTCAAGTTCTGAACCTTACCCCTTTACCGAAAAGCCTAACAGAGGACCCAAAGTTTTCAGAAACTAAAATAGCCAAAATAAAAGAAATGGGGAGGGGGCATAGGCTATGGTGGATTTATTTCTAGAAAAGTATTTGTATTTTGGCTTATACACAATTGTAAAACAAGTAACCCAAATGTTTGGTTTGCCTGGAAAAATTAATAACAAAGGAGGGAGAAAACAGCTGGAAGGAGGTCAATCATTAGCAATAGCTCCTTCTGGTTTATACAAATAGATTTTACAGTGTTAAAATCAATGGGTAAGTTAAAATAGTGTTTAAGACTAAGGACTGTCCTATGGAAAGACCTGGGAATATCATAAATTGATGTTTGGACTTCCTTATGTGGGAATGGGAGATGGGAGTCCTTTGCCTGAATTAAATACTAATATCTTGAGAAGATATCTTGCTGGTGTGCTGGCCGTTCTTTCTGCTTCTCAACAGGAGACCCTGCTGGTACAAACATTGCCCTGGAAGTTCCCAGTCTAAGCCAGGAGATTGGGTCCTGATCAAGACTTGGAAGGACCAACCGTTGTCTCCTAAGTGGGAGGAACCATTCCAGATACTCCTCACCACTGAAGTGACTGTGTGGACCAGGGAAAGGCTGACTGAAGTAAAATCTGTATCTTTTCAGGAGCTTGTAAAAACGGCACAGAAACAGTAAATCAGCAGACCATATGCAGATGACTTCTTAAAGTTAACACTTTCTAGGCAAAAATAAAATAAGTAATTGTGTCATTGAATAGAGAGAGGCTTTTGGGAAGGAAAATAATCCAAACTGGATAAATAAGGCCTATTAAAATTACATTTGCCTTTCGTGGTTAAATACTTGGACCGCAGGTCCTGGATTAGATTTAGTTTGAAAAAGGGACCTGTAATGTTCAATTGCTTACAACAAAATTCCCAGGTGCCACAAACATAAAATAAGTAGCTTAGACTTTGTGGTTAAAACTAGCTGATAAGTAGGGGAAAGGTTGAAACGTTTAGTAGCTTGTGCAGAATCAATAGACGCATGAGTTGGCTTAGAATTCAGGAATAGTTCTCTTACAGGATGGCTAGAATCATGGCTTGGAAAATGGAAAGGTATGGTAGCATCAATTTTTACCTCTTTAATAGTAGTAGCAGGAGTTCTAATAGCCATAGGATGCTGCATTATCCCGTGTGTGAGGGGGCTTGCACAAAGATTAATAGAAACAGCAGTGTCAAAACAAATGCCCCTCAAGCCCCCACCAGACAGTGAGAATATGCTCCTTCTTGAGGAAACAGAGACCGTTGAAGAAACTGAAGTAGAAAACAGACAGATTCAGGACAGAGAGTGTGACATAATGATATCCAGGCTAGAAGGTTCATATGAGACAACACCCCTAGGAGAATTGCAAAAAGCAACAATGGTACATAAAAGAAAAGGGGGGAAATTGTGGAAAATAGCAAGGTGTTGTTTTTGCATTAAACCACGTTTAACACACTATAGGGACACGTACTTAGAAAATTGACACGGCCCAGAATAATAAGAATAAAGGTTAGAACAACAAGAAATGTCTGCGGTCTTAAAACAAGCCCTTCAACAGCTTAACCACAAGAGTTTAAGGAAATGCGGTTGTAAGGTTTTCCACTTAGCCTCACAATTGCCCCAGCATTACTCAGGAATTTAAAAGAGCCAAAGAAACTCCTGAGCTGAGGTTTCAGCAAGCAAACAACTTTTATTTTGATCAAAATAGAGTTGGGTGACCCCATCTCTCTTCGTGGCTGGTAGAGAGATGAAGGCAACAACCAGGAAAGATGTCTTCCACCTTTTATACCTTTCCAGAACAAAAAGATCAGGTCTTGGTATCAGGAACGAAAAGGTACAGAAAAATAATTCTAAGATGATGACTCATACACAGCAACCCAGGCTCCATCCGTAACTCCTTTCCCCCTCCCCTTACCATGCTCTTTTCATGTAAGCAATCACCTGTACCTAAAGCATGAAACATTTGCTTCTATGTAACTAATTTCCCAATATAAAGCACCTACAAAGCTTCTTGCACATAAACAAAGATATATATATATATATATATATATATATATATATATATATATATATATATATATATATATATATATATATATATATATATATATATATATATATGATTACAAAATATCACTACTAATATCAATATTACTAATATCAACCTTAAGCATAATAAAATCCCTTCACACAGATAATAAACTAACCGCTTATTTTATTTCCTTATGCCTATGCAAATGGTTTCTAAGAAACAGGTCCTGTGGGTTAGGCCAGAGGCCCCCAAACATTTAGGTACCAGGGACTGGTTCTGTGAGGAGAGGTTTTTCCGCAGACCGGAGGGGGCATGGTTTCGTGTGCTGCCTGCATCCCATGGCTTCGCTTGTTTGCGTGGCCCGGTTTCTGGCATGCCGCGGCCCGGTGCCGGTTCATGGACCAGGGGTTGGGGACCTCTGGGTTAGGCAATGCCTCATGCACTCACTGTTAAGGGAAAACTAACCTAAAAAGGACAAAAACAAATAAGGGGAAGGGGTGATGAATCAAGGGTGATGAGAGATGTAAGCAAGGGCAGAGATTCACATGGGATGCTTTGGTGCTTTGGACAGGCTGTACACCTTGTAGTACTCAGCCAATGGGGAGGCAGGGAAGGGACTTTCACTTCGGGAAAGGAAATAAATATGTAACCATTTAATACCTGGGTGTGCCTACTTGCTAGCCACCTGCTCCTGCAAGAACATATTTTTCAATAAATTGCTTGCTGCTTCGCTTAATGACTCTGTCAAATCCTGGGAAGCTGAGTGTGTTTCTCACAGAGTGGAGTGGAGAGTGGGGTGGGATGGGGTGGAGAGTGGAATGGAGAGAGTAGAGACTGGAGTGTGGAGTGGAGTGGGATGGGATGGAGTTAGTGCCGACATTCCTTAACCTCTTCCAGACTGTTGCCACACTCAGTTGTTGCTGTTGTTTTGCACGTCTGCTTGGCCGCTGCCCAGTTGCCTGGATCTGCTGTTGCCTGGTCTCCTGGGTCTGCTACGTTGTGCTCAGCCTGGATCTGCCACTGCCTGCTTCTGCCCTTGCTCCGCCTCTCCTGCGTTTTTTGCTTGTCAGTTTCTTTGGCTGACTGTACCCCGTCCTGGGTGCTGGGTGCTGGGTGCTCAAACTCTCCTCTCTCAAAGTCCATGATGCTCTGGTTGCTCTGGGCTCCACTGCTGCTTTTGATGCTCACCTCCAGTTGTTCACCTCTGGTTGTTTTGCATTATTGGGGACTTACTTATTCAGTTAGATTTATTTACTTGTTACATTTCTTTGTTCCCTATCTTGCCATGGGGCTATTCTAGGAGGCTTACAACACTAAAAAGGAAGAAATGAAAAAAGTGTAAACAGAACAGCAGTAAAATAATAGAACAATTAAATAAAGAACAAAAAGGAAAATATGATATAACAAAATATCATCAATATGATATATGATCAATATGATAACAAAAAGATGGATGGGTGGAGAGCAGGGAACGGGGTGGGGGGAAGAGGTGGAGTCTGCCATCAATCCAGCAGCCACCTCCAGCATTGAATCCCCCCATTTAATATATAAAAAAAGTAATACGAATTTTCTAAAATTTTAGAAATGTGATATTTATGAAAGTTTATAATTTGAAAAACTGTAACAATTTTTTTTTTATTTTTTTACAAAAATCAAAACCTACACTTTCTTTATAAAACATCCTATCCCATCTTTTCTCCAAAAGCTTCAGGTGCTCTCTCCTTTTGTTGGTCCTCACACAGCAACCCTGTAAGGTAGTTTGAGCTAATTTAGAGTGTGAATGGTTGGTGCAAAGTCACCCACTCTGTTGCCATGGCTGAGCGAAGACTTGAACTCCGAATCGCCTGACTCCTAATTCAGTGTTTTAACTATCCTACAGTGGATCTCACATTTCATCACGTTTCTTAGTCAGCAATGTGCAAAATTCATTGATCTGGGATTAGCGAAGAACCATAGAATGTACATTCCATTTCCTTTCAATCATGCTGAACCTCCTTGCAGACTGCCATTCTGGGTGTGGTTGGTGGTATTTTGCAAAGCAATTTGAACTGTTCTGATCTGATCTGACCTGGTTCTTATTTCAGCCCCTTAGCCATAGATGAAAACATTTTGCTGTTTATATGATTGCCAGTAGGACCCAGCTAGGATTTAAAAGCGAGTTTTATCTGGGATCTATAGGCAATCAAAACGAACAGCAATTTTTTTTGCAAGGATCTAGGGTCTCTCCTTTTTTGTTGCAGTTGCCAGCTGAACTTTTGGAGCGGTGTTTCCCCCCCCCCCCCAGCGGCTCCTGAAAGCAAAAAACTGCAGAAAGATTTGATTTGCCTGTTTACTTCTGTTCCTCTACTCTTCAACCTGGAGTAAGTTTTTTTTTTTTTTTTTAAAGAGATAGGACTGGAGGGCAGAGGCGGGGAGTTTAGTTTTAGCACCTAAGTGGTGGTGGGGAGGTGAGAAAGATCAACAAGCCTGCCCCTCCCAATTTTTTTTTCTTTATTGGGGAAATGTGGCTTTCTGGAGAAGGGAGGGGATTAAAGCAACGGGAAAGGCAAGCTTCCCCACAGCCTATGGGAAGTTTGCAGTCTTCAACAGCCAGCTGACCAGAGCAGAAAGCTTCCATTCAAGGGAAGGAATTGTTGTGATGTTGAAAATGGCAACGGCTTCCAGGAGGCATGTGGAATAGCCCAAGAGCTGTGGCATCCCGTTTGGGTAGGATGGGGGGGGAGGAGGAGGAGGAACTCTGAAACATACCCTTGGTTGGTTGTAAGGGTGAATGACTGCAGGGGTGCTGCAGCTATTTTTGAAACAAGGTCGTATTTAGTTTTGGGGTCTCTGTTGTAACTTTGAATCTTTATTAAGTGACCTGTTGTTTCTTGAGGTCTTACCTCTATGCGTTCTGCCCTGAACTCCTGAAGGAAAAACAGGACATAAGGGATGTGACGTTTTGCTGGAGAAGGGCTGCCAGCCCCTCAGCATCAGAAAGTGGCTGCTGAAAGAGTGAGCACTCGGGATGCTGCTGTGTTTGACCTTCTTTGGAAGCTCTCTTTAAAAAAGATTTCTTTCCCATGACATGGTGTAGCAAGTTATGTTTGCCTTTCATTTCCTGTTGTGCTAGACAACCTTGTCAGAACCTCTCGGAAGCCTTCAGGCGGTTGGAGCAAACCATTCAAAATGAAGTTTGGAGAATTTGTTGAGAGGCTTTTACAGAGCAGAAAAACCAGGGCTTTTTTTTCTCATAGAACGCTCAGAACGGAGTTCCGGCACC
This sequence comes from Azemiops feae, assembly GCA_023970755.1. NCBI lineage: Eukaryota > Metazoa > Chordata > Lepidosauria > Squamata > Viperidae > Azemiops > Azemiops feae. The sequence continues at coordinate 751,792 of JALGBA010000105.1, forward strand.
TTTTTTGGATGGAACCTTGTAGGGTAGACAAAGTGAGTTGTATGACATGTGTGAGTTCCGGCACCCTTTTTTTTTTTTTTTTTTTTACAAAAAAAGCACTGAGAAAAACAATAATGAATTGCATTGCCACAATTATCTTGGCTGTGGTTGAGGAAAATATGGAACTTAACATTACCTGTGTGATAGAGCCACGGAACAAAATATATTTTGCTTTATTCGTAATAGTGCCGTTCATCATCATCTTGATGCTGAATTTTATTATTCAAGTGTATTTTTTAAAGTCGTTCAATGTTAAAAAAGATAAGTGCTGCAGCATGGCATGGGAGAGTTCCTTCCCTGCCTGGATGTGGATTGTGATTGTTTTTTTGGATGGTAAATATCTTCAGTGTGCATTGGTTACACATTCTTATGAATCAGGATACACAGCTCCAGCTGAAGCAATATCCCAGGTAAGTTATTGTTTTGTCTTTTTTTTCATCTGATGCATGCCTTAAAAGCTTCATAAAATACTAATCTTTTGAATGTTAATTTGAAAATGTTTGTTTGTTCTCTGAGGAGGAAAGGAAGGCTAAGCTGCATAACATTATGGAGCTCATACTAAACTCCTAATAGATTCTTGATATTGGGAAAAGAAGCTGGTTTTCAGGGTATTTTTTATTTGAGAGGAAAAGAGAGAAATTTAATCCTTTCTCTCCTAGATGCTTTCCCATTCTGCTATAACTGGAAAGTGGGAAACATTATTAGACATTCAAATGGGTAAATATGGGGGTGCAGAGGAAAAGCACATATTTGGGTATCCATCTCAGGTCAATAAAGGAATTGGTCTTTAGCAATAAACTTCTTCAGATTACAGTTACCATGATGTATTTATCACAAAGCAGTTTGTATTCTGCTGAATCTTATATCACAATTTAGTCCTTATGGAACTTAATAATAATAATAATAATAATAATAATAATAATAATAATAATAATAATAATAATAATAATAATAATAATAATAATAATAATAATAAAGTTGGAAGGGACCTTGGAGGTCATCGAGTCCAACCCCCTGCTCAGGCAGGAAACCCTATACCATTTCAGACAAATGGCTGTCCAGTCTCTTCTTAAAAACTTCCAGTGTTGGAGCATTCACCGCTTCTGGAGGCAGGTTGTTCCACTGGTTAATTGTTCTAACTGTCAGGAAGTTTCTCCTCAGTTCCAGGTTGCTTCTTTCCTTGACTAGTTTCCATCCATTACTTCTTGTCCTGCCCTCAGGCGCCTTGGAGAATAGCTTGACTCCCTCTTCTTTGTGGCAACCCCTGAGATATTGGAATACTGCTATCATGTCACCCCTAGTCCTTCTTTTCATTAAACTAGACATACCCAATTCCAGCAAACGTTCTTGATATGCTTTAGCCTCCAGTCCCCAATTCTAATACAAACAGATCGATTTCTGCACACAATTGCCGTATAGAAGCCTCATTTTCATTAGATTCTTTATGATGATTTGTTTTTCTTTTTGTCCTGATTTGAAAGTGGTATGAAAAACTGCTTCCCACATATACACTAAAAGACACCCCATTGAAATAACTCTGATTCCATATATTTATTGTTGCATGCATTTTAGGAAAAGTTTAGCTTTCTTGGTGACCTCAACCCACAAATAAAATTAAATTCACTAAAGGAACTATGTGAATGTTGGGCCTCTAGGATATCAGTTTTGCTTATGTTTTCAAATTCTGGATTATATTCCTGGAGTGTTATTCTTAATGTAGCCTTTCTTCTTCCCTCTTACAGGTTGTTGGATCAATCTTGTTCTTAATCATTGTTATAGTGGTTTTCATACACTTTTGGGTCAAAAATAAGAAGTCCGAGCAGCATAACCTTGAGGAGGGTGAAGAGATGGTGGGGGTTAAATAAAGAGACACTCCTGAGAATATTAAGACTTAGTGCCCTGCTTTATCTCAATTCTGAAGAAGATAGCACTTAGCAATAGCACTTAGACTTATATACTGCTTCCCAGTGCCTTACAGAGGTTTACAGAGTCAGCATATTGCCCCCGACAATCTGGGTCCTCATTTTACCGACCTCGGAAGGATGGAAGGCTGAGTCAACCTTCAGCTGGTGATATTCGAACTGCTGAACTGCTGGCAATCTGGCAGTCAGCAGAATTAGCCTGCAGTACTGCATTCTAACCACTGCGCCACCAGGGCTCTTGATATAGATATAGAAGATTAAAGGATATATTTACTTTCTTTTAGTGGTTAATGTTTCAGGACAGTCTCCTTCTACTCCCATTGATGATGGAAACAAGATTAAACTGTCTTTGAGGCTTCCCAATGAACACTTAGTTATTATTGGCCTACAAGGCCCATTTCTTCAATACTACCACAGAAGAAAAGAAACAGGCTGTGCTGGATTTTCCTCAGCACCGTTATCTGGAGGAGGGGAGGGAGGTTTGAAAAGAAAAAGCAACTCAGAAAACATACTGGGGCCCAGGTTTCTCTTGACGGAGATTTGATGTGAGCTTGCTGCCAGTAGGAAGGTAAAATTAGTTTTCTTTCAGCCATGCTGTACTTATATATTTGTATGTCATATGTCAAATGATTTCTGTTCAAAGGGAAACTTAAGTGCAGAGGGCTGAAAAGTTGTTATCATTCAGGGAAGAGGAGTACAGCATAATAATGGTACATATTTTTGCAGTGAGGTGAGGATTTTGGCCCCTTCATTCCCCCAAAAATCAAAAGAAGTTCGGAGTTGCTATGTCATCATCTTGACTTCTTCAAACCTCGAACTGTTGAAAAAAACATCACCACAGTCTTGCGCAACAAAAATCCCCCCCTTTTACATACACACGCAGCAACACAGGCACATGCACACCTGCTGAAAAAAAGGAGTGAATATCATGACCGCAGTCTTGAGCAACAAAGGCCCCACCGTGTAAGTAAAATAGTTGTCTTTCATGCCTTTCTTTCACATTATATTTGCTAGATTTCTTTATCTTGCCTTCACTCTAGAACAGGGGTATCAAACGTCACGTGACATGTCGCGACGTATCGCAACTTTTTTTCCATTGCCGGCAATGGGGTGGGCGCGGTTTCGCCATGATGCATCCGGCCTGTGGGCCAGCAGTTTGACATCCCTGCTCTAGAAGCTGAAAACAATGTACATATATAATGAAAGAGGTAGGTTGGAATGAGCAGCTCGGGGTCATCCAGAGAGCTCCCAGGTTTGACGGTGAACTTGAACCCAATCTATCACACCACACAGGCAGTTATTTGCCCCCAGTTTCAGTAATTCCGAGATGGAGGAAGGTGAAAAGCCATCAAATTTAATTTCCCCTTTAAAGACCTGCTGGCATGGCTTTAGCACAGGAACTGGAAGATGAAATGAATCCAGGGTTTTTGCCAAAGGGGAAACCCAGAAGCTCTGCGGAATTGCAACCTTTCCATTGAATTTAAGGAGCAACGGATTGCAGCAGCAGAATTATCTCAGCTGACAGACATGGATGATATTTGGGGATTATAGGGTTGTGAATTTGATCAAGTGTGGTGGAAATAGGTGGAAAGATTCTTTGTTGCAAGCAGGAGCCATATGTCTTGGAACCACAAGGGAAGAAAGAGATTGGGGATGTTAGGGAAGAGGTGGGAAAAGTAAAAAAAAAATCAAGTTGCATATGCACACATACACACACTTATGAGTACCCCTGAAAGAGGTGTTAGGGAGATGCTATGCTTGTTTAACCAAAATTATGCCTGCAGAAATATCTGCAATTACAATTGTAGATATGGATCCAAATGGTGGCCATTACCAAGCAATCAAAATCCTACACTTTTTATGTGTTGCACATTTCAGTTAGTTTCTCTCATTCTCAGGATGATGCCGACTTGGAAAATCCGATGGAGAAAAGAAGGGGTCTGGATGCCCACAATTCTCAGTAAGGAGCAATCGGAAGGTCTGGTCTCTTGCCCCCTTTTCCCCTTCAGCTGCTCTTTTTTTTTAAGCATGCCTGGGTTTTAAGTGCACTTTTTGAAGCTTTGCAATTTTTTGATTTATGACTCGACTTCTGACATATTTTATATTTTAAAAACCTAAGGAAAGTTTACATTATTAAAAATCAAACAAGGTTATTTGATCCTGGACTCGAGATAATGATCAGGGTAATTTGTGGTAAATAAGAAACTGTGTAGACCAGTGGTCCCCAACCTTTCCGGCTTGGTGGCCCAGTGGGGGGGGAGGTGAGGTGATGCTTCTATGTGAGTGCTAGGCTTGTACACAAGTATGAGCAACTCCATTTGTACAAGCGGTAGGGGTGCACCCACCACTTGCACAAATGGAGCTGTGTGCACAACCACGCTCACTGCTTGTGCAGCCCAGTTCTGAAAGGGCTGTGGCCCACTAGACTTTCTATGAATAAATTACATAACAGGCTATTAGCAGAGTGCCTTGAACTTTAACTTCACTGTTGTTTAACCAGTTAATTATTTTTTCTTTCATATATGTAATGCATGACAGGTTATTTGGGTTGTAAATAGATGTACAAGCTTATAAATTTTGGATCTGCTTTGTAAGGGGGAAAGTTATTATCGTTGGAATAGATTTTTCAGTGTTCAACTATGGGGGATAATATGTGTTTTTGTCCCAATTTTTTAATTCACATTTTTAAAAATGTTTTTCTCTTGTTTTGTATCAGTTTAATTTTTTTCTTTAGGATTTTGTATTTTAACGTTTTATATTTTATATCCTTTGAATAAAATAAAATTGTAAAAAATAAAAGAAGTTTTAAATACAAGTTTAAGGACTTATTTTTTTAAAAATAAACAGTAAAAGGGTGATTAAAATTTTGATTCTAGAAACTGTTGCAAACATGCTCCCCAGCTTTGGCCAATGGCCATTCACTTACACACAGCCCTGAAAAACAGCCATGTTCAAATCACTTTTGACCGAATACTGAAGCATAACTGATTACATGGACACCCAGTGAATTTAAAATAACATCAAAACTTTACTGGTTAAAACATATATATTTGCTCTTTCTCTCACGTGTGCACACACATACACACTCATCCACCCTTATCCATGTCCTTCTCAACTAGGCTGGCAGGCTCTAGCTAGAGGGAGGGTAGCTGCCAAATCTGGACCCAAAGATAACTCAAAAAGTGGGTGGGCTTCAGGACCCCTACCCCCCAAAGTTGTTGCTTTATTGATTCTCAAGTCTGGTAGCTATGGACGGGGAGTCCTGAGGCTTTTTCTATGTGCTCAGGCCCAAAATTTCCTTTGTCTTCAGGTGATGTTTTCCCCTTTGTTTCCTTAATGATTTAATTCTTTCTTAACTACTTCCCCTAAGGGGATCTTTTAGACAAGATTCCTTGCTATTCACCCTGCTTACCTGCCCTGCTTTAATCTTTAGGTATGGCAGCTTCAGCCTAATCTTACAAAAATCACAAATGGACTAAAGGGATAGATAAATTTTAAATAAGATTTTGAAATGAATTATAAGATACTTTCTATGGGAAAATGCTTTTGTTCTGAATTCTTTTTTAAAAGAAAAACATAATGAAACTAAAAATCAGACACCAGAAGGAACTAGAAAGGAACTAAAAATTACAATGAAAGAATATTGAAAATCGACCTACAAATGAACAGAATGAACCAAAATATTTAAACATTGGACTTATTGAAGGATGTTTTTGAACAATGGACCCAATGCTAATCTTGAGTGTCGGCCTCTATAGATAGATTGTGTTGAAAAGATATTATGGAAGAGGAACAACTTTTACCTGACAAGTAACACCTCTGCTTTGCAAGTTGCACTGGTTGCTGGTTTGCTTCCAAGTGCTATTCTAGATGCTGGTCATTACCTATAAAGTCCTACATGGCATAGGTAGGGCCTGGTCCCTTGAGGATTCACCTGCCTCCCATAACATCTGCCCAGCTGATTTAATCCTGCTGGGTGCCATACTCTGGGTTCCTTCAATTAAACAGTGACATCTCTCAGGGCCCCAGAAACATGCCTTCTCTGTAGCAGCACCTGCCTTTGGAGCAACGAGATCTAGAGGGTCCCCAGATTGTTAAAAGGGCTGGAAAAAAACCCCTATCTTCATGTAGGTCTTCTGCAAGGAAATGTGAGACTCCTAATTCATTGAGTGTGCCATTTTGTATCCTTGTATTTTTATGTTTTATTGATTTTATTGTGATTTCTTTGTTGATTCTTGGGAGTTGCCCATTATCATTCAGATTCGAGTGGCATACAAATTTAATCAATTGTTATTATGAATATTTCTCTTCCAGCGGAGAATAAAGGGCAAGCACTGCAACAGAAAAGACTGGTGGTGATGGAATGTACTTTCCAGTGGTTTTCCTGTGCACAATTAAGGCAATTAAAGTTAATACAGATAAAAAGCTAACAGGAATAGAATAACTTGTAATGGAGTTTGAAACAGAATTACCTACAAATGAATATGTAATTGCTTAAATGTATAAACTTCTGTTGAGATTTAAAATAGAAGAGGAACAATTTAAGGAATGCATGATGAAATGAGCAAGAATTTTAATGAATATTTACATATGAATCAATGGGTGAGAATGTGGTTAAAAGGACTGAAATTCACACTATCTTATAATTTAAGAGAGAATCTTTATAAAAGATTTTGTCACCACAAAATTTATCTAAGATGTATAATGGTACTTCAAACCATTGTTGGAAGTGTGGAAAGCATGAAGGGACATTTTATCATGCATGGTGAACTTGTGATTTCCCTCCCCTTCCTTGCCAAAAATGCTGGATAGAAATAAACACGATGGTGCAGAGAATTTTAAATATTAATATTCAGATGAAAACACAATTGGTTTCTTTTAGGACTTGTGGGAGGTCAATTGGAAAAGGCTAGTGAAAGAGTCATTCTATATATCAGTGGTGGCGAACCTATGGCACGCATGCCAGAGGTGGCATTCAGAGCCCTCTCTGTGGGCACGCATGCCGTGCCCCGGAGATGGCAACCGTCCCTCTTCAACCAGCCGCCCACTAACTCGCCGAGGTCCCACGTGGCCGGATGCATTCCAGCACCCATGCGCTCACTGGCCTCTGTGTGTGTGGGGCTATGGTGTCAGGCAGCAGCCACCTCGGCCCCTGCCTCGCCTTGCCCTGCAACAATGGCACCCCCGCCCTGCCTCATCTTGCCTTGCCTCACCCCACAGGACGAGCCTCCTGCCCACCGCCCCACCTGCCAGAGACCCCCTGGATCTCCCCCAACCCTGCCCGGCCCCCACAGGCATCCCTCCCCACGAGCAACATCGAGGTGACCACGGCCACCTTGGCCACACCCACCGTCTGCCATGACCACCACAGTCACGCCCATCCAGTGGGCCACGCCACCTGGCACCCGGCGATAAATAAGTGGGTTTTGGGTTGCAGTTTGGGCACTCGGTCTCTAAAAGGTTCGCCATCACTGCTATATATGATAACTTCAGTGAGGCTACTATGTGCACAAGGATGGAAAATACACCACTACCCTCAGGGTAGGTACTGGACTGTGGAGTTGACAGAATTAACAGAAATGGCAAAATTGACCTGCTTGGAAGCCCTTTCGGGACCTTTTGTGGAAAATGAATAAAAATGATTTGATGATTTCTGGTTTGCTGAGTGAAAAGTGCTGAATATGGAAAAAATGAACTTGTTTCATTTTTTTTGATGAAACACTGATGGGGGAAGACTGACGGTAAGTTTGTAATTGCTAAATGGAAGATCAGAAGTCATTTCTTTAAACACTTCTTGTTCTTTTCTTATTTAGTGCACTTTATCTTTTCTCTCTTAACTTTGCTTTCTCTATTTCCCCCCCTATGTTTATCTTTTACCTGTGTTTTTTAAAAAAAATCCAATAAAAAAGAGAAAAGGCTGGTGGTGGTCAGAAGTACATAGTCTAGTTCTAGGTGAGTCTGGCCTTGTCATCATCAGACATTTCATGATCTAGTGGGCCCGATCCCTTTTGGTTTCCTGCCATCCTTATCTTTTTCCCCAGGCAGGGTTCAACATCCCCCCCCCATCTTAAGAGCAGCAGCCCTTTTCTCTTGAAGCAAGCTGCTATTGGTAATCTCTCTGAGCTGAGACAGCTAGGCTGCTTATCCCACTACACCAGGGGTGTCAAACTCGCAACGTCATGTGACATGTCGCAACGTATCGCAATTTTTTTTCCATTGCCGCCATGACGCATCTGGCCCGCGGGCTGGCAGTTTGACACCCCTGCACTACACTATAAAACAGGCAAGTCATTGTCTCTTAAAGGGGTTTTATGAAAACTGTGGGCAAACTGCACGGTTATGCTTTGCTGAGAATGGTTGTTAAGGGACCAATCCTGTGTGTAATTTCAACAAGTGTTAAGGCCAAGATTGTATTAATAAAGGAGCTCTGGGTTGAAATGAGCTTAGTTATTTTCTCTCTGAGCTTGGTTGTTTTCTTGCAGATGTTTCATTACTCAAACTAGATAACATCATCAGTGCTAGTGACTAGCACAACATCACAAGCACTAAGAAGAAGATTATAACAGGATGCAAAGATGTCATCATGAAAACAAGGTTGAATAAAAAGGGAGCAACTTCGGACAACTATTGTTAAGTAGGCAGCTACATTAATACACATTAACACCAAATTTAACACCAATTAGATAGGCATTAGATAAGGCTTTCCCTTCCAAGTTGAATGTGTTCTCTTCTGCTCTTCCACAGCTCTATAAAACTAATTATCTAATTATTATCTATAAATCTAATTATTCTTTCTCACAGCCAAGTTAAAGTGCCATCCACCAGTTCTTCTTTATTATTATTGTTGTTGTTGTTGTTATTATTATTATTATTAAATTTGGGTTAAGCCACACTAGCATAATATAGACTGTCTCCACTGTTGATCTCAATGTCTGCCGATATTTACAGTATTCAGGGCACATAAAGGATAGAAATTGTTGGATACCTCTAGCTTTGTTTCCCTTCATCTCTTACGGGACTAATTTTTTCCCTTGGGAAATTAATAATTGAATATAAATAGAGGAAACATCAGGAGCTGACCAGATTGTTGTAGAACAAGTGATCTTATACTGTATAATATACTACTGAATTACCGTGTTTCCCTGAAAATATATATATTATTTTTGCCTCCAAAAGAGGCACCAGGTCTTATTTTTCAGGGGGTATCTTTTTCATTTTGCAGTCAGAGGCCTTTCCGGAATCCATAGCTTGGTTCTCAGCTGCAGAGGCCTTCCGGAAAGGCCTCTGACTGCAAAATGCAGGCCAGAACTCCATTCTCAGCCGCAGAATGAAGCTGCTCCTTCAGCCGCAGAAGAAGTGGGCCGGCAAGGCAAGTGCCGATCCATGGGAGGCCTGGCTGCAATGGTAAGCTCCTCCCCCCACCTCTGCCCTAGCTGATTTTTAGGCATGCACCTTGCCCCAAAACTAGGGCTTATTTTTTTGTGGGGGGGGTAGGGCTTATATTAGGCCCACCCCCAAAAATCAAGCTAGGTATCAGAACCCATTTCTTTCCTGTGGTGGGGGGATCTAATTCATTTCATTTCTTTTTCTTTCTTTCTATGGGTTTTGCCATTCTCCTGAGGGGGAGGGGGGAAGGTCCTGAGAGTTGCCTTTCGCTCTGCTGTTTCTAAATGCTTGCTCTTTGAACTGTTTCTCCCTTGATGTCAACCTGGGGTGAGAAAGGAATGTGCCTCCGGCCATCTGGCTTATCTCTTGCTGTGGAAGAAAAAGGTGCAAAGACCCAACAACGTCGTCACAGGCATGGGAACGGACTCCGTTATCAGCTCCGTTCCCACTTAACACCTGGGAATTGGCCCATTTGAACTGACTGGATGAACTATTGGGGTGGGGTTTGTTTGGGGCTCTTTTAACCTATTGATCTGAGCAGGAAACCCTCAGATCCTGCCTTTTATGCCTGTTATCAGCTTCTCCTAATAAAAGTTCCTTTTGGAAGGAAAATGTTCCAAGAGTCCCGCTTTCTTGGGATGAGGTTTTGAAGTGGATCCTTACACTAGGGCTTATTTTTGGGGTAGCTCTTACTTTCGGGGAAACACGGTGGTACTGTTGGAACAAAAATCAGGTCCAGTTCCAAGCCAGGAATAAAATGGAGGCTGCTTAAGAAAGAAGGTTTATTGATGAGCAGAACCAACAACAGCATGTGATTCTGGGACAGCTGACAAAATGGAGTTGAGAGTGGGTGGGTTTTTATACCTTCTTTGGGCTTTGTATTTGAGATGCCTCTTCCTGTGCAAGAACATGTCCTTTAATATTCTAATGGCTGTTGCCAGATTCCTATGGGGCATATAGGGATCATGGCTGGCTCTATAGGAAAAAGGGGAAATGCAAATCCTAGGTGTTTGTCTGAGCTAATCTTGTCAACTTTTGGCTTGCCTAATTGTGTTGCTTATCTGGAGTGTCTGTTTGCTCTTTGCTTATGAATAGAGTAAATGTATTACAGTCTCCTAAAGATAGTCTTTCTGAATGTATTACAGTCTCCTAAAGACTGGCCTCTTCATGTTTTTGCTTGAGGCTGGGGCTGCTTTCTGCCTTTGTTAAGATTTTTCTCCATTTCTCCTTTAGGGGAAATATTCTATCCTGCCTCTTTTAATATTCCCCAAAATATTTCATTCTCTAGGAAGGATGTGTGTGCTGACTGCCTTCAGTACTTTAAGCAAAGATGGTAAAAGCTAATTTAGATGAGCAAAACAAAGTTGGGGGGAAAAAGCAAGACCCAACATACAGGAAGAATGTGTTTAGAAAATAATAAAATAAATTCTTTCAATCCTTGTTTCTCTGTGTCTAACAGTGCCACCTGGTGGCATTACTCATTCATGGGGCAGTTCACTGAAATGTGTTCATAATCCAACACAGATTTAGTGACAATAATGGGACACAATGAGCTTAAACTCATCAGATTTTTCCTTTGACACAGGATTATCCTTTCCTTTTCAATTTGGATTTAATATAACATTAGGATAAGAAAAGTATCAAAAGTGTACCAATGTATCAGCAGCAACCCCCCCCCCCCGCAGGGCTCTCTAATGGAACCCACATTATCCAATTTATATATGCCAGCGACAAGGAGACACAAATTTGGATATGTTGATGATTTAACCATAGCAGTGCAAGAAAAACACATGGAGTTGGCAACTGGCTCTTTCTCAAAGACCTTAAGATCTTGGGGAAATTCTTCAATGACTGGAGGCTTACTCCTAGTGCCAGCAAAATAGTAACTATCTACTTCTACCTTAGTAATAAAGTAGCAAATGAAGCCTTGAAGGTTTACTTAAATAATAACCAACTCCCCTACAATCCTTATCCAAAGTATCCTGGAGTAACATTGGACTGGACTCTCTTATAAGATACATCTAGTGAACACGGTGACAAAAGTCAATACTAGGAACAACATAGTCCAGAAATTAAGCAGAATTCAATGGGGAGTTTCAACTGCTACCTTCAGAACATCAGCATTAGAGCTGGTCAACTTTGTCGCAGAATACAGTGCTCCTGTATAGCTTAATAGCTGCCAAACTAGCAAGCTAGATGCCAGACTCAATGACACCATGAGAATTATAAGCAGATGTATTAAAACCACCCCAATTTGCTGGCTTCCTGTTCTGAGCGATATAGCACTGCCAGCTTTGTGAAGGCAAGTTGCACTAGTGAGAGAATACAGAAAAATTATGGACAACTCACTCTTACCGGTGCATGCCAACCTTCCTTATTTATCAGTGGAAGGCTCAAATCTAGGAAGCCCCCACTGCCAGTTGCACAACATCTGCTTAACAATTTTAACAATGGAAAGCCAAATGGGCTGCTGAACGACCAGACACAGGAAGATAAATAAATGACCCCACCCAAAAGGTGCAAGGTTTTGAATTACCATGCCAGCAATGGACAAGCCTGAATAGGATTTGCACCTCACATGGCATCTGCCGGGATTCACTGTATAAATGGGGCATCGTATCCTCCCCTCAATGTAACCACAGGGTCCCACATCAAATTATAGATCACATTGTGACTGGCTGTAAGTTGAGGGCCTATGTGATTACGTGATTTTTTTCACATAAATGATGCTGTGCTTCAGTGGTTAACTGGTCTAGATGTTGGTAACATAATAGATCTTTTAAACTTTCATACTTTACTGTGTTTTTAATCTAGGTGAAATGTTAATATATATTGCAAGTCCACGTGTGACATGCTGTACACTAAATAAATAAATAAACCCTTTCAGGAACAAGTCCAGCTTAAGGCCCCATAGTTTGAAGGGTCCTTACAGTCAGTGCTGCAGCTGTCTTAGCTTGTCTCTTCCTCAGCCTGCTCCCCATCTCCCTAGAAGCCTTCTGCAGAAACTGGAGGCCCGGAGTGCACGTCTGCAGCCCATCCAACCTCAGAAGAAACAACTGTGAGCATTGGTCCAACTGTCCTCAAATTGCATGTGCTAACAGTTACATGTCAGATACAAGTAGCTGCTTTTCGGTAAAGTTGATTATTGAGAATTGTGTTTACCATTTGCAGATGCAGTGTATTCTGATCATTCAAAAATAGTTCTTCATAAATAAGGGGTTTACAACAAATCTGAAACTCTTGATTATAAATAATTGCCTTTACTAGTTCAAACAATTATGTTCTGTTTATTTTTTGACATGTACAACTAAAGTTCCCCAGTTTCTTTATGTCATCTGTATAGATATTCTTCTAAATAAGGTCTTGGGGCCTTTGCCCATTGTTGAATTGAATGTTAAATTGAATTCTATTACTCGACATAATAAAAAACCATACAGTCAAGAAATTTGCTCTCTCCATTCTGCCTTTATTTCCTCTGTTCTTGTCTGTATAGTCACCGATTGTCCTTCCAACATAATGGATGACAAAGCCTGATTTTATACAGCTTGAAGTTGCTCTTGGTCAGTGTTGGAATAAAAGGGAAACCATTATTTAAACTCGGATATAGTTAAAATAGTGGTTGAAGGTTATGGACTAATAATTTACCATGCTTGTCCTGTAGCTGCTGTTCATCATTTTAATATGGTGATCCATAGCAGAAATTTGTATGATCCCAAGCTATATTTCTCACAGTGCACCATGTTCCATTCCCAGCTGATCTCCATGCAGGACTCTCTCCTGTCACAGAAAAAATGTGGGAAGCCCAGAACAATGGATTTATACCTATTCTCCAACATTTTACTAATTCAGAGGTCCACGAGGCAAGTCAAAATCCATGAACAAAGACTCAGGTAATACGGATTAAAAGAACAAAACAAAACAATGTCAACTGTACCACAGGAGATATGGGATGAATTTGTTTGTGATCTCATAGGATGTGAAAAGTTACTATACTTGTCTATGCTTGTAATGAAGGTTAGAAGTCACTGCTTTATATGTTTCTGTTCTTTTCATCATATTCTTTCTTTTCTCTTTTCCTTTTTTTTTGAGCTTTTTATTCTTTTTATTTCACTGTCTTTCTTTAAGTTTAATTTGCATTAGTTTTTACTATTGGAATGAAAACCCTTAATTAAAAAAAATACATACTAAGACTGTAAAATGGGGGAGGAAAGTCCCTACAGTCGCAAACAGCTGGATTCCTGGAGCAGAGCTGGCAACAGGATCCTGCTTCACTAGAGCAGAGGTGTCAGTACAGGCCCAGCCTGTCCCTCCTCAGCCCCATTCCCATTTATGAACCAGTTCTTTCATTGCATTTTCTTGCTCTGTAAGGTCAGAAGGAGATCTTCCTCTGTGTCTCGTTCAGGTGGAAGCATCCTGAAAGGCCCAAGAAGTGGATCTTTCTAGCAATTGAACCCAATTTATGAAATATCTTGTTCCATAAAGTGCAGTTGCTTTCCTGCTCTGCTTTTTACCAGATGATGCTGAATACATTTTTCTAGTATTTTTTAAATATTATATGTGGCATATAATACTTGAAGTACTGATTATAAACTCTGGTCAAAAGTTTGGCTGGTATGCACAGGCACATATATTACGATCTTGTGCATCTCTGTGTGTGGAGACATATTTTTCTAGTACAGGCATACAAGAACCTCAAGGATGCAACAGATGGTTGTTGAGCACAGGTTCATCCACAGAGGAATCCCTCCTACTTAGTGACCGTAAGAGGGGACTATGATCCAAGACTTGGCCACCAAGACCTCTTGCATTCAATCAGATATGTGATTGATTGAATGAGACAAAGGAGAATTTTAAAAGTTGTAACCTATTCTCATTTTACATTCGAAGTATAGGATATGTCAACATTTAAACAATATTATTTTTGTATCTGTGTTTGTCCTTCCATTTTGTATATTTGCAAGTCATACAATGGAAACATAAACACTCCTATCTGTTGGCAGTTTCATGTATTTTTAAGTATATTTTATACTTTTTTTTTTAAAAAAAATTGTTCTTAGAGTTCAGATGATGGATCTAACGTACTGTTGCAAAACTCATAAAATTTGAGGGTTACAAAAGTGGTTTCCTGAAAATAGGTTAGATTTCAGTTTCTTGCCTTCCTGGTTTAGAAGGCAAGCAACTTGTGATTCTGACTGACCAGGGTTTAGATGGGAAACCGGTTTCCAGACAATGGGTACAGTAGTTCCAGAAGCTGTTTGGTCTGGGAAGAGTCATCCAAAAGCAGAAAGGAATAAAAGGTTGCATTGATTCTTGTATTTCATATACATTCCCAATATAATATTTGGGGCACAGGGTGAGTGCAGTATTCTCGGAAGCGTAGCCTAAAGAAATAGGGGAGGAGAGCAGAATAGGTTAAGTACATGACAAAGATTTCATTGTTTTAAAAAGATGACAACTTTGGAGCAATGGATTTTGATTCAACAAGTACATTCCAAAATGTGCTTTTGTATTGCACCTACTGCGTGCAAACAATCCCCTTTTGAAGCCAGTGTAAGGAGCAACAGAAATATAAAAGAAGACTCTCAGGTCAAAATGCTTAATATTGTGAAGGAATGACAAAGGTCTCCATGGGTAGGGCAACTGCTGGGACCTAAATATATAAAGATATTGGAAAAGTCTTTGCTTTTTCATGATTTTGCATTATTGGGGACTTATTTGTTTAATTAGATTTATATCCAATCTTTTCTCCAAAAGCTTCTGGTTGCATGCATAGCATTCCCTTCTGTTATTGGCCCCCCTACAGCAATCCTGTAAGTAATTTGGGCTGTTTTAAAGTGTTAATAGTTGGGACAAAGTCACCCAGTCAGCTCCCATGGCTCAGAAAAGACTTGAACTCCAAATCTCCTGATTCTTAACTCAGTGCTTTAACTATCCCATAATGAACCTCACACTTCATCCAAGTTCTATCGATGAGCAAAGTTCATTAATCTGGGAACAGAATATTCTGTACAAATTTGGAACGTACATTACATTTTCTATGTCATCCTGGCGGTGGTTGGCATATTTGGGAAATAAATCCACCCCATCCTCTTTGTGTTGGAGGCATTATTTAAGGTGTTTCCGGGTTGAAAGGATCAGCTGGTGACATCACCGTTGCTCGGAGGAGCATGAGGGCTCCTTTCATGTTCCCATCAAGGAACTGGAGCGAATGACGGGAGCTCTCCCCGCCACACAGCAGCATTCAGGGTCTCAAATGCTGCCTTGCTAATCTCCAACCATGTGAGCCACCACACTCCCATTAATCCACCAAAGCAGAAGTACTTTGAAGTGTTCTTTTGTGATCTGGCCTGGAAACAGGCTTGTATTGTTCAGCACATCCTGTCCAGAAAATCTTGAACCACTTCTGGTTCAGAGGTTTTTTTCCTAGAAATTGTCAAACTGTCCCTGGAATGGCATGGTCAGAAATGGAATTTGACATGGTCGGGGTGGGGTGGGGGGAATGGGAACATTCCAGAGTTCTTTAGAATGTTACATTCCCAAAGTGAGAAATCTTGCACTTTTTATTTATTTATTTGGTTTTTTTTATCCCACCTTTTTATTGCTTATAAATAAGGCAGTGAACATACCTAATACTACTTCCTCTTCCTATTTTCCCCACAGCAACAACCCTTTGAAGTTGTGAGAGAGTGACTGGCCCAAAGTCATCCAGCTGGTTTTTCAGGCCCGAAGTGGGACTAGAACTCACAGCTTAAAGTTCTTAGGCCAGCACCTTAACCACTAGCCCAAACTGGGTCATCACAACCGTGTTAACTAGGTAGCCTCCATCACTGCATTTTTCTATTTCTTCCCCCAACTTATTTTCAAAACAAGAAGGGCCCAAAGCAAAATACAGAAGACTCAGAGTTACATTGCCTACACAAAGATATTACTACCCCCTAATAATAAGGGATTTCTATCAAGGTTTTGTAAAATTAAATAATACATTGTACCACTTTTTCTTTCACTCCTAGAATGAACGAAGTAGACGCTACTTACCAAAATAACATCCCTTTGCTACTCCTGGCAACTATCTTAGCACATTTAATGTCATCTGCAATATTGTCATCGAGGAATTCTGTGGAGGAAGAGAAGGAAAGCTTTAATGAAATCAAAGTTCCTCCCAGGATAAAATTTGGGATTTTAAGTAGGGAACCATCCACCGGAATGCCAATAGTCCTTCTATGCTGACTTTGTGCTTTCCAGTGATAGTGGAATCTCCCAGGCTTAGATTTAGAATTTCATGGCAATTAGTTTCCAGTGCACTCATTCAAGGAGGTCTCAGTTGTGATCTGGTTCTTTGTGTAGATGAGAACCAGTCTGCCATTTCAATCACTATCCCACACAGGCTCTCCTATTTTTATTTATTAGGGATGTCCAAAATGCATCAACCTGGGAATGGGATCTTTGGGAGAACACTTTAGATTGCTTTAAAATAAAATACAAAATACAAATAGTAGGACCCAGTGGGGAAGGAAAAGGGAAAAAGAAGTGAGGGGGAGAAGGGGAAAAGAAAAGAAAGAGCATTGATTTCCGACTTCCTCTGTCGCAGTAGGATAAAGCATTAATATCGTACCTCCACTTTTTACTTTTCCAAAGTAGTATAAACTAGCCATTCTATAACAAATCAGTCTAAATCAGTAAATCCCAAGATCAAAGTTTCACTTTTTTCCACCCCAAGCACAAAATCCAGGAGCAGTTTCCACGTGGAAACAAAGGTACGCATGTTCTTTTCTTTAGTCAAAACAGTCCATTTAGCCATCTCTGCCAACTCCATCAACTTCTGTAGCCATTCATCCACAGTGGGAATCGAATTGAAATGTCCTTCCATTTTGTGCAGACAATAGTTTTGCTGCCGTTGACATATATAAGATCAAAGTTCCATTTTTTCCCCTAAGTCTTTTTCCATTATGCCCAGAAGAAAAAAAATATGGTTTCATCTTTATCTTTATTTTAAGAATTTTCTGTATTAAGATGGGAATCCTACTCCAATATTTCTTTGCTTTACCGCATGTCCACCATAAGTGATAAAAGGTCCCTTCTTTATGTTTACATTTCCAACATTCCTTTGAAATACCTTTATACATTCTAGATAACTTATCTGGTGTTAAACACCAGCAGTACATCATCTTATAAAAATTTTCTTTTAAGTTACAATTCAATGTAAATTTTAAGCTTTTTGTCCACATATTCTCCCATTGTTCCAGCATCACGTTATATCCAAAATTCCTTGCCCACTGAATCGTACAATGTTTTACATGTTCATTTTCCAAATTCAATTTCAATAACATTTTATAAATCTTAACAATAATATGTTCATCACTACCATATCAACCTGGGAATGGGAACTTTGGGAGAACTCCTTAGATTGTTGTATACAGATCATTATATAGCTTAATTAGAAAAAAGGTTTGAAGGGTGTAGGGCTTTATTTTCAGGGTAATTTTTACTTCGATTCATTTTGTAAAGAAATTGCTGGGGTACAAAGAAGTCACTCACCCTCACAATCTATTTGGCAAATGTTCTGGCTATTATGTCTCCCATCAGTGCACCATATTAGGCCACTCAGGTGAAATAAACCATAGTATGGTTGTCCTTCGGTATACACATAATGTTCAGTGTTGAACCCGCTGCTAAATAGGATCAAACATAACCCTGGGAGGAAATCATAGCAATTAAACATGAATAATTGATTAACTGTCAAAGGAAAACTTTGAGGTAGGAGTGTTTGTGACAATTGAAACCCACTTTTTAATGTCTCATGTGCATGACACATTTGTGTTTGTGTGTGTGTGTGGATCTGATTGCATAGTAATGGATGACCTTCTCCCTCTGTCCCACAGATGAGTTTGCTTAACTTGCATACTCATAGTACTTACCTTTCAACCTTAATATGAATGTTCTTTTAAAAAGCTAGACATTTAAAAAAAAAAGAAATTTCCTCCAGAATCAAATTGAAAGGAAATAGAGTTAGATGACCATCATACTGGACTTAAGTTAAAGCCCCCGACCAGGAAAGAAGTGATGCACTCAAAGCAGAAAACTTACAGTGACCTAGGCCAATATGATAGTAATTATCCATTCCATTTTTTTCCAATTCTTTATATATTTCACACTTGGAGAATATTTTGGCTTTACTTGCTTGAACGAACAGGCAAAGGAAGGCAAACCACAGACCTTCCATCGCTGCAGAAGCCTGCAAAATGATCTGACATGCAAAGTTTTTATAGTCTTGCTTTGTTTGTTTTAGTTGGGGGCTGCCTCTTCTCTTTTCGAATGTTATTTTTATGAAGGTCAGATAAAAGTTTAGATCATGATGTTCCTGCAGTCACAGGTTGGTATTCCTAAAGATCTTGGATAGCTGCATGCCTCAGATAAAAATAGTAATGTTAATACCACTTCAACACAGAGGAAGAATATAAATATTTGGCTTAAGTAATAATTATCCAAATATACACTAGAGAAATTAAAATCAGACCTCATAGCTAAACCTCTGCAGAGGCCTTCATGAAGGCATGGGTGTGCTTGTGTGCATGATGGGCCCTTCTGCTCACGTTGCTTGCTTCCACATTTGATGCATTTATTGAGGGAAAATGATTTACACAATCCAAGCATTTCCATGCAGGAATTGTAATGGGCGGAAAAGTTTCTAAAAGCAAAGAATGACCTACCGTAATACATAAAGCAAAAAAGCTAATAATGACCAACTCCGATTAGTTAATCACTTTGGAGTCATACTTAAGGAAATAGAATAGCCAAGCATATTCAGACTGCCTAAAACTGGAGCTGTCAGTCAGAAGCATATGGCATAGTCTTGGGGTATATCCATCCATGAGTGAGGAAGGGATGTAATCAAATACTTCTTAAGACCAGGAGATCATAAATGAAAAAATAAAAATAAAATACAGGTATTCCTCAACTTATGATTACAGGGGCAAATCTGGAGGTCTGGGGAAATTGGCAACTGGCACTTAAATGCCTGCATCTTTGTTTTTGTTTTTTTTTAAAAAATCTTTTTAAAAAAATGCATGCATATTTGCAGATGTACATTATACCACTCCAACCATAACACTAGCTGGTTTCTTACGCAGCTTCTCATGCTTTGAGATATTGAGACCTTTGTTTTTCAAGATATATTTTTGAATGTTCTCAATAAGAACAGAAGACTCCAAACCATGACAATTCAATTTCTTAAGCAAAATAACATGGGTGTGCTTGATGATTGTAGAAGATGACAAATAGACCAAAGGTCTTCTTTCAAGAATCTGCTTTCATCACAATGTATCTGTGGGATGGAGCATGGCTTGTCCTCTTTAAATAGCAACAAAATACACTGACCCTCATCAGGAAATTAGGCTCAATTAAAATGAGGCCTTTAAACTTCATCCAAAGATGATTTTGTTCTGGATTGAACAGTGGGCAGAAGAAAAATTTACAATGAGTGCAAGGCCAAATGTACAGGTTGTAGTCTGTTGAAAAGAACTGAATGTAGTTAACACTTAGTAGTAGAAGTGGTGGGCAATTTCATTTGCCAGTTTAGATGGGAACCAACCTCAATGCTTTCAGAACAAATAAGGGACTAAAAATGCAGCTATTCTTTACCTTATCTTCCTCCCCATGCTAACTTTGAGTAGAAATTAGGAACAGTAAGCTCAAAATGTGCAAATTATGTAACTTGATTTTACAATTAAAATGACAATTGGTGAAAGGGTAAGTTCCAATACTATCGTCATGATTGAAAAATGCAGCTCACAGGTATACAAATGATTTGTGTATTGAAAATATAATTTACAATCATTGCACACTTACTCAGAAGTAATCTGATGAACTCAGATAAATTTGTTTCTGTCTTGCTACCCAGATTTGCATGGCGTTCTGATGCAGAAGCAATGCTAATCTTCTCCGTGTGGTTCTCATTTTGGTATGCATGCTGCTGAAGTGAGCAATATATAATGAAAAAAGGGGAGCAAAACGATGACCTAAGTATTTCACCGTTTTGTTATTTGCTCATGAGAATGTAATTTTTTCACTTTGGGGGGGAAAAAACCCCAATTTGATGGGAAGCTTATATTTCCCCTTGCAGTATTTGCCACAGTAGCATCAAAGGGAGCTGACAAAAATCAGAACATTATGAAACTAATGTTAATTCTCCTGTTCCTGTTATCCAAACATTAACCTTGATTTTATTGGGAATAGATTCAGACTAAGAGTATCTTCTTTGAACATTTTGGATTCATACTGGGGAAAATAAGCAAAGATCATATGGAAGATGGTGGATGGGAGCGGACAGCTGATTTGGAGCTCCCAATAACCTCCCCCTCCATGGTGCTGGAATATTGTGCGGGGCCTGGTTCCCCCCATCCCCTCTTTCCCCTTCCTTATCTCCAGGGCTTGCTTTGAATTTCTATCCAAGTCTCAATTGCTGGGCAAGCAACTTTGGGCAAGGCTGCCTGGTCGCGGTGAAGGCCAGTCAAGACCTGTAGCTGCTGCACTTGGCTCAGCTGCTTGGTGGCATGAGAGACCAGCAATTTGGCAGCAGTTCAGAGGTCAGCTGGTCAGTGTGGTGGAGTTTGGTCAGGAGCTGTGGCCGCTGTGCTTGGCTCAGCAGGTCGCTGCAGAATACCAGCTGCTTGGTGGTGGTGATGGTGTAGAGTGCGGTGGCACAGGCAGCTTTTGAAGCCTCCAGAGTGGCTCACGTTACACCACTGTTTCTCAAGCTGCTGGTTTGCATTCTGAGATCACATCTGCCAGTTCTGCATTCTGCATTCTGAGATCACATCTGCCAGTTCCTTGAGAACCATGGATTATACCCCAAGGTTCTCAAGGAACTGGCAGATGTGATCTCAGAACCATTGAACTATATTTTTCAAAGATCCTGGAGCACTGGGGAACTACCGGAGGACTGGAAAAGAGCTGATGTAGTTCCCATCTTCAAAAAAGGTCAGCCTGACCTCAATACCTGGGAAGATTCTGGAAAAGATAATCAAACAACGAATCAGCGAACACCTAGAGGCAAACAAAGTCATTACTAAAAGCCAACATGGGTTTGTCAAAAACAGATCATGCCAGACAAATCTTATTGCATTCTTTGACCAAGTGACAAAATTAGTGGATCAGAGGAATGCTGTGGATATAATTTACTTGGACTTCAGTAAGGTATTTGATAAAGTAGACCAGAACCTACTACTTGATAAGATAGAAAAATATGGGTTAGATAGCATCACCACCAGATGGATCCGTAGCTGGCTGACCGGCCGTACTCAGCGTGTGGTCCTCAATGGAACCGCATCTACATGGAGGGAAGTGTGTAGTGGGGTGCCCCAGGGCTCTGTTCTGGGCCCAGTGCTCTTCAACATCTTCATCAACGATTTGGACGAGGGGAAGATGGGGAACTCATCAAATTTGCAGACGACACCAAGCTGGCAGGAATAGCCACACTCCAGAAGACAGGCTTAAGATACAGGAGGATCTGGACAGACTTGAACACTGGGCACTATCTAACAAAATGAAATTCAATGGTGAAAAAGTAAGCTTCTACATTTAGGCAAGAAAAACCAAATGTACAGGTATACTAGGGGGTACTTGCTCAATAGTAGTAACTGTGAGAGGGACCTCAGAGTCCTAGTGGACAATCACTTAAATATGAGCCAGCAGTGTGCTGCAGCTGCCAAAAAGGCCAACACAGTGCTGGGCTGCATTAACAGAGGGATAGAATCAAGATTACGTGAAGTATTAATACCACTTTACAATGCCTTGGTAAGGCCACACTTGAATACTGCATCCAGTTTTGGTCACCACGATGTAAAAAAGATGTTGAGACTCTAGAAAGAGTACAGAGAAGAGCAACAAAGATGATTAGGGGACTGGAGGCTAAAGCATATAAGGAACTGCTGGAATTGGGTATGTCTAGTTTAATGAAGAGAAGGACGAGGGGGGGACATGATAGCAGTGTTCCAATACTTCAGGGGCTGCCACAAAGAAGAGGGAGTCAAGCTATTTTCCAAATGCCTGAAGGCAGGACAAGAAGCAACGGATGGAAACTAATCAAGGAGAGAAGCAACCTAGAACTAAGGAGAAACTTCCTGACAGTTAGAACAATTAACCAGTGGAACAACCTGCCTCCAGAAGTTGTGAATGCTCCAACACTGGAAGTTTTAAGAAGAGACTGGACAGCCATTTGTCCGAAATGGTATAGGGTTTCCTGCCTGAGCAGGGGGTTGGACTAGATGACCTGCAAGGTCCCTTCCAACTTTATTATTATTATTATTATTATTATTATTATTATTATTATTATTATTATTATTATTATTATTATTATTATTATTATTATTATTATTATTATTATTATTATTATTATTATTATTATTATTATTATTATTATTATTATTATTATTATGCTGTTTATCACCTTTAAAGCCTTTCACAACATGGGTTCAGGTTACTTGAGGAATTGTATCATCCCAACCTGATTGGCTCTCCCCACCCGTGCCAGCAGAGGAGGCATGTTGTGGCTCCATTGGCCAGGGAATTCTGGATGGTGGGGTCCAGATGAGCCTTCTCAGCCATTACTTGTGCCTTTTGGAACATCTTGCCCTCCAGAGTGAAGTTGGCTCCCACTTTCCTGATCTTCCACAAGAACTTGAAGATCTGGCTCTCCCAGTTGACCTGGGGCTCCAAAGGGGGAGCGTCACACTTGAGGTGGTTGATAGATTAACAACAGATCCCACCTCCCCCCTGCTCAGTCTACTCTCTCCCTCCTTATCTTTTAATTATAGCTGATAATTTGCATTTTTATAGTATTTTATTCTTATTATACGCATGTTTTTGTATAGTTTTATTCTTTTTACCATTGTAAGCTTCCCAGAATTACCTCATGGTGAGTGGGGTGGCAAAGAAATTTAACAAATAATAATAAATTTAATAAATAAATAATAAAATAACTTTTCTACACTTTATTGGATTAAAAAAAATTCAAAAAAGTAAAAGAAGAAGGCACAAAAGTAATTCTACAACAACCTAAAATATGCTTTCAAATAAATCACTCAAACAATTGTTTGGCATATACTTATGACGAAATGAAGAATACCAGGTTCAAACAAGATCCACCTGTTCCTGAAAATTATTGGGAATATGCTTAGTATCTGTTTTTATGGATAATTGATACCCATAAAGAGCTTAGGGAGAAAGATATCAAAAACTTTCCTCTTGGAAGCCAATTGTTCCTTCAGAAACAATTATGAAATATGCTATTAAAAAAGGAAATACAAATAATCTCTCTTTCTCTCTCTCTCTCTCTCCCCCCCCTCTCTCTCACACACACAAACACATACACATACATATATTCTATCACTATCTATTTATCATCTATCTATCTATCTATCTATCTATCTATCTATCTATCTATCTATCTATCTATCTATCTATCTATCTATCTATCTATCTATCTATCTATCCATCCATCCATCTATCATCTATCTATCTATCTATCTATCTATCTATCTATCTATCTATCTATCTATCTATCTATCTATCTATCTATCTATCTATCTATCTATCTATCTATCTATCTATCTATCTATCATCTATCTATCTATCATCGTATCTGTCTGTCTGTCTATCATCTTCCTTAGAAGTTCTTTTTGAAGTTTTGAAGTTGTTCTAAAGCCTTGGGATCAGCCTGCTTTGTACTGGCCCGTTATGAATTTGTCATCTTGTAAGACTCTGAAACGTCTCCAAGCTAAGTGTCCTTGTCTTCTGTCAAATTCTCTTTTGGGGTGTACCATGATTCTTACCAAAAAGGCATTTTATGTAATAATGGTTGATGGTCTGATTGTTGCAGTATTTCAGATAAAGTGGCCTGAAAAAGTAATGGGGGAAAAGTTCAATTAGCTATTACAAATTGTTTATATAAGTGAGAAGAAAACAGCTCTGAATGATTGACTTCTCATCCAAGATTGACTTCTCATCTTTCAAACAAAAGGAGAAATAAATAGAGGAATAGCTTATTTTGCCAAAATAAAGAATAGCTTATTTTATTTTGACAGTGATACTCCTCAATAAGGATTTTATTGTAAAATTCATGGACATTTAGAAAGGTACAGATGGTCGGTCACTGCCTTCTGTTTGTAACCCTCCCATCCTTTCTCTCCAATTAGCTCCTCATTCTACATTCTCACCTCAAAATGGGAAAAGGTATGCAAATGAATTATAAAAACTGATATTCAAATATATTCAAAATTGTAGAAATTGTTTTCAAAAATGCCACTAAATGAAAGAATTGGAGATCTTTCTTCAAACATTTGCACTGTCTATAATTGTCACTTAAAGCCCTTTTTGATAGTCTGCCCCAAGTTGGTTGAATTATTACCCTCCTCAGCTATCATGGCCATAGAAAGTCCTAAAAAGACTGCAGTTTGAAGAAGTGAAATCCAATCCGGGGCACCATTTTGGAAAAGCTGCTCCTGGAACAAAATCCATCTGACTGGTGCTTTGAGGCTGATCCAGACTTCCTGTCTGCCCCAGGACAAGGTTAGGCCAACTCCATTTAGAAGGGCAGGAATAGAAGACCAAGTCCTCAACCTATTCTCATCCTGTGGGAAAGATGATCTCCATTTAATTTTTCTGAGTTCGCATCAAAAATAGTTTTTCCACTTTTGCTGGTGCAAAGAGGAATTATGCCTGTTGTGATTCATTCTACCCTACACAAAGGCCTCTGTTCTAATTGGCTGGCATGACCTCTGATGCTTCCTTTCTGGTCCCTATGCTGTTCTCTACTGGACATTTCATATTAAGTTCCTGGGCTGCCTACAGTTGAACTTTTTCTTTTCTTTTTTCTTTTTACAAGTTTGGTAATGAAAGGGTGAAATTGTCGAGAACTGCCAAGTTTCCCCTTATAGCAAAGCAGAAGGGGAAACTTGGCAGTTTTTCTCCCAGTCCGCAAAAGCCCTATCTGAAAAATGAAAAAAATATATTGCTGTTTGCTTTCCTTGCATTGGCAGGAAGGAAGAGAAGTAGGAAAATTCACCGGTCAGAGCCAAGTTAACTGCCATCCATATACAACCCTTAACCAACCCAATGGCCAATGTAGAGGCTTCGTTTGCAGCCAGTTTTTCCAGAAGAGAGAAACTGGTGAAAGCTGCAATGCAGAAAAGCCCTTGATGTAACCGAAAGGGGAGAAAAGCACCAATGACACTCACCAAGCTCTCATATCCTTTGTTCTTTGAACTATTTTTTAACACATGAAGTGTCATCTTGGATGTCGTCATCTAAGAACACTGTGAAGATAATTTCAATGAAGAATGTTAAATCTAAAAGTGTGATATGCCAACTGATTCTCCAAGATATCAGAACTTCCTCTTGAAGTGGGATATATAGAGGCTGTGCTCTTTTTAATCTTTACTCCTTACTCATGTCTACCTTTTCATCTACCAGCGTTCCTGCCTTTTAATTAACAGTCTTATGAGATAGGGCAGATGTGAGAGAATAGGGTTGGGTTCATTAGCCTAAGAATGTTATGAAGTAATACATTGACCATGATAAGCTCATGGGCCAGCCAATAAACATGAGGGGAGAGAAGATGGGTCCTACTCTGACTTAACTCCTTGGTGGCATGCCACCAAAGATCAACAAAGCCAGCTATCCAGGAATGGGGGTGTAGTTATGAAAAGACACTAAGGAAATCTTAGTAGTAAATTAGCAAAACAATTTGCTAAAATGTTTTTAATCGACAGTACTTTAGTAACTGATTTTAAAATAAATAAGCTAAGGTAGCTGGGAATCACCCAACATCAGATCTCTATGTCCTATATTCAAAAGTATCTCTATGTTCAAAAGTAATCACATTTAACATATCCAAGGGAGCCTTTTCTTCTGTGGTTCCATCCCTATGGAACAGTCTATCACTGGAATGGCCAATCGGAAACATGGATTTGCTGGTTGGCCTGGGGCCCCCGTTGGAGACACTCACAGCTGGAGGTGGATGACGGGGTAAGAACAACTCGTTCCCATCCTGTCCCTCCCTTAGTTCTGGTTTCAGAATAGTTTTTAATAATCTTAACCTGGGTAGTTTTAATATTTTAATTTTTTCTACTTGTTTTATAACTTGTAAGCTGCCCAGAGTCACCTTATATAGGGGAGATGGGTGGCATAAAATTTTATAAACAAACAAACAAACAAATAAAATCAGTTGTAAGTTATATTAAGTATTTTTTTGTGTTTAGATCCTGTGTACTTTTGTGACTTCTGGTATGCTCAAGCATACCAGAATAGCACTTGGCTCTCAAATTTTACTTAGACTTTCAGTTAAGTAATATTATTAGTGTTTGATTAGAAAGTATTTGACTAGTAAATAGTAGTCTCTTTAGTAGACTAGTAAATACTTTTAATCTTGTTTTGTCTTGGGCAGCTCTGTCCATGGTATTCTTAATGCTATCTTGGCACTCATCATATTGCATAGAACAACTGCATGAAGGAGTAGTAAATATCTGTGACATAGTAGGCAGTAGTTCCTAAAGCCTTGGATTTGAGGCATTTTTGAGCTTTGCTATATATGGTATATATTTGGTACTTATTTGGCAAATATGAGGAGAAGAATGCCTTTGGCCATTTCCCCAACACCATCTCTTCACAGATCACATAGATCACTGAAGTGATAGAAAGCCTGTTTTCATTACTGTTATGTAGTCACAAGGTTGACTCTAGAAGTTGCTATAACCATTAGTGGGGAAATGGCCTTTGAGCAGCCAGGAAGTTCAGTCACCAACATGGCTACTGCCACCATCAAGGGCCCTTTCTTAGGTTGTCAGAAAACTATACTGGCATGAAATAGAGTGTCCCCATTGTTACCTGTTTCTCTTGCCTCCGTTCCTGCACCCACCTGATTTCATTACAAACCAATGGGTGAGAGAGTCTAACATATCTTGATGCTGCTGTTGAATCGTATTGGATTAAGTTAGTGGGGAGCACTACATTAATATCAGAACAGGTAATCTCCAACTTATGACCCGGATTCGAAGTTCCAATGGCTGCCCTCCCCAGCGGTCATGTGACCACATTTTGGGCGGGTGAAAATCAGCCACATTTGCAGCACCACATGACCGCAATTTATGCTGTGTTTTTTTTTTTGCCAGAAACCGGTGTTTCTTTGAGTTTCCAGCAAAAAAACCCAAAACACCCACAGTGAACAATGGCTTTGCCTAATGACTATGGCAGTCACTTAATGACTCAGCATTCACTTTAGCAGCAACGGCATTTGCTTAATGACCACCGCATAAATAAATGGTAAAACCAGGTGCAGTCGTGTGATGGCCCACTTAATGACTGGCACAACGTTTGATATTAATTATGAGCTCAATTATGGTCGTATGTTGAGGACTATCTGTACAGTTAAGGAAGATTTAAGCCTGTCTGACCTGTGGGTTGTGGACAAGAGGAAAACAGCATCATGAGGACATGGCAAAAAGAAAAAGAAAAAAAGAAGAAGAAGCTTTATTCACTATAAGGTTGTAGAGCAAACAATGAAATGGAAAAAAGAGGTTGTTAGGGCATGATTGTATCATAGAGGCAAGTAGGGAAAAGTCACAATGGAATGTAACCAGATCATTTATATTTAGAATTTAGAAGAATAGGTTATAGAACATTTTGTTCGGCTTTCTGGCTGCCAGAAATATTAGCATTTCCTGTTGGAGCAATAAAGCAAAATCAAAGGCAAAAAGAGAGAGGAAATCACTCACAATCACAAGTAATGTTGCATCTATTTTGAGTGGGATGCCTTCCATTATCACACCATTCGAGGCCGCTGAGTTGGAATATTCCATAATGGGGAACACCCCAAATACTCTCATAGTACAAAGTGTCAAGCCTGCTTGAGTAATCAGCCGCACAGACAACTAGTGAGAGAAGAAGGAAAGAAATAAGAAAGGGCTTGTTATCTTTGGCAACTCAGTTCTCAGTTCATCGGTTGGCATTTTCAAGACACTGATGTTTTAATATTTATTTTTCAAAATTAGTTTTACCCACTATTGTAAAATAGCAAGCTGTGCAATCAGACATTTCTAACAAACTGTAAACCTTCTCCAACGTTTTGGGTTTATCTTTTCCTTCATTGTATCTTGATGTGTTTTGCTTTTCATATTCTTCATTCTTATGTTCCATATTCACCCTTTTATTTGAAAACATTCGACAATGACAGTCAAACTTCCTAGCTTTAAAGGAAACATTTGGAAGAAACAGAAGTTAAATGTGCTAAAATGTACTTCAGTCAGAAAGAGAGAGAGAGAGAGAGAGAGAGAGAGAGAGAGAGAGAGAGAGAGACTGGGAAAATACAGTAGATGATAATTAGATTTGATCAATCCTAACAATCCAAATGAGTTATGAGGACCCGAAATAGAACTCACACTGCTCTGAGTAAATGCCATTGAAAGGATCCATCTGAAAAAACTTCAGGATGTAATATAAGTCACAAACTTCAAATACTTTGGCCTTCTGTCTTGCTATGAGTAAGCAGAATAAGGTGAGAAAAATCACCTTCATTGCTGCAAGCCTTTGAAAACTACTGTGTACAGAACACTATCTATTTATAGCTCATGGAAGTTGCAACCGTAGGCTGGCCTTGTGACTATTGGTTATTCAAACTCTTATTCAAAACATTTTGGTGCAAGGGATTTCCTTTCCTTGAAAGACCGAGTTAGGGACCGAATGAATATGGCCTTTTCAATTGTTGCCTGCAATATTCCTTCTGCCGTAATGGCCCTTTGCCAGTTAGTTGCTAGAATTGAGGGATTGTACTTTGGGCATGCTGGATGATTGCTTTGCAGGTGTCTGGGATGGGGTGAGTTGCATGGCCACTTTTTAAAAATCCAAAGTGCTTGTTTGGATATATTTCTGGACCGCCTCACCCTAAGGACATCTGCCTGTCCCACCAGATCAGATAGGGTAGGCACTCTCCAGATCCCTTCCCTTAAATCAGACATGTCAAACTTGCGACGTCACGTGACGTCATGCGACGTATCGGAGCTTTTTCCCCATTGCCGGCAATGGGGTGGGTGCGGTTTCCTGGTGACGCGTCCGGCCCGCGGGTCGGCAGTTTGACACCCCTGCCTTAAATGCTCCTATTCTGTGGGGTTTTGGAAGGGTGACTTTTTCACGGCGGTCCTTGCCCTATGAAACATACTTGCCCCTGAGGTCCAGCTACCTCCCCTTTTAACTTTCTGAAAAACACTCAAGAGCTGGCTTTTCCTGCAATGGCCGGAATAGAGGGAGCTAAGTGTAGTTATGATTCCAGTTTTTTTTTTAAAAAATAATATTTTTTACTTTAAAATATAACAATAACAATAATAATAATAAAGTGGGAAGGGACTTTGGAGGTTATCTAGTCCAACCTCCTGCAAGACCTGGCAATGGCTAAGAGCAGGAAAATTGAAGAAAGAGACCGAGGGACTAATTCTGGCTGCACAAGACCAAGCCTTAAGGACAAATGCATATAAAGTCAAAATTGAGAAGACAGCAACAGACAGTAAGTGCCGCCTATGCAAAGACGCTGAAGAAACAGTGGACCACCTGGTAAGCTGCTGCAAGAAGATCGCACAGACTGACTACAAGCAGCGGCATGACAAAGTAGCAACAATGGTGCATTGGAAGATCTGCAAGAAATATCATTTGCCTGTAAGCAAGAACTGGTGGGATGATAAAATAGAGAAAGTCATAGAAAATGATAAAGTTAAACTGCTCTGTGACTTCAGAATTCAAACAGACAAGCACCTGCAACATAACACCCTGGACTTAACAATTGTCGATAAGAAAGACAAAACAGTCTGGATAGTGGACGTGGCAGTGCCTGGAGATAGCAGAATAGAGGAGAAAGAACTGGAGAAGATAACAAAATACAAAGACCTACAAATAGAAATAGAAAGACTGTGGCAAAGGCAAGCAAGGGTAGTACCAATAGTAATAGGCGCCTTGGGTGCAATCCCAAAACAACTGGAGCACCACTTGAACACCATTGGCATTGACAAATTCGCCATTAGTCAATTGCAAAAGACGGCCTTATTAGGAACTGCTTCCATCCTTCGACGATATCTGTGATACCATCAAACATCCACATCTGCCTATCCCAGGTCCTTGGTAAGGACTCGATAGGTAAACAAAATGCCAAATCCAGTCTGAACATCTGGCTGACTGTGCGATGATCCATAATAATAAAGTGGGAAGGGACCTTGGAGGTCATCTAGTCCAACCTCCTGCTTAGGCAGGAAATCCTATACCATTTCAGACAAATGGCTGTCCAGTCTCTTCTTAAAAACTTCCAGTGTTGGAACATTCACAACTTCTGGAGGCAGGTTGTTTCCACTGTTCCACTGTCAGGAAATTTCTCCTTAGTTCTAGGTTGCTTCTCTCTTTGATTGCTTCTTGTCCTGCCTTCAGGAGAATAGCTTGACTCCATCTTCTTTGTGGCAGACCCTGAGATATTGGAACACTGCTATCATGTCCCCCCTCGTCCTTCTCTTCATTAAACTAGACATACCCAATTCCAGCAACCGTTCCTTATATGTTTTAGCCTCCAGTCCCCTAATCATCTTTATTGGTCTTCTCTGTACTCTTTCTAGAGTCTCAACATCTTTTTTACATCGTGGTGACCAAAACTGGATGCAGTATTCCAAGTGTGGCCTTACCAAGGCATTGTAAAGTGGTATTAATACTTCACGTGATCTTGATTCTATCCCTCTGTTAATGCAGCCTAGCACTGTGTTGGCTTTTTTTGGCAGCTGCAGTACACTGCTGGCTCATATCTAAGTGATTGTCCACTAGGACTCCAAGATCCCTCTCACAGTTACTACTATTGAGCCAGGTACCACCTATACTATACCTGTACATTTGGTTTTTCTTGCCTAAATGTAGAACCTTACTTTTTTCACCATTGAATTTCATTTTGTTAGATAGCGCCCAATGTTCAAGTCTGTCAAGATCCTTCTGTATCTTGTACAATATTTTTATTGTACAAAGATGCAGTTTTATCTTTTGGTTGTGAGCCACCCAGAATTTATTAAAAAATGTTGGATATATAAATATTTTAAATAAACAGATGAATAAATTCCCTAAACAGCTTGGGCCACTTTTTTCTCTAGCTAGCACCTCCAAGCATCCTCAGTTGTTTGCATGTGCCCTTCTGGAGGACATCCAGTTGCCATAAGTAGTGACAACTAGCTGGTGGGTTTGACTTCATGAATTTCCTTCCTCTGAAATGAAAATGGTTATGGTTTCATTTTATACCCAATCCTTCCTTCTCTGGGCATTTTTTAAATACATTTTCACTGGATATTGTTGCAATTTTATTGTTTCATAGCCTGGACATTGAGGATAAGTACTGATTGTAAAAAATGTTTAAAAAGTTTCCGATGGTCAGATTCTATAGAGGAAGTTCTTGTTTTATGTTGTTAAAACTGTGGGCTGCTTGCAGTGAATGTGAGATCTCTAAACAATGGCAAGTAAATAGTCAGTTCTCTTCTTTCATCTTCCTAAATAGATATTCTGATGTTTCTTTGATATAAAACTGACTCCTTTTATCCCACAAAAATGCATGTGGGTTAAAGTATTGCTTGTAGTCATTTAAAATAACAGACATTTTTGATCTAGTGTAGAATTCAAGTCTGGTTTATTGAGGTTTCAAAGGACATCTGAAAGTGTATGTGTGAGTGTGAGTGTGTTTAAATTATTATCAAAAGAGTTAGGAACAAAGTTCAAATTGACATGGTATCTAATGTCATAGATACAGTATATGCAGCAGGCATGCTTGAATGACTCTGAAGGCTCTTGTATAAATAACCCTTGAAACTTCTCTGTCTGCCCTTTGGGGGCAATATATACTGGTTTATAGCCCAATTTTAAAAATCTTAAGCCTTTTATTCCTTGGCCACCAGATAGGTGAACTGAGCATTACCTGTTCACTCTTCTGCCAGCCCCATTTGTCTCTGCTAGTTTTGAGGACTTTATTTTCTCTGGATAGAAGTAATTTCTTTGCCACCTTCTCACTCAGACTGGATGGCAGTAAAAACTTCCCTTTCACTATGTATAAGCTCCTCAAGTGCCAGTGGAAATCTGCTCCACACAGCCATAGCTGGAATGGGACTATTAGGTGTCAACACTTCTCCGTATCCACTTCACTCCCCGCCATCTGCCGCAGCCGACCCACAGTGGGCTTTCTTCCTCCACTGGCTCTCTGCTGATGATTCTCCACTGCCAATGGCCACCTGGCCCTCCACCCCCAGCCCCTCATCCCGGCCGATTCCCAGAGGCACGTTTTTACCCAGGCAATTTGCTGCACAGGAAAAATAGCCGCGGTTCCTGGCAGCCAATCAGGCAGCCGGCAGCTGTGGGAGACCACGATGCAAGGTGCTGAGGACACTGTGGGTGGCTGGGGAGGGCGGCGGGTGGCTGGGTGGCAGCAATTGCAGAGGGTGGTGGGCAATTGGAGAGGCTGAGGAAAGCCTCTCTGTTGCTCTCCCTCCTCCCTTCCTATTATTAGTTTCCAAATTAAGATACTGTAGAAAAATGAAAAACAAAATGGATTCAAAGAATTGCTTTTATCCAAGAGAGTTTCAAATTGTTTAAAAATATATATTTGTAATTGCATCACGTGCCAAGACTAGTCAGTTTATAGGAAACCAATATAAATATAAAAAACCCATTAATTAGTACTTCATAATAAAGTACTAATATAAAAGGGGGAAAAATGACATTGCCATAGGTGTATACTATAGGCCACCCAATCAAACAGAGGAAATAGATGAACTTTTTGCTAGTCAGCTAACTAAGGTATGTAGGAAGCACATCACAATAGTAATGGGGGACTTTAACTACCCTGACATCAACTGGGAGACAAACTGCACCAAGTGGAAGATCAAACAGATTCCTGACAAACCTACCAGACAACTTTGTCTCCCAAAAAGTAGAGAAGGGAACTAGGGGATTAGCCATATTGGATGTAATCCTCACTAACAGAAATGAAATGATAGAAGGTGCTGAAGCCACAGGAACCTTGGGGGGAAGTGATCATGCAATATTGGAATTCAACATTCTGGAAGCACAAGCAATAGAACACAGTCAAACTAGAGTCTTGGATTTTAAGAGAACTAATTTCAATAAACTTAGCGAGAGCTTGGGAACGATTCCATGGATGAGAATCCTTAAGGGGAAAACAACTCAAGAAGCTTAGGAAATTTTGGGGGGACGGGGCCAGCTGTCAAGAAGAACGGGTGTGCTGAACGATTCTCTGGATCGTTTTCCTCCCATGTCTGACCGTTTGACGGACTTTTTGGGGGTCCCAGGTCCCTTGGAGGGGGACTGGAAAGAAGAGGCGTCCTGTGGAGCGATCTTTGGTGGCGGTCAGGATCAGCGAACACAGGAGAAACCTTGGAAAAGTCGAGCGGAGGAAGGAGACGGCCATAATGGCGGCCGTGAAGAAATGACAAATGACAGCTGGCCGAAAGGTAGCGGTGAAATAGCGGGACAGAGACGTGATAGATCCAGTGAAAAGTAACTCTGACAACAATCCTGACGATTCATTGAAAGTGATCCGGAGCGAAAAAATCTGCCGGAGGATTTCCACAAAAGGAAAGAATAAAGGAGCTCAGAAGAGAAGCAGTGGCGAGAGAAAAGTTTGAGCGCAGAAGGGTCGTTTGCATTGTGGAACAGTATTGGCATGAGAAACTTAAAGTTAAAAGACCTAGAGGAGCTTCTTTTTCTTAAAAAAAAAAAAGAGTTTCAGCAAACGAAAGGCTTGTGCACTTCAAAGCAGTAAAGTGAAAGTGCCAACGAAAGCTGAGGTAGTAGACATTTTGTATCAAGACTGTAGGCTGAATACTAAAGAGAAAGGCAAGAGAGACACCTGCTGGCTGAACAGAGAACAACTTTAGAAGGGGAAAAATATAGGACAAAGAGGAAATAATAAACCTATGACTTTAAAGTCCACTTAGTTTTGTCTGTTAGTGCAAATTGATATCTGAGCAAAAACTCTCTGACTTTAAGGTTTAAAAGGAACTATAGGGGGAAAATTATATGAGGAAACTGTGAGTACAGCAAGTGCAAAAAACCATATATATTTATTGAACTTTCTGAAATTATTGACATCTATATGAACTAAAAGAATGATTGTTAATTATATTTATTGCTAAGTTTATTGTGAATACTGATTATTGCAAAATATTGGTGATTCAGATTTATAACTTAATTAATTTAATTTAACTCAACAATAAGTATCAAAAATTAATTAGTTAGCCAAACATCTTTAATATTCACTGTTAAATATATTATTATCTGTATCTAACATATTTAATTGTCAACCCATTACTATATACAAAACGTAACATACTTAGATCTATTGTGATAATCTTGATATACTGGAGAGAAAGATAAAAATTGTAAATAAGTGGGGAGGTTGGTTTGAAGAATTGAGAAAGATGACAAGTATTCCCAATCTCACGAGAGTTGGAACAGGAAAGAAACAGATATCACAAACCACAACAATGGAACCAAGCCCAGCTAGGCAAAGATCCTTGGAAGAGGTGACTCAAAGAGATAGAGCGAATTCATTTAAAGACTTACAATTAATGCTGCAATCAATGCAAGAGGTGATGTGTAAAAACCATGAAGACATAAAAAAAGAAATAGGGGAAGTGAGAAATGACACAGGAGAACTCAAGGAAAAGATGAAGTTAATGGACGGGAGATTTGAGTGTTTTCAGCAGCAGATTTTGAAAAATGAACAAAAGCTACAGGATATGGAAGAAAGAATGGGAAAAGAAGAAAAGAGAGTAGATGAAATGAATGAGAGGCTAATCCAGGCTAACAGAGAATTGGAATCGACAGTTATCTCCCTGGAATTAGAAAAGACCGCCCATTTCCTACGGTTCCAAAACGTTAGAGAGAAGAAAGGTGAAGATCTACCAGAGATGATGACAGACCTATTGGCGGGAGCTCTAGGGATTGAAAAAGAAGAGATGGTGAATGAGATAGATGAAATCTATAGAATTCATACGAATTATGCGAGACGTCACAATCTCCCTAAAGAAGTCCACATCAGATTTGTCCAGAAATCTGTTAGAGACGAGATATTATTTAGGACTAGAGACGATCCACTGGAATATCGAGGCAGGCAATTAATTGTACTTAAGCAAGTACCAAGAAGGGTGAGGGATTTGAGAAGACCTTACCAACGAATAACCTCCCAATTGACAAGGAAAAATATTAATTTCAGATGGTTGACACCAGAAGGGATTATGGTGGTGTGGCAGGAAAAAAGGCTTCGACTAGACACAACAGATAAAACAGAAGAATTCTATAGACAAAACGTTGGTAGTGAGGAAGAGTTAGTGGAAAGAGAGATAAGAGAAGAAGGAAAAAGACTAGCACAGGCCATAGAAGAAAAGGAACCACAAATCAAAGTCAAAGGAACTGGGAGAGGAGAGGAACTGGGAGAGATTAGAAAAGGAATTAGAAGAACACTACATAACACCTTCCTTAAAATGGCGGAGGAGTTTAATATTCAAGATATCTGGAGGGAGAGGAATATAGGAAAAAAGCAATATGCCTATTATTCGGATCGACATCTCTCATGGTCCAGAATCGAC
The DNA here is from genome assembly GCA_023970755.1 of Azemiops feae. Lineage (NCBI taxonomy): Eukaryota > Metazoa > Chordata > Lepidosauria > Squamata > Viperidae > Azemiops > Azemiops feae. The sequence continues at coordinate 787,796 of JALGBA010000105.1, forward strand.
ATGGCGTGGCTGTCAGTAGATTTAAATTCGGAAGTGGAAGACATTACAATTGACACTAACTCCTGGGCAGATCACAACCCAGTCAGAATTAGATGGAGAAGACAAAAGAAAATAAGGAGATGGACTTTGAAAAGAGCAATTTTAAAACATAAAGAATTTAAATTGAAACTGGAAGACCAAATGGGTCTGTTTTTTCAGATGAACAAAAAGGAAGATACAAACTGCCAAAATTTATGGGATACAGCCAAAGCTTACATGAGAGGTGTTGCAATTGCCTATATGGCCAAGGGAAATAAAATCAAATTACAGTGACAAAGAAATGTAGAAGAACTCAGTAGAGCTGAGACAAAACTACAAAATGAACCGCAAAGACGTGACTTGAAACAACAAATAGACCTAATTAAACACAAGATGAATGCCATTGAAAAGGAAGAACTGGCGCAGCAAATAAAACGCACTAAGCAAATTTTTTTTGAAAATGCTAACAAGCCGGGTAGATGGTTGGCTTACAGAATAAAGAAACATAATGATAAAAAAAGGATTAGTAAACTATACAATGAAGAGGGTGACATTGTATATCAGAATGAAGGGAAGAGAACTGTGGCCTATGAGTTCTATAAGAAATTATACAAAGATGAAGAACGGAAAAACGAAGATGATATACAAAAATATTTGCAGATAGCTGAATTACTGAAAGTCCCGGAAGAGATTACAAACATTGTTGAAGAAAGAGATAACACCTTTAGAATTATCAGATGCAATTAAGAAACAAAAAAATAACAAAGCTCCTGGTCCTGACGGCTTACCAGCAGAAATATATAAAATTCTACAGGAATCTTTAGGTCCAATATTAATAGAACTATTCAATGAAGTTCTAAAAAGTGCAAAAATACCGGCCTCATGGGAAGAAGCAATCATTCCATCGGTTCCTAAGGAAAATTCAGATTTGGCGTTTATTAAAAATTATAGACCTATTTCACTACTAAATTCGGATTACAAAATTTTTATGGCTATAATGGCTGAGAGACTCAAAAGATTCCTAGTAGAATTTATACATACAGACCAAAATGGTTTCTTGCCAAAAAAATATATAAGAAATAATGTTAGGATTGTATTAGATGTATTGGAATATTATGAGGTTCATAATGAAAAACAAATGGGGCTACTCTTTCTTGACGCACAAAAAGCATTTGATAATGTTAAATGGGATTTTATGCTTAACCAACTGGTGTATATGGACTTTGGGGAGAATTTTATAAATATGTTCAAAGCAATCTATTCCAAGCAGGTAGCCAAAGTAATAATCAATGGAGAAACAACTGAAAGTTTTCAAATTCAAAAAGGTACAAGGCAAGGTTGTCCACTATCCCTGTTACTGCTTGTATTGTCCCTGGAGGTATTAACTAGAACAATTCGGAAAGATGATCAAATTAAAGGATTGGAGATTAAGAAAGAAATATTTAAAATATAAGCCTTTGCAGATGACTTCGTCTTCATAATTGAAGAGCCCCTACAATCAGGGGCAAGGCTAATGAAAGTACTGGGTGAATATGGTGAAATAGCAGGCCTAAAGATAAACAAGGAAAAAACTAAAATGCTTGTTAAGAACATGACTAGAGCACAGACAAATGAATTAGTTGATAGATTAGGCATCCAGACCACAAAGAAAATAAGATATCTAGGGATACAATTAACAGGTAGATGTGCCACACTTAAAGGAGACAATTACGATAAACTAATGGAGCAGATTAAAATTGACCTGGGCAGGTGGACAAACTTACAGCTTTCCTTTATGGGAAGAATTGCTGTAATTAAAATGAACGTACTACCCAAAATACTATTTTTGTTTCAATGTATACTGATCAAATTAGATAAGGAATTTTTTCGAAATTTTAATAAAACCATACTCAAATTTATTTGGCAAGGGAAAAAAGCAAGGATTAAGTTAAAATTATTGCAAGATTCTAAGGAGAGGGGCGGATTTAGTCTCCCGGATTTGGAAAAATATTATCAAGCTACAATATTAACATGGGTGCGGGACTGGATACAATTAAAAAATAGGAGATTATTAAAATTGGAAGGCCATGATATGCAGATTGGATGGCACGCCATATTATGGGATGAAAAATACAGGGTTCACCAGTACTTCTGGAGGCATTATATTAGAAGAGCACTAATAGATGTTTGGGTTAAAATTAGGCAAAATTATATGCAAGTTCCAAATTGGCTTTCAACATTGGAAATGCACATACATCCAATGTTCATACAATTAGGGAAAGTAATAACGTATAAAGATATATTAGACGAGAGAGGAGAATTGAAATCAAGGAAAAAACTCCAGGAAGAAGGGATAGAACTAGAATGGTGGGCTTATCTTCAATTACAATCTCGATATAGGAAAGATAAAAAAGATTGGGGTATAAAAATAGAGTCGACAGAGTTAGATAAAATATTATTAGGAACCGAAAATAAAATGATTAAAAGAATATATCACTACCTTCTAGATCAGGCAATGTTTGAAGAACAGGTCAAGGAAACTATGTTAACGTGGAGTAGGGATTTCGGCTTTAATATTGATTTACATATTTGGCAAGAATTATGGGAAAGAAACAGGAAAGTTACTTTAGCCACTTCTTATAAGGAAAATCTCTATAAGATGTTTTATAGATGGCATTTCCCACCAACGAGGTTAGCCAAAATGGGCCCAAAACTTTTACTTATTTGTTGGAAATGTAAAACAGCAATAGGGACTTACTATCACATGTGGTGGTAATGCCCTAAAGCCCGTGATTATTGGAATAGGATAAGAAAATGGTTGAAAGAAATATTAATATTGGAGATAGAGCTTAAACCTGAATTATTTCTATTGGGTATAACCATAGATAAATACGATAAGGGAATAGTTTATTTGTTACTACACATCTTGACTGCTGTTAGATTGGCTTTTGCACAAAAATGGAAGAACAAAGAAACTCCTACAGATGAAGAGATACTACACAAAATACTATCTTGTGCTGAAATGGACAGGCTGATGATGGAATTGAAAGATAAAAGCGAATCAGAATATTTTGAAATCTGGGATAAATTGTACTATTGGTGGGAATCGAGGAGAACTGTTGGGGTTATAGATTAGCGATAAGATGGAAATATATATATTTTTAGGTTAGCAAATAGAGAAAATGTATTTAGTATTGTATAAAAAAGCTTGTATATATTTAATGAGATAAAGAATTGAATTTAAGAGGAGAAATAATTTGACAGAAATGTTCAAACTGGAATGTTGCGACATGTCCAATTATTTTTATATATTTTTTATTATATATATTATCTCTGATTTATATGTGTTATGTTTGTATTATATGTATTTGAATAAAATTTTGAAGAAAAAAAAAGAAGCTTGGGAAATTTTGAAAAATGAGATAATAAAAGCCCAGTCTAGCACAATACCAACAAAGAAGAAAAACAACAGCTCTCAAAAGAAACCAGCATGGCTGCATAAAGAACTCTCCGATAAATTGAAAGATAAAAAAGACAAATATAAAAAGTGGAAAGAGGGGCACATAACTAAAGCAGAATATCAGCAAATAGTCCGAGCCTGCAAAGGTGAAGTGAGGAAAGCTAAGGCTCAAAATGAACTAAGGCTTGTGACCAAAGTCAAAAATAACAAAAAGCTTCTTTCAACATGTAAAAAACAAGAAAAAAGTTAAGGAAATGATTGGTCCATTAATGGGGGAAAGCTCCCTATCCGCGTACACTTCCTTCATAGATTTTGCAGTTTGATCCTCATTCACTATCTTTAAATGAACAAATTCCGCAGTGTACTTTGTAATGGTCACTCACTGGTGCATTCAGCCCACATGCCTACTATCACTCATTCATTTCTGATCTTATCCCACCGTGAAATTGTTAACAGAAGTACTTCAGGATAGCATTCTTGCTGCACTGAGATTAATTTCCATGTATTAAAGTGAACAGAAACACTCTTCCATACAAATATTTCTGCTTACTTTAATAAATGTATGATCCTCTAAACAGACTACATGCTACACAATAATCTCCTATTCAGCTAAACTACCTATACCGTTTTTTTCATCCTTAGTAAATATTCTACCCAGGTACATCCATCTACTTGTTCTAATCACCAAAAATTTATGACTTGCATAATTTATAGATGTCTCCTACCTCTGAGGTCATAGGTTACTTTTCTGATTTTAAAACCCCTGACAAGAGCCCCCGGCGCTCCTGAATTTCTGAGACAAAGCTTTGGAGGTCTTTGGGAGCAAAATGGGCCTGCAAGTGGCTGTGGGAAATTGCGGCTGAAGATGTATCTAGTCCCTGCTGAAATTAAAAAACTGAATCCTCCTTATGCTGGCTCCTTCCAATACAGAATAGCTTGGCCTTCAGTTCTCACTATAATCCAGTGCTTCAAATCCCATTGAATGAGATCACACAAAAGAGTGTGGATTCTTCCTGGTTGAAATTATTACGAACTGGGAGATTTTGCAGGCTGAATCTTGCTTAGCATTACCCAAGTTTCCCAAGACCTGCCATTAGCTTTTGCTTCCATCTGCTGCTGGGGGTTTTGTGCATATGTTTACGTGAACAGAGTTTCCAGCAGTTTTCTCAACTTTCTGCATGTGCAGGTATCACAGCTGGACCATGTTTAATTGTACATACTGCAACTGAGTAGACGAGACTAGTAGACTAGATTCAACAGACTAGCATGTCCAGACTATGAGAAGAGATGTGATAAGGACATTGGAAGAGCATAAATCACAGTAATTTGGTCTGAGTCATTAATCTGATGTTGTTGTCTATGCTCTGGTATTTGGCAGGTAAACAGATGGGAGCTAAATGGGAACAAATTCCAAATTCAGACATCAGTTTTTCTTATGCTACAGACGAAAAGCTGAGGCTTAACATCATTACAGGTTAACCGTAGAATTTGTGTGGCCTTGGATGCCAACCTAGAGTTTTCATATAAGAGTTTCAAGATAGTTTACTAAATATTGTATGAAGAGATGCGTCAGGGTCTCTTTAAATGACGCCAAGCTTTGAATGAATGACATAGTTCAGTGGTGGTGAACCTATGGCACGCGTGTCAGAGGGGGCACTCAGAGCCCTCTCTGTGGGCACACTCGCCTCACTCTTTGGCTAAGTTTTCACAGGAAAAAGCCATTTCCCAAGCCCCTTCTTGGCGAAAATGGAGCCAAAGCGCGCCTCGCTCTTATTGAGAGCAATCCTGCGAAAACAAGGATGACAAAGGACAGCACAGTTCTGAAAATGAAATCCTTAAAGTGTGGAATTCTCAGCCAAATAATTTTAAGTCAATGAAAGCACTTGGGATTGCTTTCCTTACTTTGTTTGGATCATCTTATGCTTGTGAGCAGCTGTTTTCAGCTTTGAATTATATCAAATCTGACACCAGAAACAGACTAACAGATGACCCGAGTGCTGCATTGTGTTGCTCTCAAACTTACAAAGTATGAGCCAAGGCTAGACAAATTATCAGCATGCATACAACAGCAAAAATCACATTAATTGTTCAAAAGCATGCCAAATGCAAACTTTTACCTTTCAATAAAAAGTTGTTTGTATCATTGAAAGCTTTGTTATTGTGTTTTTCTTTTAAGACAAAAGATGTTAATGTATGAGTTGTTTTTTCTAAACCAAAACTTCAGTATTCAGGTTAAATTGATGTGTTGGCACTTTGCGATAAATAAGTGGGTTTTGGGTTGCAGTTTGGGCACTCGGTCTCTAAAAGGTTTGCCATCACTGACATAGTTGGTTGCATATATCTGCTCTGCAGTAAGAATGATTTGTAGGCAATTCAATTATTTTGGAATAATGAAGGATGAAAAGGAAATAAAACATGAAACAGGGAAGGGCATAATGTACAATACTCATTTTATGGAAGCCATTTTTGAAGATTTTAAAAAGCAAGGTCTTTCCCTCTTTTCCACCCAGAAGCCATTTAAAACTCATGGTTTGTGTGCAAAAAAATTCATTCTTCTCAATGTGTGGAGTACAGGCATAGAATCAAACTGGGGTTATAGGAGGAATAATGTCATTTTCATTACAGGAAGAGGAAGAGAAATACAGGATCATCAATTTCACAGGGTGCACCCTTTGCTCCATTCTGACACATTTGTTCCTCTGCATTTGTTTTTCCAGGGCCACCTTAAAAAAGGAATAAGAATAAAAATAAACATAATGCATGTCTTTCTAGACCACATGTATAGTTCTTTCTTTGAAAACTTCAGTCTAATAGGGGAGATTCTGGAATTTTCTAAGTTAGCTAGTTGCAATTATCATTCATTCATCTTTCCTCTTCGTTGATTGATAATCTCCTTAGTTATTTAAATTAATCTCATTTCCCCCAGGTTTCAATAATTGTTATAGCTAAAATAGTTCTCACTTTTTATTTTTGACAATAAAGTGAAAAATAGATGCCACTGATGCCCAATAGATAATTTGGACTCCCACATAACCTTGATAGAGTCCATGCCAGCGGGGACTGAAGAAAATCAAATTCCAAAGTATTGGGTGAGCACCAGAGGGGTCATAAAATCCTGTCCAAAACCTTAGAGTGTCTCAGAAGGGCACACAGCAGAGTAACTGTTAGATAACTCAACTGTTGACTACATAATGTCTTTATGATTTGCTTTTAAATGCTGATTGCTGGCTTAAGAGTTTTCTATCTAATGATCTGCTTCTGCAGCTGCGGTTCTTATTAATCCTATGACTTGGTGGCTTCATGAACGATCTCTCCCTGCTTCTCTCACTACTATCATGTTTACAGATCCAGTTCTCTGATCCTAGGGAGCTCATCCATGGGATCAGAATAACAACAACAACAACAACAACAACAACAATAATAATAAAGTTGGAAGGGACCTTGGAGGTCATCGAGTCCAACCCCCTGCTCAGGCAGGAAACCCTATACCATTTCGGACAAATGGCTGTCCAGTCTCTTCTTAAAAACTTCCAGTGTTGGAGCATTCACCGCTTCTGGAGGCAGGTTGTTCCACTGGTTAATTGTTCTAACTGTCAGGAAGTTTCTCCTCAGTTCCAGGTTGCTTCTCTCCTTGACTAGTTTCCATCCATTACTTCTTGTCCTGCCCTCAGGCGCCTTGGAGAATAGCTTGACTCCCTCTTCTTTGTGGCAACCCCTGAGATATTGGAATACTGCTATCATGTCACCCCTAGTCCTTCTTTTCATTAAACTAGACATACCCAATTCCAGCAAACGTTCCTGATATGCTTTAGCCTCCAGTCCCCTAATCATCTTTGTTGCCCTTCTCTGCACTCTTTCTAGAGTCTCAACATCTTTTTTACATCGTGGTGACCAAAACTGGATGCAGTATTCCAAGTGTGGCCTTACCAAGGCATTGTAAAGTGGTATTAATACTTCACGTGATCTTGATTCTATCCCTCTGTTAATGCAGCCCAGCACTGTGTTGGCTTTTTGGCAGCTGCAGCACACTGCTGGCTCATATTTAAGTGATTGTCCACTAGGACTCCGAGATCCCTCTCACAGTTACTACTATTGAGCAAGGTACCCCCTATACTATACCTGTACATTTGGTTTTTCTTGCCTAAATGTAGAACCTTACTTTTTTCACCATTGAATTTCATTTTGTTAGATAGCCCCAGTGTTCAAGTCTGTCCAGGTCCTCCTGTATCTTAAGCCTGTCTTCTGGAGTGTTGGCTATTCCTGCCAGCTTGGTGTCATCCGCAAATTTGATGAGTTCCCCATCTATCCCCTCGTCCAAATCGTTGATGAAGATGTTGAAGAGCACTGGCCCAGAACAGAGCCCTGGGGCACCCCACTGCACACTTCCCTCCATGTAGATGCGGTTCCATTGAGGACCACACGCTGAGTACGGCCGGTCAGCCAGCTACGAATCCATCTGGTGGTGATGCTGTCTAACCCACATTTTTCTATCTTATCAAGTAGTAGGTTGTGATCTACTTTATCAAATGCCTTACTGAAGTCCAAGTAAATATATCCACAGCATTCCTCTGATCCACTAATTTTGTCACTTGGTCAAAGAATGCAATAAGGTTTGTCTGGCATGATCTGTTTTTGACAAACCCATGTTGGCTTTTAGTAATGACTTTGTTTGCCTCTAGGTGTTCGCTGATTTGTTGTTTGATTATCTTTTCCAGAATCTTCCCAGGTATTGAGGTCAGGCTGATAGGTCTGGAATTTCCTGGATCCATTTTTTTTCCTTTTTTGAAGATGGGAACTACATCAGCTCTTTTCCAGTCCTCTGGTAGTTCCCCAGTGCTCCAGGATCTTTGAAAAAATATAGTTCAGTGGTTCTGAGATCACATCTGCCAGTTCCTTGAGAACCTTGGGGTGTAATCCATCTGGTCCTGGTGATTTGAACTCGTCTAGGCTGGACAGGTGCTAACTTACCATTTTCTTGCCTATCTTAACTTGTTTTTCTATTCTGTTTTTTATGGCACTATTTTTGATAGGTTGGTCTGTTTTTTCCCTTTGTGTAAAGACAGATGCAAAAAATGAGTTAAATAGTTCTGCTTTCTCACTATTGCTTGTCACCTTCTTGCCACTTTCACCCACTAATGGACCAATCATTTCCTTAACTTTTTTCTTATTTTTTACATGTTGAAAGAAGCTTTTTTTGTTATTTTTGACTTTGGTCGCAAGCCTTAGTTCATTATGAGCCTTAGCTTTCCTCACTTCATCTTTGCAGGCTCGGGCTATTTGCTGATATTCTGACTTTGTTATGTGCCCCTCTTTCCACTTTCTATACTTGTCCTTTTTATCTTTCAATTTATCAGAGAGTTCTTTATGCAGCCATGCTGGTCTCTTTTGAGAGCTGTTATTTTTCCTCTTTGTTGGTATTGTGCTAGACTGGGCTTTTATTATCTCGCTTTTCAAAATTTCCCAAGCTTCTTGAGTTGTTTTCCCCTTGAGGATTCTCATCCATGGAATCCTTCCCAAGCCCTCTCTAAGTTTATTGAAATTAGCTCTCTTGAAGTCCAAGACTCTAGTTTGACTGTGTTCTATTGCTTGTGCTTCCATAATGTTGAATTCCAATATTACATGATCACTACCTCCCAAGGTTCCTGTGGCTTCAACACCTTCTATCATTTCATCTCTGTTAGTGAGAATTAGATCCAGAATGGCTAATCCCCTAGTTCCCTTCTCTACTTTTTGGGAGACAAAGTTGTCTGCTAGGTTTGTCAGGAATCTGTTTGATCTTCCACTTGATGCAGAGTTTGTCTCCCAGTTGATGTCAGGGTAGTTAAAGTCCCCCATTACTATTGTGATGTGCTTCCTACATACCTTAGTTAGCTGACTAGCAAAAAGTTCATCTATTTCCTCTGTTTGGTTGGGTGGCCTATAGTATACACCTATGGCAATGTCATTTTTTCTCCCTTTTATATTGACCCAAATGCATTCAAGACAGTTTTCATCATTGTTGTGCTCTATTTCTGTAGAGATGTAGTTATTTCTTATATAGAGAGCAACTCCACCTCCTCTTTTATTTGGTCTGTTTCTTTTAAATAATTTAAATCCCTCTAGCTGTGTGTTCCATTTGTGGGTTTCATCCCACCATGTTTCCGTAATGGCAACAATATCATATCTGCCCTCATTAACCTGAATTTCTAGTTCACCTTGTTTGCTGTTCATACTCTGTGCATTGGTGTATAGACATTTGAGTCCTTTATGACTGACCCTGTGTTTACTTTCTACATAACCTGTGTGGTGCCTGAGTTCCCCTATTGTCCTACCTCCTATTTGGTTAGTGTACTTTGTGTGGCACTCGCTATTGAAAGCTTGATTTTGCTTGACAGCAAGGTCGATATTCTTGTCCACACACACATCTATGTTACATGCACTAATAGCCCTATAGTTTTTAGATTGCCAGGGACAGGGATGTTCTGTATCAATTAACTCACTGTCCCCGCTGTTTAGTTTAAATATTCCTCCAGATAATCTGTGAATTTATAGCCGAGTAACTCAGTTCCTTTCTTTGATGGATGCAAACCATCTCTTTTGTACATTTTTTCATTGGACCAGCTACTGACATCGTGACTAATATATCCAAAGCCTTCCCCTTTACACCACTCCTTTAGCCACATATTGAATTGTGCTATACGCTGGCCTTTTCCATTTTGCTCCTTGTACACTGGTAAAACCTCTGAAAAAGTAAGCCTACAGCCTATTCCGTTAAGTTCCTGCCCCAAGCTCTGGAAATCATTCTGCACAGAGTGTACATCTTTTTGGGACAGATCGTTAGTGCCAAGATGTACAATAGCCTCCACATCACAGTCCTTGCTGGCATTCTTGATTATTTTAGAAATACGCTTCTTGTCCCTACTGGCAGTAGCACCTGGGAGACACTTGACCTCTTTCGAAACCTCTGTGTCCTTTCCTAAATTTACATCCCTTATAATTGAATCACCAACCAGAAGGTGGCTTCTCTTTTTGGGTGCCTTTCTGTTCTTGCATGACTGATGTGTAATACCTGATTCACACTTCTCCCTGTCGAAAACAAGTTCTTCATCTCGGTCCACAATCCCCTGTTTATTTGAGTTATCATCACAAATACCTTTACCTGTCTTCTTAATGTCCCTATTAAGGTCATCAAGGGCACTGTATCTGTTGTGCAGGGACACATCGAAAGCTTTGTGTTTATAGTTCACAGCTCTCACCCTGCCAGATCCCACGGTTGTCCACACTGCCCTTCTCCTGCAGAATCTTTGTGGTAGAGGGAGCTGATAGTGCGGAGGCTCAATAGAGTAGAAGGGCTGAACTGGACACCTAATTTCTGCCTGAAGAGCACAGATTACAGACCCTAGATAAATAATCTGTCCTTGTAGACTAGCGATTTGTTTACAGATAGGACAGTTTCCAAGTTTGAAGAGGGTACTGCGAAGGACAGCTGCAAAACAAGTGTTGCACTGAACTAAACCAGACATACTTAGATACAAGGAATCTCAGATGCACTTGCCCTGAATGTACTGCTGCTATTTATTATTTTTTAGTTATATTGGTCCTCCCACCTTCTCCTTTCCAACTCACCAATTCCCAGCAAGCAGTTGGAAGCAAGCTCTGAGCAGTTTAAATGTAGCTTAAATGCAATGAAGTATCCAATCAGCAAGGCCTTAGCTCCTTTGGTCCTCCCACCTTCTCCTTTCCAACTCACCAATTCCCAGCAAGCAGTTGGAAGCAAGCTCTGAGCAGTTTAAATGTCGCTTAAATGCAATGAAGTATCCAATCAGCAAGGCCTTAGCTCCTTTGGTCCTCCCACCTTCTCCTTTCCAACTCACCAATTCCCAGCAAGCAGTTGGAAGCGAAGAATCCTGGTGTTTAAAAGGCCATCTGCCATATTCTTTTGCAACCTGTCCCTACTGGGTAGTAAATCCCAGATTTTAAAGCACATAGGTGAATAATGTATGTGAAATCACTGGGAAGGAATAATCCAGCTATAATCATCAACAACAGCCTCCACCCCAGGTCTTAGTGTTGTGTCTTAGTCTACCATTAAACCTGGGTTCAAAAGATAAACCCATATTTTAAAGCAACCAGAATGCAAGTATAGCAAAAGAAGTGCATCTTGTCATATTCAGAAAGTACATTTTACCACCCATGCTAAAAGTTGTACAATAGTCTAAAGAAAGGCAATTAACTTTCATGACTACAAGTTCAGTTGCTACTCAATGTTACAAGTGGAAAATGTTAATAAGAGATTGACTCACCAGGCACTCATCCTATCGCGACCACGCACAATTTTCTTAGCACAAGCAATATCATCTGTGATGTCATCATCTAAGAAAGCTGCAGAAAGAGGCAAATTGGAATTTGTCCAATTCCAGATGCTTCAATGGTATTTCCAAAGATTTGCATAAAATAATTTAAAGCAGATTCTTACCCAATAGACCCTTTAATCATAGGATTTCATTAGTTAGGTACAGTATGCAATACATTCATGTCCTTAATGGTATAACCTATTTTTTACACAGCTGGTGTAGACCATTAACTGCCTCTTCTCATGCTCTAACCATGCAGAGTAACAACTCTGAAAAGTGTAATGTACCAGTAATCAGTTTTAGCTGTAGAGCTGAATATGCTGGATATGCTGACTTCCCAAGAGTCTCATTGCACTCTTGGAAAGGAGCGAGAGAAGAAACCTCTCACCTGTGTCCAAGAACCAGATTTCTCTGACAAAGGGCAGAAAATACAGGATCAGGTTCCTTAATTGGGTGGGATTCTGGAGCTTATATTGCTGCCTTTTACTTGTGCCTCAAGCAAGATATTGACTAATTACAGTGAAGACAGGATCAAGTGGCTCTTTTATCAAACGACCCTTTGCATTGCACATGGAGACCCAAGTTAGTCTAGTGCAGGGGTCTTCAAACTCGGTCCTTTGTGTGTACCTGGCTGAGGAATTCTGGGAGTTGAAGTCCATGAGTCATAAAAGGGCCGAGTTTGAAGACACCTGGTCTAGTGGTAAGGCTCCCTGCTACACACCGGGAGACTGTGAGTTCTAGTCTCACCTTGGAAATGAGAGCTGGTTGGGTGACTTTGGGCCAGTTACATCCTCTCAGCCCAACTCACTTCAGAGATTTAAGTTCTTTTAAGCAAAATAGGAGGAGAAGGAGGAAGGAATATTAGGTAAGTACCCAACCTTGAGTTGTTTATAAAAATAATAAAAGTGTGGTATAAAAAAAAATCTGTAGGAAGCACTGAAGAGAGTGTGAGATTGTTAATGTGAGTGGAACAGAGGGACCTGACCACATATGAGCCTTTTGCTCTTTAGATAATACTGTGGTGGATGTTCTGGGAGCAGAAAGCAAGATACATCTGTGTGAAGGAATTTAGAGTAGTTGTGACAAGTTGGGTAGCAGGATACTAAACAGAAGAAGGCTAAGAGGCCTGAAAACACAGTGGCTAGATATGAACACCGTTGACCCGAGCAGCAACTCAAAACAATTTTGAGAGACAGTGTTGGTGATTCAATGTCAATCCTCATGGAGAGCAATCCCCTATAGAGAGCAACAAAGGAGAAAAAGAAGGACTAGAATATCCCTACAAAATTTTGATTTGACATATTTGGGACATTTCACTTTTTTAGCTTTTCTAATGAAATAGGTGTGAGCCTTTAAATCAGGTAGTGAATCAGGTCCTGAAACCAGCACTACAAGGGGCATACAGGCACACTACCTCCTTGTGTTGTAGAGCATTATAAGAACAGAATTTTGAAAGTCTGTCAAAGCTTTGACAGACGTGTCTTACCACTGCAAGGCTTATAACAGCGATTAGATGTACGGTCCTGCTTATTTTTGCACCAATAGCGGCTGTTCATCTGGAATATCCCATAGTTGCTACCGCTATCCTTGTTTGGCCCAGTCACAATGTGGGTGTTGTACTTGCTCGCATGAAAAGCAAGACAGATCCCTGGAAGAAAGCAAATGGAGAATGGGCTATAAAAGACCAGTGCTATAAATGAAACAGCTATCCTGATTTTTTAAATAGAACATTTATAACACAATGTTTAACCATTTCTCATTTCTCATTCTTTCCACAACCAAGGAAGGTCACAAGACCTCCAAAACATTTTGGAAACCTTCAGGGAAATTTGGAATAAATCTGATTCTTGTCTCCAAGATATTCCTGGAATTCTTAACGACACATAAAGCCACCTCCCCTTTCTCTCTCTTCCTAATTCCAGTCTTCCAGGCAAGAGGTACATTTTTGTTGTGCATCTTCTGCCAAACTGCACATGTAGAAAATCTTCTGTGATTGTACTTCAATTGTATATGGAATTTAAATGATTTTGTGGAATTTGAAATATCTAACCTTTGAGAGGATGCTGATCCTGGCAGGGATATCTCCTTATTCTTAAGAGAGTAAATAAAATATGGGCTAAACCATAATTATAAAAAGACAACACAGAGACCAAGGCGGTATAACCATACCTCAGTTCTGCAGTTGTCCCAATCAGGCAATAAACCAGAGATTGATCAGTGTCATAAGAATGAGAGTATTATTGCAGGTGGTGTGTGAGGTCTTCCCAGTCATTTGGGTTGAGAAGAAAGTGTATCTCCTTGTTCTAAGAACATTAAAAAGGGCTGGTTGAAGTTATTCTTGAAAAGATCTGCTCCATTTGGCATCCCTCTTGGAAATCTGGATCTTGCTCAAATAGAGAGAAAGAGAGAGTAAACTTACAGTCGCCCAAGCTGTAGCCAAAATATCTTTCCATGCCATTTTTTTTCAGAACTGAAGCCAGTTCACATTTGTTGTATATTTTGGCTTCACTGCATGCAATGAGGAGGAAGAGGAGGGTGAGCACTAAAGCCTTCATTGTTGTCGGCTCCTTGGAAGACAATGTCTGACTTCTCCAGGATGGCTACTGGGTTTTATAGTCAGAGCTGGAGAAGCTGGCACCTCTGGAGAGCTGCCAAACAAAGTATGTAGCAATTATTCCCTATCTGAAGTTAATTTAGAGTAAGAAGCAGGGAGTGCTGAGAGAAAGATCAAAGAGAAAGAAATAATTGCCATTTCCAATTTCATCGGAAGATTAAACTCAACTAATAGTGGTTGGGAAGGGCATTTTAGCCACTGGACAGATTCTGGATCAAGGGAATCTGTATGAGAGGTGCTAGAAATGAACACTCCTTCATGGATTACTGCCTTGTCGTGGCGAAGGGGCTTGCGTAACTCAATGAAGCTATGAGCTATGCCGTGCAGGGCCACCCAAGACGGACAGCTCATAGCAGAGAGTTCTGACAAAATGTGATCCACTGGAGAAGGAAATGGCAACCCACTCCAGTATCTTTGCCATGAAAACCCCATGGACAGTACTAAAAGGCAAAAAGATATGATGCTGGAAGATGAGCCCCTCAGGTCGGAAGGTGTCCAATATGCTACTGGGGAAGAGCAGAGGGCTAGTACTAGTAGCGCCAGAAAGAGTGAAGCGACTGGGCCAAAGCTGAAAGGACGCTCAGCTGTGGATGCATCTGGTGGTGAAAGGAAAGTCCGATGCTGTAAAGATTTTTTTTCCATAGGAACCTGGAATGTAAGATCCATGAATCAAGGCAAACTGGACGTGGTCAAACAAGAGATGACAAGACTGAACATCGACATCTTAGGAATCAGCGAACTAAAATGGACAGGAATGGGTGAATTTAATTCAGAGGACCATCAGGTATACTACTGCGGGCAAGAATCCCTCAGAAGAAATGGAGTAGCCTTCATAGTCAATAAAAGAGTAGGAAAAGCAATACTGGGATACAATCCCCAAAATGACAGAATGATCTCAGTGCGAATCCAAGGCAAGCCATTCAATATCACAGTAATCCAAGTCTATGCCCCAACCACTGGTGCTGAAGAGGATGAAATTGACCGGTTCTATGAAGCCCTACAGCACCTTATAGAATCAACACCAAAAAATGATGTCCTTATCATCATGGGGGATTGGAATGCTAAAGTAGGAAGCCAAAAGATAAACGGAATAACAGGCAAGTTTGGCCTTGGAGTACAAAATGAAGCAGGGCACAGGCTGATAGAATTTTGTCAAGAGAATACGATGGTCATAGCAAACACTCTTTTCCAACAACCCAAGAGGGACGTCTCACACATGGACATCACCAGACGGTCAACACAGAAATCAGATTGACTATGTGCTCTGCAGCCAAAGATGGAGAAGCTCTATACAGTCAGTAAAAACAAGACCAGGAGCTGACTGTGGCTCAGATCATGAGCTTCTCGTTGCAAAATTTAGGCTTAAATTGAAGAAAGTAGGGAAAAACACTAGGCCACTCAAGTATGAACTAAATCATATCCCTGATGAATATACAGTAGAGGTGACAAATAGATTTAAGGAATTAGATCTGATAGACAGAGTGCCTGAAGAACTATGGATGGAGGTTCGCAACATTGTACAAGAGGTAGCAACTAAAACCATCCCAAAGAAAAAGAAATGCAAGAAAGCAAAATGGCTGTCTGAGGAAGCTTTGCAAATAGCCGAGGAAAGAAGGGAAGTGAAAGGCAAGGGAGAAAGAAAAAGATACACCCAATTGAATGCAGAATTCCAGAGAATAGCTAGAAGAGATAAGAATGCCCACTTAAATGAACAGTGCAAAGAAATAGAAGAAAACAATAGAATAGGGAGGACCAGAGATCTCTTCAAGAAAATTGGAGATATGAAGGGAACATTTCATGCAAAGATGGGCATGATAAAGGACCAAAATGGCAGGGACCTAACAGAGGCAGAAGAGATTAAGAAGAGGTGGAAAAATTACACAGAAGAACTATACAAGAACGAGCTTAGCATTCCTGATAACCACGATGGGGTGGTCACTGACCTCGAGCCAGACATCCTAGAATGTGAAGTGAAATGGGCCTTAGGAAAGCTGAGCAACAACAAAGCTAGTGGAGGTGATAGTATTCCAGCTGAGCTATGCAAGTAAAGTTATGCTTAAAATCCTACAAGCTAGACTCCAGCAGTATGTGGATCGAGAACTTCCAGAAGTTCAGGCAGGATTTCAAAGAGGCAGAGGAAACTAGAGATCAAATTGCCAACATACGCTGGATCATGGAGAAAGCTAGGGAGTTCCAGAAAAACATCTACTTCTGCTTCATTGACTATGCTAAAGCCTTTGATTGTGTGGATCACAAACAAATTGTGGCAAGTTCTTAAAGAGATGGGAGTACCAGACCATCTTATTGTCTCTTGAGAAACCTATATGCGGGTCAAGAAGCAACAGTGAGAACTGGACACGGAACCACTGATTGGTTCAAATTGGGAAAGGAGTCCGGCAAGGCTGTATTCTGTCGCCCTGCTATTTAACTTATATGCAGAGCACATCATGAGAAAGGCAGGGCTAGATGAATCAAAAGTTGGAATTAAGATTGCCGGGAGAAATATCAAACAACCTAAGATATGCAGATGATACCACTCTAATGGCAGAAAGTGAAGAGGAATAAAGAGCCTCTTGATGCGGGTGAAGAAGGAGAGTGCAAAAGTTGGCTTGAAACTCAACATTAAGAAAACCAAAATCATGGCATCCGGCCCTCTCAATTCTGGCAAATAGATGGGGAAGAAATGGAGGTAGTGACAGATTTTATCTTCCTGGGCTCTAAGATCACCACAGATGGGGACTGCAGCCAAGAAATTAAAAGACGCTTGCTCCTGGGGAGGAAGCTATGGCAAATTTAGACAGCATACTAAAAAGCAGAGACATCACCCTGCCAACAAAAGTACGTATAGTCAAGGCCATGGTTTTCCCAGTTGCAATGTATGGCTGTGAAAGTTGGACATAAGAAAGGCTGACGCAAAAAATTGAGGCCTTTGAACTATGGTGCTGGAGAAGACTCCTGCGAGTCCCTTGGACTGCAAGGCGATCAAACCGGTCAGTCCTAGAGGAGATCAACCCTGACTGCTCCTTAGAAGGCCAGATACTGAAGTTGAAACTCAAGTACTTTGGCCACCTAATGAGAAGGAAGGACTCACTGGAGAAGAGCCTAATGCTGGGAAAAATTGAGGGCAGTAGAAGAAGGGGACGACAGAGAATGAGGTGGCTGGATGGAGTCACTGAAGCAGTAGGCGTGAGCTTAAATGGACTCCAGAAGATGGTAGAGGACAGGAAGGCCTGGAGGAACGTTGTCCATGGGGTCGTGATGGGTCGGACATGACTTCGCAACTAACAACAACAACAAGAAATGAACAAGTGGTGGTTTCAACTGTGTGATTGAAGCCCCAATTCTTTAATGTGTCTTTAATGTGAAATAGGAACAGGACCTTTTCTGAGTGTTGACTGCAGCCTTCTTGACTTTTCCGACCCCTGCCCTGAAGATATTCTTCTCTCTCCGGGGCACCTGACATTTGTTTGAAGTTTCTATTTGTTTGTTTCAATACAACTCTGGTTTTAGTGTATGTTTTTTTGTTTGTAATGATGTGGAGTAATGTAACATATTGAAATAACCCAGTGAACTCTATTTTATTTCTTGGTTTTATTGCCATTTTACAATTCTTGCACGAGTCATCAAGTCTTCATCCAGTTTCCGTGACCGTGTAGATGGATTTTATTAATCTGATCTGAAACCAGGAGACTCAATCCCAGTCCTGGGTTATTTTGGGCCAGTCTTTCTCTTTCAGCCATCTTTCTGACATGCAGTTGATAAATGGGAATGGGTTTTAAGTCTCTCGATCTAATGTCCTAACATTGTCAGCTCAAATAAGCATGAATTGTAATTGTTGCTGGTATCTACAAGCTCTCTGAGCAAGTACACTTCCTTCAAATTTTGCAGTTGATCCTCATTCATTCTCTCTTTATGAACAAATCACCCACCCAAATCAAAGTACATTACCATGTACTTTGTAATGGTCACTCACTGGTGCAGTCAACCCACATGCCTTCTTTCACTCATGCTTTCCTGATCTTATCCCACCATGAAATTGTTAACAGAGGTACTTCAGGATAGCATTCCTGCTGCACTGAGATTAATTTCATGTCTCCAACCCTCAGTTCCACGTATTAAAATGAACAGAGACATTCTTCCATACAAATTGAAGGGTTCTGGAACAAAGGGAAATTATTTAGTCTAACTGTTGCTTTCTTGCTTTTTGTAATCAGCTTTTGCACCAGCGAAATCTCATGCAAGCTTGGGAAACATGTATATGTATGTGATATACTGAAGAAGGGAATAAGGGAGTGTACAGGAATGATTGATGTCTTCCTTATGGTGTAATGGCTCTGTTGTCTGATTTTCATTGGCTAACAAAGTTTATAAAGCAATGCTACCAACTTTCTAAGGCGTGGCACTTCTGGACGTAACTCTGTCAGCGTTCCAGATTGATGGCCACCCAGCTGCTTAATTTGATCAAATAAAGTCCTGCTTGATCAAGAAGTTTCCGCTTCGGTTATCTGATTAGATTGATATGGTACCTCAAGTTTAAGTAAGTGACTGGGACCTTACAAAATCTTTCTGCTTATATCAATAAATGTATGATCCCCTCAATAGACTACATGCTACACATTAGCTTTCTATCAGCTAAACAATCTATCATTTTTCTCATCGTTAGTAAATATTCTACCAAGGTACATCCATCTAAATAATAATAATAATAATAATAATAATAATAATAATAATAATAATAATAATAATAATAATAATAATAATAATAATAATAATAATAATAATAATAATAATAATAATAATGATGATGATGATGATGATGATGATGATGATGATGATGATAATGATGATAATAACAACAACAACAACAACAACAACAACAACAACAATAATAATAATAATAATAATAATAATAATAATAATAATAATAATAATAATAATAATAATAATAATAATAATAATAATAATAATAATAATAATAATAATAATAATAATAATAATAATTCATTTGAATGACTATGTGAATCAAAGTACAGAAAAACTGCTGCAGGCTGTGAAAACAGAGAGCACTATAAAAATAACAGAAACAAAGGCAGAATATAAGGAAAAACGGCTGGATGACAGATTAAATAGATGGAAAACCAAAGCTTTGCATGGACAGCATTTGAAAAACATTGAAGGAAAATGTGATAACAACTTGACATGGGCATGGCTTAAGATGGGAACCATCAAGAAAGAAACAGAAGGCTTAATACTGGCTGCTCAAGAACAAGCACTACAAACTAATGCCATGAAAGCAAAGATACAAAAATCCACTGACAATCCAAATTGCCGACTTTGCAATGACAAAGTTGAAACTGTTTCACACCTAATTTGTGAGTGCAGCAAAATCGCGCAAACTGATTACAAATCTAGACATGACCGAGTTGCTAAATTAATCCACTGTGCATTGTGTAAAAAATACAACTTGCCTATGTCCAAAAAGTCGTGGGAACATAGGGTGGAAAAAGTTGTTGAAAATGGGAGGGTGAAGATCATGTGGGACTTTCGAATACAGACAGATCGCCATTTGGAAGACAATACACCGGATATCGCAGTTGTAGAGAACCGAAGTGTACAGCTGATTGATATCGCTGTACCAGGAGATGCCAGAGTTGAAGAAAAAGAACTGGAAAAAATTATGAAATATCACGACCTGGCCATCAAAACTGCGCGATTATGGATGAAACGTGTAACAGTGGTACCCATTGTCGTTGGGGCATTGGGAACTATGTCCAAAAACTTTGCAAAATACATCAAGAAACTGCAGCTTCCTGCAATAACACCAGCAATGTTACAAAAAACTACGCTACTCGGAACATCTTATATTTTAAGGAGATACCTGGTTGCCACCTAGGTTGATGGTAGCAACCCGTGTCAACTATCAGCGCCAGCCAATTTGAATGTTCAGTTGACTGAGGTTCATGTTTAATGAATAAAAGATAACAATAACAATAATAAAGTTGGAAGGGACCTTGGAGGTCATCTAGTCCAACCCCCTGCTCAGGCAGGAAACCCTATAACATTTCGGACAAATGGCTGTCCAGTCGCTTCTTAAAAACTTCCAGTGTTGGAGCATTCACAACTTCTGGAGGCAGGTTGTTCCACTGGTTAATTGTTCTAACTGTCAGGAAGTTTCTCCTTAGTTCTAGGTTGCTTCTCTCCTTGATTAGTTTCCATCCGTTGCTTCTTGTCCTGCCTTCACGCGCTTTAGAGAATAGCTTGACTCCCTCTTTGTGGCAGCCCCTGAGATATTGGAACACTGCTATCATATCCCCCCTCGTCCTTCTCTTCATTAATGTAGACATACCCAATTCCAGCAACCGTTCCTTATATGCTTTAGCCTCCAGTCCCCTAATCATCTTTGTTGCTCTCCTCTGTACTCTTTCTAGAATCTCAACATCTTTTTTACATCATGGTGACCAAAACTGGATGCAGTATT
>JALGBA010000106.1:0-121072 GCA_023970755.1 Azemiops feae
TCCTTCCTTCCTTCCTTCTTTGTCTTCCTTCCTTCCTTCCCTCTCATTGTCCTTCCTTCCTTCCTACCTTCCTTCCTTCCTTCCTTCCTTCCCTCTTTGTCCCTTCCTTCCTTCCCTCCCTCTCATTGTCCTTCCCCTCCTTCCTTCCTTCCTTCCTTCCTTCCTTCCCTCCCTCCCTTCCATTGTCCTGTGCTACACCGTCCAGATCCCAGTCTGGTTTTGGCAGGTAGCGGTGCATTCTCACCACATGGAGTGGCTGGTGAGGTGAACCGGCGACATCACGGCCCTGCCTGTGCGTGCGCAGAGGCAGAGGAGAGCACATGCGCCTCAGCCTCTACACGTGCGCAGGCAGGGCCAGGATGTCGCTGGTTCACCTTGCCAGCCGCTCCGTGTGGTGAGAATGCGCCAGGCTCGGTGTGTGCAGCTACAGCTGAGCCACCTGCGCTCAGCAGTCGCCCGCCGCTCAGAAGCCGCCCGCCGCGCAGAAGCTTCCCCTTCACTCCGGCCAGCGAGCCAGATGGGCAGGGACGTGAATCGGCGTGTGCTCAGGAAGGCCGATTCCGCGCCCCTGTCCAGTTCGCTCGCTTGCTGGCACCCACAATCTGCCCAGCCTCCCCTCTGCCTGCTTTGCGCAGCTTCTCCTGCCCCCCCTGCACCTGCCGTTAACCCTCCCGCCACCATGCAGGGTAAGGTTGGCGCCCCCACCCCCGCCCAGATGCCCTCGCCTACCCCAAGCATTTTTTACTCACCTGCTTTCTACTGCACTCCCTTCCTCCATTTGCTTCTCTGCCTTCGCCACATGTTTGGGGTAAAAAAGAAAAAAAGTTCCATGAGACTTTCTAACTTCTCGCGAAGGCCGAGAAGGACAGGAGAAAGGGAATGCTGCTGAAAGCAGGTGAGTAAAAAAAAAAACCGCTTGGGGGAGGTGAGGGCATCTGGGCGGGGGCGGGGGGGCAGGCAATGCGTCACGCAGCTCCAGCAGAATCTCCCCTGAAGACTGCGTGAGGCTGCCTGCCACTCCCAAGGCCGCCGCCAATCAGCTGGAGCTGCGCACTTTGATCCTGGGCTCTCAGTAGGACCCAGGCAACGTGCAGTTCCAGCTGACTTTGCCACAAGCCTCTGTGGCGCTGCTGCCGCTTCACCTCATCCACTTTTACACTTTTTTTTTACATTTTTTTTTTACATTTTTTTTCAACCCTTCCTACGCGTGCCACCAGCCATGTGCTCGCGTACCACCGGTTGAAAAGCCCTGCTATATAGTGTTTGTTTCGCAGCCGAGGAATGCTAGTCCATTCAGTTTGTGCTCATGACCTCATCCAGGGTGCCCCACAGGGGGTGAACTGGCTCCGCACCAGAAAGACGAGGTCTCCTGTGGCATCATCCAGGCCTTCTCTCACCACCGATGTCACCTTGCAGTTGGGTGTCACATCCGAGCAAGTCCAGCACTGGCAGGCGCCCAACAGTCTGCACGAAACACGCCACATTTCTCACCAAAGTGGTACCTATTTATCTACTAGCGTTGTCACAGGCTTTTGAACTGCTAGGTGGGCAGAAGCTGAGACAAGCGACGGGAGCTCACCCCACCATGCAGTGACAGAACTCGAACTGCTGGAACAGATTCAGTGTCTTTAAGCCACTGAGCCTCTTACTTGATCAATACAAGTTGGTTTAAACTGATAATGCAGTACTGTTATCCTATGGATTAGATTGTGTAGACTCTTGAGAAAACTTGGCTCCTACTGACATAATATTTCTCTGATTATTGATAAATGAAAGTCAAAAGTTGTGGTCTTTGGAAGACAAATGTAGCCAATACAGCAAGTAACACCAATACAGCATGTGTTTCTTTTCTCTGAGACTGAATCTTGGATCTGCCATCATCAAAGGAGCCCACTTAGAGCAACTGTAGGGTTGGATTTACTGCTTAAATTTTAAAAAACCCTCATAGCTGTCCAGCTTTTTCCCAATTATTAGAGTATATAATGCCAAAGTTACCCCCAAATCTTTATATTGAACTGAAGTTTGGGGCTTAAAATATGCCTCTACTGGAATAAACCCAATCACTGGACCTGAGGAGTGTTTTGGGGATGGATAAAAGGACTTCAGTTCCTGACTCAGCGCATGATTGTGAATTTATGCAGTTTCATCTTTGTCTAAAATCAGGGGAAATACAGCCATGTGAAAAGGAAAGTCCATCCTCTTTTAGTTCTATGATTTTATGTATCAGGACATCTGATAAAAATCACTGGTCTTTAGCAGTTCTTAAAAGTAGGTAACTACAATCTCAGATGAACAACACACAACATAGTGCAAGGTGCCCAGGTCCTCTGGCTGCAAAACAAGCCCAAATCCTCACCCCTCCATCACCCTGCTTGGCGGTTGGTGAGGCATGTTGGTGCTGATAGGCTGTGTGTGGTTTTCGCCAGACGTGGCCCTGTGTGTTATGGCCAAACTTCTCCACTTTGGTCTCCTGTCCAAAGAAGAATGTTCCAGAAGTCTTGCGGTTTGTTCAGGTGCAACTTGGCAAACCTCAGCCGGGCTGCCATGTCCTTTTTCGAGAGAAGAGGCTTTCTCCTGGCAGCCCTTCCAAAGAAACCCTGCTTGTTCAGTCTTTTTCTAATTCTGCTGCCATGAACATTTAACGTGCTCACGGAGGCCTGTAGAGTCTGAGGTGGAGCTCTTGATTTTTTGCAATATCTCTGAGCATTGGGTGAACTTGCTGGGATGTTCACTCCTGGGCAGATTGGGAACTGCCTTGAATGTTTTCCACTTGTGAATAATCTTCTTTGCTATAGAATGATGGACTTTAAATTGTTTTGAAATGGCCTTGTAACACTTTCCAGAATGATAGGCAGCAACAATTGCTTCTCTAAGATCATTGCTGATGGCTTTACCTTTTGGCATTGTGTTAACACACAACTGAATGCTGGAGACTGGTAAACTCCTGAAGCTTTGGCTTTTATAGAAGCAGTCACCCTTGCTGATGATCAATTAATCAAGGTCACTTGATCAGCAGCACCAGGCTACCTGTAAGGACCCACTCCAACACAAGAAAGCAGAACTCTTGGAAACAATCTCTTCCAACAGGAACTTTTATTAAGAGTAGTTGATAGCAGGCATAATAGACAGGATCTCAGGGATTCCCTTACAGATCAATGTTTTAAAGTGTCCCTCAGCAAACCCCACTCCACAGTTCTTCCAAGCGATTCAGACCGGGAAATTTCTAGGTGTTAAATCCAGGAAAGATAACATCAATCCAGCTCCGTTGTGCACAGTCATTCAACAGCTCTTCACACCTTATATTGATGACAGAGAAATAAACCAGATCCCGGAGGTCTGTATCTTTTCACCCCCCTTTTCCTATCTGCCCGGTAAAGAGAAATTCAGAGGGGCATAGGATAAGAGGCAAATGGTTACATTGTAATGGTTAGCAGACCCAAAGGCGAATAAACAAAAGGTTACTTTGTAGTGAATAGAGGAAGTGAACGCAATAAACCTGCATGCATCTCCCCCCTCCCCCTTGGGAGTATGGCAGGATCCAGGGAAGGATAAGAATTGGTTTTAGATCAGAGAAGATAGATAGAAAGGAAATATAACTGGATTCTGACATTACCTCTTAGCCTCTTCATACCTATGGAAGCAGTCAGGGTGTGTTTTGTCTTTTACACACGGCTTCTCCATTTTGCCTTTCTTTTTGTAAAATAAATCATGACATAGTGCAATATGTCATGTGTTGTTGTTCATCTGAGGCTGTATTTACCTACTTTTAAGAACTGCTTAAGACCAGATGCTTTTTGCTATGTCCTGATACGTAAAACCACAGAACTCAAAGAGGGCGTCCTTTCTTTTCCCCATGGCTGTAATTCATGGTGTACAGTTAAACCTCTGGAACCTGACAGAGTCCCAAAGTTCTCTGTATTAGAACATACAATATTGCAAATAAAGCCCTCTTGGATTCTGCAACTGACAAATTATATTAGGAGCTGTGACCTCCCCATCTCTTATATAACTAGAGAACGAGCCAAAAAATAATCAAGGTGGGATAGAAATAAATAAAAAGAAAAAAGAAAAAATCTGGAATCCAAGAATCTGGAATATTAAATGTCAACTGCATAAGAAAGAGAGAGAGAGAATCCTGCACTGCACATTAGACAAACTCCCTGTTGGGATACTTGTGTTAAAGCAATATATTGACTCTGCAGTTATAGTTAAACATTTACATATAATACATAATATACGATTCATGTTTTTTATTCTTATTCTTTTTTATTTCTTGTATTCAATATTTATATACAATGTTGTTAATGCTTTGTATTTAATATCCTGTTTCTTGATATGGCATAATGGCTAATCAACAATTATCTATTTAATTTGTTCATCAAAACAAAGTTGAATGTATTAAAAGCTATTATTTTGGACTTTATCTGACCCCCAATATAACACAGCTTTCTTCATTGCTTTTTCAGATCAGTCATCATTGTGCTTCTGAGGCTCTGAGTGATAAAAGGAAATTCCCTTTTTTCCACCAGATGTTCCCCAAAAATGGATTCCACTACCCAGCAATTGTCCAACTGCTCCTCCATTTCAGATGGACCTTGATTGGCCTCTTTGCTTCAAACACAGATAATGGAGAGAATTTCATGAGGACTTTCACTCCTATGCTTGTCAGAAATGGAATTTGTGTGGTTATATCACAACTGTTCTCAACAACTGGATATACAGCAGCCCTTGGGGATGCCATCTCTAAGTGGAGACAAGTCAATGTCTTTGTTCACTTCCTGGAATATATTCCCATTATGGACAGAATTCTTCCTTTCCATTTGGCACTTATGCGTTTGACAGGACCCGTTGAAGGGAAAGTCTGGATCAATACAGTTTTTGGAAGATATACATTGAAAAATGACAGAATTTACAAATACATCCATAGTATTTGGAGCTTTGATTTTCTGGCAAATAAGAGGCCAATGGATGATGCCTTTGAACCCTATTTCTTTGTGGAAGATCAATTTCAAGATCATTATTTCCGTTGTTCTCTTTCCAAGCACCTCTTTTCTGTCAAAGGCCGGAGAAGATGCACCCAGAAAGCCCCACTGGAGACCCAGGAGAAAAGGAACAGGGAAAGGGTCCCAAATGATCCCCATTTGTACAGTATCATGAAGACTCTGGCCCAGGCCTTGAATGCCGCCTATTCCTCCAGATCGAGGAGGAGAAGGAAGGAGGGAGAAAAGATCTTGGGGGCTCCAAGGCTGCAGCCATGGCAGGTATGGGGGGGTCCCAATGTGGATCCATTAATTTCGGTTCCTTTGGAGAGGGAATCCTGAGGGGAAGGAGGGGAACCGTCTCAACCTTCTTATGCTGCAAAAAATCAACAGGTTTGACCAATCTAACTGCTTGAGACATAATCTTCTAAACAGCAGGCACCATGACAGATAAATTTTGGTTTTACACGCTGCTAATTTTAAAAGGATGTATGCATTTTTAAATATACTCCTGTCTTTATGCGTTTGTGATTAGCATAGTAGAAGGTTACATCTGTAACTTTGAAGGACACCCTGAGGCCATCTAGCCCAACCCTCCTCTCTGCAGGAATCCCACTTAAAGCTCCTCCCACTGATGGCTGCTCAGTCTTTGCGTCATCAGTGAAGTGGAGGCTGAACTCCTCTGCTTTAAGGGCTCAGCTCTGAAACGGCTCCTCCTTTCAGGAGGTTCTTCCTCTCCTTCAGCCGGAATCTCCTCTCTTGTGGCTGAGCTCCTTTCCCCATTTCCCTCCCTCTGGAACAGCATTGAAGAGACCTGGAGCTTCTCTGCAGCTTCCCTCAGTTGCTGGAAGAGGCTGCACAAGGCAGTGGTGGGTTTACGGCCACAACGGAGCTCAAAATGTCTGTTGCTAAGCAAGATAGTTGTTAAGTGAGTTTTGCCCCATTTTACGACCTTTCTTGCCTTTTCTGGTAAAGTGAACCATTGGAGTTGTTAAGCAAGTAACATGGTTGTTAAGGGAATCTGGCTTCCCTGTTGATTTTGCTCATCAGAAGCCCCAAAAGGAGATCACGTGACCCTCAAACACCGTAACCATCATAAGTACATGCCAGGAATTCTGATTTTGATCACGTGACCCTGGGATGCTGCAATGAGCGTCTGAAAAACTGTCATAAGTCACTTTTTTCAATGCCCTTGTAACTGTGCACGGTCACTAAATGAACAGTTTCTCATAATCAACCTGATGTTTTCTAGACGTTTATGAATAATCTCTTTTTTCTATGATTCTTTTTTTTGTCACCTGCTCTAGAATGTTTCCTATAACTTACCAATTGCAACAATTATATTTTATTAATATATATATTTGCCAGTATATGGTTGATAAATTTTGCTGAACCTTTCTTTTTTATTTATGAAGATAGCAGAAGCACCTGTTTTTCTAAATAAGCATATTTTGGTGTTAGACATCTGCAGAAGAAAGATTCAAATGTGTAAAGGCTAAATGGGATTTTAAAAAAGGGTTTCAGATTTTAAAATTCCTGGATGTTCCCATTGTAGTTCCATCCTTTTCTGCAGAAGAATGAGTTTTGCAATGTTTCTCATGAAAAACTGTACTTGGATCAAAATGGAGATGTAGCAGCAGATCTGGAAATCCTGAGCGGGTTGATTCTCCCCAAGCAGGATCCCATCGAGCAGCAAATGGGGAGTTTGGAAAAACAGAGACTTACTATCGACGAAGATGCTCTTTCACAGCTAAAGTTGCTCAACAAGGTCGGATAAATTTTGGTGTCTTTCCTCTTTTTCCAAAGATTTAGAACCCATTTCATGTGGACTAAGGCTAGTTACCAGGGTCAGTGACATTCACTGAGAATTGAACACGGGGAGCAGAAACCTTACAGTTTCCTTTCTTTAGACCACTTGGGAGGCTTCAGTACTATTGACCAAGGTGTTCTTCAGATGCTGTAATATTGAAGACTGTTTTTAGCTGATTCAGCCATGTCCAACCTGGGATGAGAAACCCTCAAGTGCTGGAGGTTGTGTTGTTAATAAGGTCAGGTTTGCTTGTCCTCAAACAGCAAACTGGGAGGGAATTCTGTTAAACAGTCCCTGAATTGAGGTTTGGACTGAATGTAATGAAATTGAATCATGACTGGATGGAGCTCCTGCTGGTCCCATTGGGAGAGAAGCTTCATCTTGTCCCGCTTAGGGAGAGGCCATTGGGAAATGACCCCCTGAAAGGGCAGGTCCATGGTCTGTGATATTTTTAAGGAGTCCAGACCTGGTCAAAGTTAGCCATATCTCTCTTTCACCCAACTGGGGGGAGCAATTGGGCTTCTGCTCCAGGAAGGAGGTCCTAGACTTTCAGTTCACATAACATGACAGATAACCCCTTGACCCAGAAACCTGAAACACCAAAACACAACTTTGATTCAAAGAAAAGCCCTTCCTGATATCAGAAGTAAGGAGAGAGATTTTGACAGGAAAGGCTACTTAGATTTGGCCTTTGGCTATTAAGAGTGTCTTCATCTGAAAATCCCTTGAATGGCATTGTTTATCCTGAGTCTTACCTTCCTTCAGTCCCTCTGGGTGAAAAAGAGTCGCCCAATTTAACTAATATTAAATGTGGGTCTGTCTTTCCACGACACGTCTGTCTTTCTGATACAGGACTCACACTCAGGTCCCATCGGTTGCAACCAAAATTTAATCTTTTTCAGGGACACGTTCTCATGATCTCACCTCAATCTCACTAGAGTTCTAGAATCTATGCAGAAACCTTTAGTCTTAATAAAGGAGAATATTTGTAGCTCAGGGTTGACATGAGGGCTCCTTGGTGCTCTCTGAGCTTGCTTGTTTTCTTTCATTACCCAAACTAGGTAATGTTATCAGTGCTAGATGACCAGTACGGATGATGTTCCCTAGTTTGGGTAATGAAACATCTGTAAGCAAACAAGCAAGCTCAGAGAGCACCAAGGAGCCCTCACCCTTAATCTTATTTCAACAGCATGGCAGCCATATGAATTGAACAAATAAAAATACAAATCAAGAAAGAACATCTGCTTTAAAGTTGACAGCTACAATTTATGAGGAATTTTTCCTTTATATCTTAACTGGGAGACTGTTTTGAATGAGTGTCAAAGGGGAGCAGCTTTGCAAGGCTTTATGTAGTCCAGAAGACACTTTTCCAGATCCTACTGGTCAGAAGTTTCCTTCTTAATCACATTTTATTCTACTTAAATAAATCTAATAAAATAACAATTTAATAAATCTTTGACAACAAATTTATTCAAAAACTTAATGAGTAGATCATCATAGCCATGGATGTATGAAAAGTAGAGGAATGCCTTTTAATTCAACTATTAGGTGGAACAGATTGTTTGTCACTTAATGCTTCAATGTTTTCTGAATTCTTTCCCTCCAGACTTTATTAACTAGAAAAGGACTTTGTTGCAATGTGTTATGCCAGAAGCAAAAGGGAGGAACTAAGGAAAGAATCTGCCAGGGTCACATCTCCTACACCTGATTGGAAGGAGTCAGAGATTTCATGTTCACCTAAGTGAAGCCCAGAATCTACTTGTCTAATGTCCATTTCTCCTCTTCTTTTCCATGGATGGTGAGTCCTAACCTATTTTCTTTGGCATTCCTATTTTTTCTGCTTAGTCTCTGCCACAGTCCAAATGTGTGGAAAATTGTCATCCTGGATTTGTCAAGCGGGTGCAAGAGGGAGAGCCAGTTTGCTGCTATGACTGCATTCCTTGTCCGGAGGGGACCATCTCCACTCGGGAAGGTGGGTGACACCAGAGGAAAAGTCAGGCTTTGAAGCTCAACTCTTTTTTGTTTATTCAAAATGAACTAGAAATCCTCCAATTTCAGATACTGTAGCTACATAGGTATTAGAAAATTATATTATCATTTTTTTTTTCTTGTGGAGTAGTTAAGCAACACAATTTGGAAAATGTTCCTGGAACATTTCTCCAAAAAAAGGTACTTCTTGAAATGTAAAAAAACAGAATATTAAAGAAATAAAGATAGTTTTTGACTTTCTCAGATACAGAAAAATGCACCAAGTGTCCAGATGATAAATATCCAAATATGGACAGAGTCCAATGTATCCCCAAAGTTATAACCTTCCTGTCTTATGAAGAACATCTGGGCATCATCCTGGTCTCTTTTGCTCTACTCTTGTTCCTAACCACAGGCCTTGTCTTAATCATCTTCATTAAATACTTAGAAACTCCCCTTGTCAAAGCCAACAACCGGGACCTCTCCTACATCCTCCTGGTCTCCCTCCTGCTTTGCTTCTTGTCTCCTTCTCTCTTCATTGGTCAACCAAGGAAAGCCACCTGCCTTCTCAGACAGACGGTTTTCAGCATCATCTTCTCAGTTGCTGTTTCTTCTCTCTTGGCCAAAACCATCACGGTGGTGCTGGCCTTCCTGGCCACAAAACCAGGAAACCGAGTGAAGAGATGGTTGGGGAAGAGCTTGGCCAACTCCATCATCCTTTCTTGTTCTACACTCCAAATGATCATCTGCTCCCTCTGGCTGGGAGTTTCTCCCCCATTCCCTGATTCTGACTTCCACTCCCAACCTGGAGAGATCATCCTGCAATGCAACGAAGGGGCTGTTGTCATGTTCTACGTCACCCTCAGTTACATGGGCTTCCTGGCTGCCGTTTGCTTCATGGTGGCTTTCCTGGCCAGGAATCTGCCTGGGGCCTTCAACGAAGCCAAGCTGATCACCTTCAGCATGCTGGTCTTCTGCAGTGTCTGGGTGACTTTTGTGCCCACCTACCTGAGCACCAAAGGGAAATACATGGTGGCTGTTCAGGTCTTCTCCATTCTGGCCTCCAGCGCTGGTCTGCTGGGCTGCATCTTCATCCCCAAGTCCTACATTATCCTTCTGAGGCCAGACCTGAACACAAAGGAGCATCTTACAGCTAGAATAAATGTAAAAACATGAGGTATAACATGTGAGATTGGAAGAATTCTAAAACTTCCTTTTACTTGAAAGGAGATATTCTTTCCTAGTATGCAGGAGTCAAAGAAAATCATATCTATGTGTTTCAAACTGGGAAAATGTTGAATGACTGGAATTCTTGTAGCTCCCTTTCCTTTCAGCTCAATAAATCTTGCTAAAGAGAATGATATGCAGGTTCTGAGGTTTTGGTGGTTAAAGAAATTCAGGAAACTAGAAGTTGCCTTCATGTTTACATGTTTATTCAGCTGAATAGAGACGGACCCCTCTAAATGAGAGTGACAAGAATGACAAGAAATCCTTGTATTTATTCTGTATAATTACATAAGCAACCCATCCAGCAAAGCTGACAAACATAAGATAAAGATTGCACCCAGTAAGTCTGGCAGATAAGAAGGGAGAAAGCAGAAGTAGCTAAACATGTTCCCATTCGGGTGTTTCCCTAAAGATATTGTATGTTCTTGGGTGGGTTAAGACAGTCAGTGTTATCCTTGCTGTCCTTTCATGACCCTGCAGAAAGTACTAACTTCCCAGGGTGAGATACATGTGATGGGGTCTTTGAGTTTTCCTGACCAGCATCTGGACCCACTCAACCATGTGTAAGAAGAAACCGTCCTTGCCGAGATATGTGGGGGGCAAAGCAACAAGAGAGTTCATGCTTGGAGGGTGTGTTAGATTGTACATCCCAGTCCACAGTAACTGTCCCCATAGTCATTTCGCATACCTTGACCATGACCAGAACCTGACCTCCAACTTGACCACCATTCCCATAATCCCCCCCATAAGGGCAGATCAGGCAAAAAAAAGAAATAAAGCATGGAAAAAACAAGACAGAGTAACAAAAAAGAAAAGATGAACAACCCAAAAACATCAGCCAAGAGAGAAACGATGCCCGCGGTGCAAGTAAGCAGGGAGCTGGTGAGAGGAAAGTGCCCGTGTAGAAGCCCGATGGGCACAGGCATCACAACAACCAAAACGTCCCGGCATACAGATCAGCGTTGGCCCTCAAACAGAAGCTTCAGCCCAAGGTCTTCCTCAGCACCGGGGGCCATAGTCCAAGCAACTCGGTCCTCAGCGTCAGAAGGTGATGAAGAAAAGCGAAGGCGAGTGTGATGAATCCAAGCACGAATTCCAGCAACCACGATCGCTGTGTGGGTAGCGAGAAGAACAACGAAGGGTCCTTTCCATTGTCCAGCTAAAGGCCAAAATCAGCCCAGGATCCGACAAGTACCCAATCATCAGGAAGGAAAGGATGGAGTGGATGACCCAATCCTGGATGATGGAGGGCCTGAACAGCTTGTGAAATGGAAGAAACATCATAAGCAAGAGGGTGTATATATTCCCTGCAGGCCTGGTCTCCAAAAACAGATAGGGAAGCGGACAAGGAAGATTGATAAAGAAAGGGCTGACCAGACATGATCTCAAAGGGGAACAGGCCAAGTAAGATGTGTCTCCTGAGCAAGCTTCAAGACGTCCAAGAATGCCATTAGCCTTCTCCACGTGCCCCGAGGATGGTGGCCTGTAGGCTGAATGAAGCTGCCAACCAATCCCCAGGGCCCGTGACACCTGCCAGGTAATATCAGAGATAAAGTGGGGCCCATTGTCAGAGCCAATGCCTTGGTAAGGAAAGGGAAAAAAAGCGGAACAATTCCCTTCAGGAGAGCCTCAACCACCGCACATACCTCATTAGTACGACAGGAAAGGCCTCATTCCATCCAGAGAAAGCACCCACAAAAACATGCAAGTACCCAAAATCCCGTGTCCATGGCAACTTAGCAAAATCAACCTTCCAAAAACTAGCAGGATCCTGGTCAGCCCCAAGCCTCCCCAAGGGAAACTTAATAATTTCCACAGGTCATTACATCAACAAATCACACATTGCTTGAACATTGTGAGGGTCTTGTTATAGATCCTAGGACAAATATAGCCCTTCATAAGAAATTTAGCCATGGCCCCGTAACCCCAATGAGTGCTAGCATGCAAGTCCTGTAAGAGGGCCCATAATTGACGTCTTGGGAGAAGGCATTTCCCCTCCTTCTCCAGCCTATGTCCATGATAAACAGCACCCAGTCTATAAGCTCTGTGCCCATCCTGTGAAATATATGTGGGAACCAGCACAGGCAAATGTGAGGGTACAAGCGCACCCATATACCACGGGGACAGGGGACCTGATGCGGCACACTTTTGCGGTGCGGTCGGCCAAGGCATTTCCCCTTCCATGTTCAATATCAACCCTAACATGGGCCCTCACATGCATGACAGCTACCTTATGCGGGAGCAAAACAGCATCCAATAGCCTTAAAATGTCCCACCCATACATAATAGGATCTGTGAGTGAACCATACTCCGTCTATAATGCCCCATGTGCATTTATAACACAAACCTCCCCACAAATTTACTGTCTATAAATATATTAACCGCACCGTCTGATTTCTCCAAAGCCCTCGTCAAGGCAATGAGTTCAGCTTCCTGAGCTGAGGTACCTACAGGGAGAGAGGGTGCTTCCACTACCTGGTCCAATGTGACCACGGCATAGCCAGCTAGCCTTTCTCCCTGACCCATAAAACTGCTGCCGTAGATATACAGGTCCCTGTCCACCTCCTCCAATGGCTGGTCAGTTAGATCCAGCCAGCCAGAAAATACTTCTGTAATAGTCTATACGCAATCATGATCACCATCTTGTTCTAGTTGGGGAAGAAAGGTTGCTGGATCGAACCTGCTACTGCGCTCTATATGAACTCGTGAGTTGTCAAGGAGTGCAATCTGATACCGCCCTAGTTGGGACGCTGTAAGCCAATGGCCCCCCTTAGATGCTAACAAAGCCTGGATGGAATGCGGTGATGCCACTGTGATAGGAGCCCAAAAGGTTAATTGTTCAGCAGGCTCCAAAAAACGAACCACAGCTGCAGCAGCCCGAAGGCATGCTGGCCATCCTTGAGCAACAGGATCCAGTTGTTTGGAAAAATAGGCAACAGGGTGAGACCAAGTACCAAGGGTTTGAGTAAGGACCCCAAGCAGCCACATACAAGGTGAATGGTTTAGTGACATCAGGAATGCCAAGGGCTGGAGCATTGACTAAAGCAGTTTGAATATTATCAAATGCCACCTGACAATCCCTGGTCCATGCAAAGGGTTCTTTATCTGTGCCTGTAGTGGCCTGATACAAGGGCTTAGCCATCAGAGCAAAGATGGTGGCTTGTAACTTAGCAAGCAAATCACATCCTAAAAGGGGCACAGGGCAGTCTGGAAGGTAAAGAAATTGATGAATAAGGTGAATACCACCCATAAAGCATTCCAAAGGGTTGAGTATTGCAGCTGACACAGAATGGCCATTGGCCCCAAAGACCTGGAACGTTTGTGAGGAAGGGCTTCCAAGGGGCTTATTTAATACTGACTGTGATGCTCCTGTACCAATCAAAAAGGGTATTGTTTTCCTCTGACTTTGAAACTGTACCAGGGGTGAAGAGGAAGAATAATCCCTAAGGGCAGGGAGACAAAGGCCCCCAGCCCCTCACCCCCCCCCCTTATATCTGGAGCATGGTCGTGGAACAGCACCCTATTGTACAGTTAGGAAGGGAACATAAAAGACATTCCCTGCTCCAGTGGCCAAATGTCATGCATATACAACACTGGTCCTGTCTTAGGGCAAAAGACTGCAATGGGTGGTCTGGGGGGGTGCCTGGAATTTGGGTGACATCGTCCCATTTCTCTCTTGAGGGGTCCTACCACTCCTCGCCATCCTCTTCCGCAAGTCCCACTTCTTCCCCCTCCCACTAGGGCAGGGCTTTGTGGGCGGGGAACCTTGGCTCTGTTGTGACATGTGGACTGAGCCAGCATGGAGGAAAAAGTAGAAAACCTAGCCCCAGAAACCAACTAAGACAAATACGAAAGGCTGCTCCATTCCCCTTCTCTCAGAAGAGTCAAGCCGGAAAATAAAAGTACCAGAGAAGAGTTTTTTTCTCTCTCTCCCCTCTCCCTTCCTCCCCCGCCGAGCTCAGTTAATAGCCTGGGGCAGACGGCCAAGAAACACATGAAGGAAAAGATAAAGATAAGCGCTAACCGTGACCAAAAGCTGGCAGGTCTGCCCTACACGCACATAACCAATACCAGTATTAACCCCAAACATACCAGCACATATGACAAGACAAAAATGTCATCAAGTTCAATCCTGCTGAAAGGGGGGAAAATACCAAGCTAGGAAAGTAAGAAGAACAAGCTTCTTACAAATCTCATCAAAACTTAAAATAGGAAAGAGTACAAATTGTACCACGCATTCATGCGATTTTTACTAGCCAGTCCAGAAGTCTGGCTTCTGTAATAAAATCCACTTTCTGGCAGCTTGCTTCGCTCAGTGTCAACCATTTTTATTTTTATTTATTTTTAGCCTACTTTTTCCTCTCCAGTCTGAGTTACTCACTGTTCCTTTGTTCTACATGAATGAAGAACATTCTTTTTTCTATATTTGCTGCTTTTTCTGCAGCTGCAGGAATTGTATCCAGGGAGGAAATAAAATGCTTGCTTGTGTTATTTGTCCTACAACTGACATGATGTACTGTGTTTGCATAAGAGGTTTGGGGCTGTATTCTCAAATATTGTAACTTTTTTTTGTTTTTTAGCAGCATTTCCTACCAGACGCCTTTCCTCTGTTGTTAGAAAGACATCCAGCATAGCTTGGAGGTCTGCCCAGTTAGTGGCATAAGTTTGAAGAATGAACAGAACCAAATCAGAATATGTGCATGGGTTTCAGTGTAAGAACCCAATTGGTCCTCCCATGCATAAAGATCAGAATGTGGAGAAGGGGGTATGAACCAGGACCTTATTACTTCCCCCCTTCTAATAGCTACTTGCCCCATGAGGGAGTAGATCCCTTTATAGGGTGGTGGAGCAGAAGTTAAAGCAGGAAAAGGTGGTGCTATGGAGGGTCACCACAACCCACAGTCTTGAAGCACTTGCTTATTCTCGTATAAGGTCCCACAAAAAAAGAGCATATTAAGCATGCTGATCATGATCTGTGCCTCTTTAAGCATAGTCTCCCATGGTGTCAAAAACTCCCAAATTTATGGATCCCCCTGTGGGCCAAACAGTGGGTATGTCCTGGTGACAGAAGGCATTATACTTAATTAGAGTTTCAATTTCATATCCCGACAGGTTTTAAGCTTACCAAAGTTCCTTATGACACACTCAAGGTGGCTGAGGGCACATTCCTTCTTTTTATTCCTTCTAACTAGTCTTCCTGGGGCTGAGCCCATGTGTTCAAGTCACTCACACCACTTGCATAGCCTGTTGGGCCACAAGAGATCCACTGACCTTCGGCTAAGATCAGTATCACGCCTAGGCCTGGTCAACAGCGGGAAATATATAAGGAACAACCACAAACCACATACCACTCACAACCCGTTGGAGCACGAGAGTACAAGGTTAGCACCCCTTGCTTTCTAAGCACCACTCCCAAAACACCCCAAAAGAGGGGGGCTAGGTGCGGCTGACGCAAACCCTTCTGCCCAGCTGTGGTCAATGGTGGGAAATGATTCAAGGAAACAAACACACTTTTACACACATACACACTCCCCCAGGCAAGTAACGTATATCTGTGTGTCCTACCTTATCTTCAGCCCTCCTGAGTATGCAGGAATCAAGTAAAAGGCAACCAAAAAGGAGAAAAAAACGGTTCCTGTTAAAAAAACCACAGTGAAGAGTCAAGAAGGGGGGCACCTCCAGGAAATCCCGGAGCGCGCTCGGTGCCTTCCCATTTCCTGAGCCTCCCTAGGACCAACCAAGCACCTCTCCTGTGCTAGCGCTCGCCAAAAATGATATGCAGGTTCTGCGGTTTGGCTTGGAAAAGAAATACAGGAAACCAAAAGTTTGCCTTTTAAGTTTTACGTTTTTATTCAGCTGAATAGAGACGGACCGCTCTAAATGAGAGGAGCCCCGAATGAGAAGAAATCCTTGTATTTATTCCTCCTGATTACATAAGCAATCCACCCGGCAAAGCTGACACACATAAGATGAAGATTTCTCCCAGTAAGTCTGGCACACTGTAGCTAAGAAGGGGGAAAGCAGAAGTAGCTAAAAATGTTCCCTTTGGGGGGTTTCCCTAAAGACATTGTATGTTCCTGGGTGGGTTAGGACATTGGGTGTTTTCCTTGCTGTCCTTTCATGACCTGCATCCAGGACTATAAGTGACAAAAGAGAGAGAGGCCATCTATATGTATTCACAATTGATACTGTCCCCTAGGTCCTGGTCAGCAATGGGGCCGCACTCCGGGTGGGGGTTAAAGTGGCGGGGGGGTTCCTGCCCCCTCCAAGCCACGATCGCAGCCAGCGCAGGGATTTCCTTCCTTTTGGGCTTCTTTTCCACTCGATGCCAGGAAAGTTTGGATGCTCCTTGGGAGCCCCAGGAAGGAATCCCGCCTTTAGGGGGTCTCCCCGGCATTGCCAAGGAAAGGGAAAGGATTTCCTTGCAGGAAAGCAGCTGCTGGCAGCATTTCTGGGGGTTCCCTGGGAGGGGGACGTTTTGGGACCCCGCCTGGAAGAGAGAGGGATACAAGCCTCCCCCTCCCATCCTGAGTTTGTGTGTGTGTGTGTGTATTTGTGTGTGTGTGTTCTTGCTCCTTAGGGCACATCAGCAGAAAGTTGGGTGGGTCAATCTTCTCCAAGATTGGGGGGGTGGAGGTTGGGGGACCCCTCATGTGAGGGAGTGGGATCTGAGCCCCCTCCCATTATGTCTGTCACTCTGCCTGGCCTCTTATGACCCCTCAGCTGGAATATGAGGTGGGGGGGTTAATCCAGTCCAAGACTCAGCCTGGCAGGATCCCCCTCCCCTCTGCAGGTGGAAGGCAAAAGGGGGAAGAAGGTTGCAAAGGGCCATTTCTGCCCAACTCCAAGGAAGGGAGCCCTGAGCAGACTCCATCGACCCCCTGAGCTAAACTGTGACTGCTCCCCTTGGGGGACCCACTTGGGACCCCCGAGAGGGATGCTCGCTTGGTCCTGAAGAGCCAGCCTGGAGGGACCAGATCCCAGGCAGTCGGGACTCCCCTTCTCAGCCAGAGACCCTGGAAGAACAGCTGGTGCTGCACCAAAGGAGGGAGGCGGATGGGCAGAGGCCCAGAATGGGCTGCTGGGTGTCCTGAACACTTTCAGATCAAGATAAATCAGAAAAATCCCCCTTTGCAAAGCCAAAGGGAGAACCAGCGCAGCAAGGACTGTGTTTGGGGGAATGCTGCTTATTTGGGAGGAAGAGGGGCAGCTGCATCCCATCGCATTGCACCCCCAAAAATACTTTTTCACCTGGAGGGTTTTTCTAAAAAGATCCAAGATCAATGCGATCAGTTTGAGAGATGAAAGGATCTCAATTGACCAGTGAAGTTTGTGCCTGTCTGGAGGGGCTAAAGAGCTCCTCAAACAGGTCAAGAGAATTCCTGGTCTTCAGAAACAACTTTCCCCTTTGCAGGTCCAGGAGATTCCATTTCAGCACCATGAAAAAGGGGGTTTGCAGCCCAGCAGAGGTGGGGGGTGGAAAAGCCCCCCCCCCATCATTCTGGTTGGGCCTGGTGGGAAATTCTGGCCAAGCATCGGGACAAACAACCCGCAGAAAGAAACCACAAGTTTTGGTCTGCAACATCACCACTCCAGGGAGTTGTGTCACCAGGAGGGACCCTGGGAAAACAGCAGCTGCATCCACCCTCCTTGCTGGCTGAACCAGGAGAGACCCCAGAAGCTCAGATGCTGTCAGAATCCAATGATGCCGGACCTGGGGGTCCTGGAGCGGCTTCCGGCCATCCTGACCCTGGAGAGGCAGAGCCGGATTGGAGACTGTGGAGGGGAGACCTTCCCTGGCAGAAAACTTCTTCCTGAGCCGGGAAGAGGACCAGGAGCCGAAGGAGGGAGGATTTCCAACAGCTGATAAGAGTTTATCAACATTTCTGTGTTTTACACGCCTCCCTGCCCGTCTTTTCTGGGACTAAGACTAAGTCCTCGACTTACGACCACAATCGAGCCCAGAATTTGTCTTGCTAAATAAAACAGTCATTAAGTGAGTTTTGCCCCATTTTACGACCTTTCTTGCCACTGTTGTTAAGTTAGCAACACAGTTCTTCAGCGAATCTGGCTTCCCCACGGACTTTGCTTGCCAGAAGGTCACAAAAGGCGCTCACGTGAGTCCGGGACACTGCGACTGTCATAAACATGAGACAGTTGCCCAGCATCTGAATTTGGATCACCATTGGGATCCTGCAATAAATGTAAGTGTGGAAAACGGTCACAAGTCCCTTTTTTCAGTGCCGCTGTAACTTTGAACGGTCACTAAGTGAAGCGTTGTAAGTGGAGGTTCCTCTGTGCTTTGCCCACTGCCGTTTGAGCAGAGACACAACTGTCCTGGCAGCCGCATTCGGCCTCAGCTGAAGCTCCCGGCTGCTCTTCAAGGGCAGCCCCACGGAGAGAGCGTGGCGGGAGTCCATTCTGGGGCTGACCAGGGCCTGAGTGGCTGTGAAGGGAGCCAATGGTGGCCCAGGAAAGGGAGCAACTGGGGCAAAACACCAGACGGTGCAAAGGTCCCCCTGACCATGACTGCCACCTGCTCCTCAGGCAGGGGTTGTGGGTCCAGAAGGACCCCCAGATCATGCACTGGGGGGGGTCTGGGCTGGTGCCCCCCCATCCATCTCCAGAGATGACAAAGTCCCAGAACCAAAAGGGAAAAACAACTTTTGCCCACTTTTGCCAGGTTCAGCTGAAGCTTTTGTCCCCCATCCAAACCGCTGCAACCTTCGGGCACCTGGACAAGGACCCCGGTCTTTCCTCCTGGGAATCTTTGTCTTCCCAAGGAGGAAAAGTTGTTGGTGCTAACAAGAAACATCTCCCCTTGTGGAGGGGCAGAAAGGAGGGCTGTGCCACCAGCTCAGGGAGGAGGAGGAGGAGGAGGAGGAGGAAGGCTTTTCGGAAGGAGGAGCAGCTTCTGAAGGAAAAGCCACCTCAGGCTGCATTTCCCTCCCCTGCTGCGTGAGAGGGAAAAAAGGGTTATAGTTTCCTAGAGTTTACTTTTTTCTCTTTATTCCAGTCTTTCCCCCCACTCTCTCACTTTGTTTGACTAATGGAAATGGGACAGACTTAGGAATAAAAACAACAGTGTCTCTTGTGAAATACAGGAATGGCCTAGCAAGAATATCTCAAACTGTCTGGGGCAGAGTCAGAATGAATATAACTTTAATCTCATCAAAGTGTAAGCAGAGGGAAAAATATTGGTGAGGGTCAAAGAAGACACACAAATTAAGCAGACTGATCTCTCATTCTTGTATTTTAATGGGAGTTTCTTTATTTCTATCCAGAAGTTGATGAGAATTATTCAGAGCCAGATCTGACGTCATCGCAAGGAACTGGACGTGACCCAGGAGGAGAATCACCTGCAACTCCGTGAGGACCTCAGAGGCCGGAGGAGAAGCAGCCGAAGAGCCAGGAGGAGAAGCCATTTCCATGCTGGATGGGTGGAAAGAGTCTCGGGAAGAGGAGATCCCTCCCTTCCCCTCCAAGGATCCCCTCAGGGGGAAACCAGATCAATGCGGGGAGTGTGGAAAGGTCTTCAGAAGGAGTCCTTCTCTTCTCTCCCAGGAAAGAGGCTGCCAGAGGGAGAAACCGTCTGAATGCGAGGACTGGGAAGGAGCTGCAGGGAGAGGCTCCCCTGGCTTCCCAGAGGGAGAAACCCTGAACGGGAGACACAGGAAGGGGGGAAAGAGCCTCAGAGACAGGATCTATTTTATTACCATATAAAGATCCCCACAGGGCAAAATCCAGATCAGTGCAGGGAGAATGAGGAAATTTCACCCAGGGCAGAAAAGTTCTTTCCCATGGAAGGTGGGAAACCTGGTAAAGGTGGAAGCTGAGGTGTTTAGCTGTAGCTAGAATTGTGTTAGGATTGTTTATCTTCCATCCTTTTTTAACTCTGTTCTGTGTGTGAAACCTTATACTTTTTGCCAGTTTTAATAAAGTCGATCTTGGTTTAAACCCTGGAGTTGCCCCAGGGCCTCCTTGCCCCCACCTCAGGCGGGCTGAGTTCCTGACTCCCAAAGCCAGACCTAGATGGGGAGGGTCTCCCCCTGGATCCTCTCCTGGGTCCCCAGAGGGATGGTGGGGAGGGAGAAACCGGGGGGTCACGAAGGGAGAGGGTGGCAGAAGGAGACCCAATGGGCCAGTGGCTCTTCCCCCACAGATGGGGTCCCCTTCCCTAATTTCATGGGGGCAGGAGTGGGATATTGACCACTGGAGGATATCAGGCAATCAAGGAGTTTTCCCTCTTTTTTATATAAAAATTTCTTTTTCTTACCAATCAGCAGAGGATACACAACACTCTTTTAATTTTATTCCTAGAAACTAGAAATAGACTAGGTAGAGCTGGGGCAGACAGTCAGCTGAGGAGTGACAAAGTGTCTCATGCTATCTACACAACCTGCTTTAACTAGTTACTTCACCAATGCCTGCATTCACACTTGCAACTCTAAATCATGGTTTGTTTTCTGAGGTTGAACCTGCTGGGCGATGAGTCAATGAAACATGGGGACCCCAAAGTATATTAATTCGGTGGAGACAGGTTGAACAATCGATTATAACTGAAAACAGGCTGGAGACACTTTTCTTCCTGTGAGGATCATTTCACACAACACACTTCACCAAGAGTGGGGAAACGTTCTCACAGCCACCCTGAGACAAAACCCAGGTTTAGGTGCAGCCTCTTGAGAGCCCAGAATGAACCCCTGATGACAGCAGCCGCCTCTCCTCCTCTACTCTGGGGTCTCTCCTGGGCTGAACCCAGAAAGCAGGGTGGGCCCATTTCTGACTGGAAAGGGGCTTTTCCCCCCCCCCACCCCTGGGCCCCTCCAGGCTTCAGTGAGACACGGCAGAGACCTTCATGGAGGAGAGAAGCCCTTTTAAAGCCTCAGCCTGGCCCTCAAAATCAACAGCTTGAACCCAGAGCCACCAAGGACCTGGTAAGCCAGGCATGGACGGTAGTGCCTGAGATACGGGCTGTCATCTGTTCCTCACCGTAAGGAGGGTCCTGCCCATTCCTTCAGATCCCCCCCCACTCAGCCCCCACCCCAATTCTCCCTTCTAGGCAAAGCTGGACACATCGGGGAACCTCATCCAGATAAGACAAAATCTGTGAATAATTGATCCAAATAAACCAGTGACAGAGGTGCCCCAAGAGCAGCTTCAAAGCACTCGGAGGTATTTTAGGGAAGGGGTTCACCTCGCAGCCTCAGAGCTGGGAATGTCACACCCCACCAAGTGCATTCACACAACCAGAGGGGGGAGGGGAATCAGTTCTCCCAAAATCAGGTGGCTAGAAAACAGGTCGCACCATCTTGGCTGTGGAAACCGCCTCCGCCTTTGTAAGCTGCCCAGAGTTACCCTGCCAGAAGATGGGAGGCCAATAAATTTGATAAATAAATTAATATATCTCAGCTTCAGACCTTTCAGTCCATTCTTGATTTAATAAACCAGAAAGAAACTTCAAAATACAAAGAATCTTACATCAATACAATAAAGACAATGCTGAAAGTGTGAAGAAGAACAAACTTCCACCAACTCTATGACCTCCCTATTCAGCCAACAATGAAGCCCACAGGCTGTCACTTTCCTGCCTCTCATCCCAAAATTGATATTGCTTAGAAAAGAGGGGAAACAAAATTTCACTTCAGGCACAAGGAATTTTAAAATCAGGTGCAATTTATGATTAATATATGAAGTTCTGATATAAAAGAAAATCCCAAACAGGCCCCACTCCTCTTAACGTTAGGCAGAATCCAAGGGGTCTGATTGCTTCCTTGGCGGTTAGAAGAGAGGCAACACAAGAGTTAAGTGGCACCAACCTAGAGTGGCACCAAACTCCACAGCTCTGGGTGACCTTCCCCAGCAGTCTCTGGAGACAAGGAGACCACATTGAAGGACAGAAGACATTAGTTCCCTTGTTATTGAGCTACCTTCATCCATAATCACTTTCTGGACATGTCCTGACAAGAAGGACCACAATCACAACAGAACAGAACCCCAGGAGTGTATTTGTGATTTTTCACTAACATGCTTTTCTCCAGTGTCTCCTCTGCACATGGAGCCCAGAAGAAGTTCAGTATCCCAAGAGGAGAAGTTGCTTCTCACTGCAATTATGACCACCTGGGTCTTTGAGATCTCTGTGCCTTTGATGGAGACATCAGACTGAAGCCATAAGTAAAGGATCTTGTATCAGAAAAGTATAAATTCCTTAGGTCAAGCTCTGAGGGAACACGTTTTGGGACAGGCAGGGGATCTGTTCTTGATTGTACATCTCTATCCTCCCAGGTGAAGCTGAGTGTTTCTCTGTTTATATCATGAAAGTCTCTGGCATCTCCACCTTCTGAGAGTGCTTTGAATTCTTCCAATTGTTCTCTGCTGTTTGTGTTAGAAACAGGAAGAGGATTAATAAAGCCCTATGAATTATGGACCTGCTGCTTCTGGTTCTAATGCTGCTGGTGTCCCAGCCGGTCTCTGGGAAGATTAGAACGAAATGCCCACTGAGTTTGGAGCACCAGGATGAAAATAAACCATGGAGCTTTTACAGGCCAGGAGACCATCTCATTGGTATAGTTATCACTAGAAATGAAATATTGAATATAATGTTGTCTTTCAACATGGCTCCTTTTGTTCCATCTCCATCGTAAGTCATTCAAGGTGATGGACTTGCATTCCCCCCATTTTCTAATTCTAACACTCTCCTTCTTTTCTTCTTCTTTTCACTTGCTTCTATATTACAGGACTTCTCTAATCTCCTGGATGATTTTGATTTCCTCTTTTTTCTTATTTTGTAGAAGAGACTCAAAACCAGAGATGGGGTTAAAAAAATCCCAAAGGCAATCAGATTATTT
This sequence comes from Azemiops feae, assembly GCA_023970755.1. Classification (NCBI taxonomy): domain Eukaryota; kingdom Metazoa; phylum Chordata; class Lepidosauria; order Squamata; family Viperidae; genus Azemiops; species Azemiops feae. The sequence continues at coordinate 22,833 of JALGBA010000106.1, forward strand.
TCCTCTCCCCATTCACTCCTGAATTCATCGCATGAATTTATTTTGTTTAAAGTAGTGATTTTAACAGTTGTCGTTGCCTCTGCGCATCCCATTCCCCTATTGTATAACTGATTATTGGTTTTGGATCAATATTGGCTTAAGACTCAGTAGGCTTGTGGAGACAAAAAGGAATAAATTCTTTAAAAAAGTGTTGTTGCTTTTGATGATAATAACATGAACATTTTTTACAGTAAGTCCTATGGTTTTTCATACACCCTACAATTAATTTTCACCATTCAACTGGTCAACAAGAATCCCCAGTTCCTGCACAATCTCACACTTGGTTACAACATTCATGACAACTATTTGAGCACTTTACACACTTCAGATGCCTTGTTGGACATTCTCTCTACTGGAGAAGCCAATGTCCCCAACTACGGCTGTGGAAAGAAGGAGAACCTCCTGGCTCTTCTTGATGGAGCTGACAGGGAGATCTCCATCCAGATGTCAACATTAACAGACACCTACAAAGTCCCCCAGGTTTGTGTGTGTTATTCTCTGTCTGGTAAAGTGTGCAGGATGGTGGTGAGCAACAGATCCAAACATATCTTCTACATGGAATTCAAGAGTTGCTTTTCTCCATATTAGCAAACATATCAATTATGTTTTTTCTATTATGTTTATGTTTAAATTCCTCATAAAAGGCCTGAAAAGCTGTAAGGTCCCTGTAGAGGACTTTCTCCCGGCTATTCAAAAAATATCCCGTTGTGGGTGAACTATTGGCATGTTCATTTTCACATAAAAATAATACCTGACATATACAGTTGTACTCAAGTTGGCAATAGTGGTGTTTCTTTATACAAACAAAATGGAATAAATAGGACTCTAGCAATTACAGGTTAGTTAGACTAATGGATATTGTGGCTAAAATATATACCATGTTCCTCTTAAGTAAACTTGAGGTTGAGTAGAACAAACGTATATTCCTTGCAGAAGAACAAGAAGGTTTTAAGTAGAGGAAAATGTTTCACACAGTTGTATAATAATAAATTAATTAATAATCTCATATTGACAACAGATTTCTTTTGAAATAGCTAATTATACAATATGTCAGTCGGGTAAACAACGGTTTTCTGGCTTTATAGATGTTAGTGCAGCATTTGATACAGTAAATGGAGAAATATGATGAAGGAAATTGATTTCCCTTAAAATGGAACTCAGACTGTTGGCCCTGATCCAAGCCCTTTCCACAAGCCCTTGTTTGAGAGGGAGGTTTGGGCTCAGTGGAGCCACGAGAAGAAGGATAGGTACTTACCTAGGTGTAACATAAAAGAGTACATATTTGAACTCTTCTTATTCAGTCTAGATATTAATGTCTTACCAGGACTAAGGAAGGATTCTCATGTACGTGCCTAACGTGCTAAATTGTTTATTTATTTAGCATATGGCAAAGGTATAAATAGCCAGGAGACTACATAGTGTTTGTTTCGCAGCCCAGGAATGCTAGTCTGTTCAGTTTGTGCTCATGAGCCCATCCAGGGTGCCCCACAGGGGATGAACTGGCTCCACACCAGAAAGACGAGAGGTCTCCTGTGGCATCATCCAGGCCTTCTCTCACCACCGATGTGGCCTCACAGTTGAGTGTCACATCCCAGCAAGTCCAGCACTGGCAGGGGCCCGACCATCTGCATGAAACACACCACACTTCCCACCAAAGTGGTACCTATTGGCATTGTGTTAACATACAACACAATGCTGGAGACTGGCAAACTCCTGAAACTTTGGTTTTTATAGAGGCAGTCACCCTTGCTGATGATCAATTAATCAAGGTCACTTGATCAGCAGCACCAGGCTACCTCTTAGCCTCTTCACACCTATGGAAGCAGTCAGGGTGTGCTTCGTCCTTCACAGACGGCTTCTCCGTTTTGCCTTTATTTTTGTAAAATAAATGATGACATGGTGTAATATGTCATGGGTTATTGTTCTTCTGAGGCTGTATTTATCTAGTTTTAAGAACTGCTTAAGACCAGATGCTTTTTGCTATGTCCTGATAAGTAAAACCACAGAACTCAAAGAGGGCGTCCTTTCTTTTCCCCATAGCTGTAATTCTTGGTGTACAGTTAAACCTCTGGAACCTGACAGAGTCCCAAAGTTCTCTGTGTTGGAACGTACAATATTGCAAATAAGCCCTCTTGGATTCTGCAACTGACAAATTATATTAGGAGCTGTGGCCTCCCCATCTCTTATATAACTAGAGAACGAATGAAAAAATAATAAGGTGGGATAGAAACAAAAAAAAATCAAAAGATTGCTTCACCAAGAATCTGGAATATTGAATGACAACTGCATAAGAAAGGGAGAGAGCAGAATCCTGCATTGCACATTAGACAAACTACCTTTTGAGATACTTGTGTTAAAGCAATATATTGACTCTGCAGTTAGAGTTAAACATTTACATATAATACAGCCCTTTATTGGAACAAAACAATTCACTTCCACATCTGCATATGTGGGTCTCATTGCAATAAATTGTAGGGGCGATACAGAAATACGATTCATGTTTTTTATTCTTATTCTTTTTATTTCATTTGTTTCTTGTATTCAATTTTTATATTCAATGTTGTTAATGCTTTGTATTTAATATTCTGTTTCTTGATATGGCATAATGGCTAATCAACAATTATCTATTTAATTTGTTCATCAAAACCAAGTTGAATTTATTAAAAGCTAATATTTTGGACTTTATCTGACCCCCAATATAACACAGCTTTCTTCATTGCTTTTTCAGATCAGTCCTCTTGGTGCTTCAGAGGCTCTGAGTGATAAAAGGAAATTCCCCTTTTTCCATCGGATGTTACCCAAAAAAGGATTCCACTTCCCAACAATTGTCCAACTGCTCCTCCATTTCAGATGGACCTTGATTGGCCTCTTTGCTTCAGACACAGATAATGGAGAGAATTTCATGAGGACATTCACTCCTATGCTTGTCAGAAATGGAATTTGTGTGGTTATATCACAACTGTTCTCAACAACTGGATATACAGCAGCCCTCAGGGATGCCCTCACTAAGTGGAGACAAGTCAATGTCTTTGTTCACTTCCTGGAATATACTGACATTGCGGAATTAATTCTTCCTTTCCATTTTGCACTTAGGCATTTGACAGGACCCATTGAAGGGAAAGTCTGGATCAATACAGTTTTTGAAAGATATACATTGAAAAATGACACAATTTACAAATACATCCATAGTATTTGGAGCTTTGATTTTCTGACAAATGAAAGGCCAATGGATGATGCCTTTGAACCCTATTTCTTTGTGGAAGATCAATTTCAAGATCATTATTTCCGTTGTTCTCTTTCCAAGCACGTCTTTTCTGTCAAAGGCCGGAGAAGATGCACCCAGAAAGCCCCACTGGAGACCCAGGAGAAAAGGAACAGGAAAATGGTCACAAATTATTCCCATTTCTACACTGTCATGAAGACTCTGGCCCAGGCCTTGAATGCCGCCTATTCCTCCAGATCGAGGAGGAGAAGGAAGGAGGGAGAAAAGATCTTGGGGGCTCCAAGGCTGCAGCCATGGCAGGTATGGGGGTCCCAATATGGATCCATTAATCTCAGTTCCTTTGGAGAGGGAATCCAGAGGGGAAGGAGGGGAACCGTCCCAACCTTCTTATGCTGCAAAAGATCAACAGGTTTGACCAATCTAATTGCTTGAGACATAATCTTCTAAACAGCAGGCACCATGACAGATAAATTTTGGTTTTACACACTGCTAATTTTAAAAGGATGTATGCATTTTTAAATATACTCATGTCTTTATGTGTTTGTGATTAGCATAGTAAAAGTTTACATCTGTAACTTTGAAGGACACCCTGAGACCATCTAGCCCAACCCTCCTCTCTGCAGGAATCCCAGTTAAAGCTTCTCCCACTGATGGCTGCTCAGTCTTTGCGTCATCAGCGAAGGGGAGGCTGAACTCCTCTGCTTTAAGGGCTCAGCTCTGAAACGGCTCCTCCTTTCAGGAGGTTCTTCCTCTCATTCAGCCGGAATCTCCTCTCTTGTGGCTGAGCTCCTTTCCCCATTTCCCTCCCTCTGGAACAGCATTGAAGAGACCTGGAGCTTCTCAAGGTCTCTTCAATGAGACCTTCAATGAGATAAGATAAGATAAGATAAGATAAGATAAGATAAGATAAGATAAGATAAGATAAGATAAGATAAGATAAGATAAGATAAGATAAGATAAGATAAGATAAGATAAGATAAGATAAGATAAGATAAGATAAGATAAGATAAGATAAGATTTTATTATCATTTTTAATACTGTGGGCCCAACGGCACACATCAAAAATGAAATTTAGTTGCCCGCTCTCAAAGTGAAACACATACATGACACACACCTAAACATACTATGAACAACATATGTATAGACCCACATCCCTATATATACGTAGCAAATAAATATTAAATACTGTCCATCTTGAATATATAACGCAAGGAGGAAGCTTGAGAGTTCGCAAGGTTAATGCTGTATGGAATGAAAATATGGCTGAATTTGGATGTTCTGCTTCGGATACCACGAAGCCTCCTCCCAGAAGGAAACAAGGAAAATAGGTCATGAAGAGGATGTGTAGTGTCCCAGATAATCTTACGGACCCTGCTCAAGCAGCACTTCTGTGCTATGTCCTGGATGGGAGGGAGGGAACTGCCAATGATCTTTTCAGCCATTCTCACCACTCTCTGCACTGCCTTCCTGTCTGAAGCAGTGATGTCTCCAAACCAGACTGTGATGCTGTATGACAAGATGCTCTCTGTTCTGTTCGCAAGGTAGACATGAAGACGAGGCAGTTGGTGCAAAAGATGTTCTTTATTAAAGTCATTTGCTGAACAGAAGCGAAGGAAATAATGGCAACATGCCCTTTTTATACTCCCCCTGCAAAGGGAGACTCAACCAATGAATGCAGGCTATTCTCCCGCCTCGCACATGCGCACGAGGCTGGAGACAGCCTGTCTGGGTCCCGGGCAGACATGTGGTCTGCCCGGGTCTCTGCAGTTGTTCTGCAGATTCCTGAGCCTTGCTGATTGACTCAGCAAGGCCCAGGACACAACACCCCTCCCCCCTTGGCTTGGACAATGCTGTCCCTGCCCGAAACCAGTACCATGGCACATTTAGTCCAAACGGTGGCCTGGCTATTTCCAATACCCAGAGTAACCTGGTCCCCGTGGGACCCTAAGTCACTCCACGTTCTTTCACTATTTGACAACAATCGCCCGCAGGGACCTTACATATTCATTCAAATATTTCGGAGGACCCTTGGCCCTCTCCGATCTCTGTGGAGCCGGATTAGGTACAGGTGTGATGGTGTTTGGGGGAAGAGTATTGGGTGCCTGAAGTGCTTGCTCCCGGTTTGCGCACAACAAACCAGGACTTTGTCGCCCGAAAGACTCAGGGGTTCCCCCTGACTGCTGACTGGCTGGATCCGCTAAACCCAAACCAGATTTCCTTGGAGGGGTGGAGTTCCCCGAGTTCCTTGGTGGGGTGGAGTTCCCCGAAAGCCCTTGGAACTCCCCTTGGGAGCAATGTCCTTCGGGCCCAAGGCCAGCAGCAGGGGTGCCCTGAGTAGCCGATTTACGGCCATTTGCCCTAAGCCAGGGACCTCTGCCAGAGTCAGGAGCCGCCTTCATGGCAGAACTCCCTGCTTCTATGCCAGAGTCAGGATCCGCCTCCATGGCAAGACCCTCATCTGGAGCATTTGGAGACCCCCCTGCTTGGAGAGACTGTGATCCACAATCGTAATTGGGGTCACCCTCCCCCCCGAGAGCGGAGTCAGGGGAGGAATGCCGGCCTGGCAGCCGCCAACGCAGCTAGTCGATGATCCAAGACCACTTCGTATGACAGAGGCCCAGAGACTTTAGAGATTACAGCAGGGACCCAGAGATGCCCCTGCCCATAGTTCCTGGTCCAAACGGAATCACCCACTTGCAGTCTCCTAGATGCCCTCGCCTGCGACACCTGTGAAGCCACCCAGTTGGGTGGAGCCTGTCCAGCTTTGTAATCAGTCTGCGACCCCAGCGGAGCTCAGCCGGGCTCTTTCCAGTAGCTGTGCATGGTGGTGGTGCAGTGTGTGAGAAGAAAATCAGCTAACCTGTGATGCCAGGGTCCTTGAGTGATTCTCTTTAATGCATCTTTTGTGGTGCACACCATGCGTTCAGCCTGACCGTTGGTGGCAGGATGAAAAGGAGCAGATGTGGCATGCCGGATCATGTTGGCATGGAGGAATGCCTGAAACTCAGAAGAGGTAAATTGTGGACCATTGTCTGAAACTAAAACATCAGGAAGGCCATGGGAAACGAAGATTCCTCTGAGCACCTGGATGGTCCTGGCAGTAGTAGTGGAGGACACAGGAACGACCTCTAGCCACTTGGAATGGCTATCCACAAGGAGGAGGAAGAATTGCCCCTGAAAGAGCCCAGCATAATCTATATGGACACGTGACCATGGAGAGAGTGTCTCCTCCCACCTATGTACAGGGGCCTGGGGTATTTCTGGCCATGATTTCTGGCACACTTGATAGCCCTGAACCTGGGCCTCGATGTCCTTATCGAGACCTGGCCACCACAGATGGCTGCGCGCAAGCGCCTTCATTCTCACTATTCCCGGATGGCCCTCATGAAGAGAGAGCAAGACTCTAGTCCTCAATGAGGCCGGGATAACTACTCGATTGCCCCACAGGATACACCTCTTGAAGGTGGACAATTCGTGCTTCCTGCGCCAGAAACTCTGGAAATCAGTACCAGGACACGTGTCAGGCCATCCTGACAACACACATGTCAGCACGCATGGAAGTGTGTGATCAGTGGCAGTTTCTGCAGCCTCTTGACTTTGAACGCACCTCTGTGCGTGACTATGGTTTGTGCCTCAGCAGTTGCCTCATCAACAGGTAACTGTTGATAGGCTTGGGCCAAATCAAGCTTGGCAAAGTACTTCCCTCCTTTCAGTGAGGCCAAAATGTGGCTCATCACGGGCACAGGATATGCATGCTGCTGTAAAGCCTTATTCAAAGTGCATTTATAGTCCGCACAGATTCAGGCTTCCCCATTGGATTTTAGGGGAGTTACTATGGGGGTTTCCCGTGGACTAGAGTCCACAGGTTCCAGAATGCCTTGTTGGAGCAACTTGTCCAACTCGGCATCAATTTTGCTCTTTAAGGCAAAAGGCACCCTCCTTGGCTTGACCCTTATGGGTGTAATGCCTGGATCCAATTTTAATGCAATGGGAGGCCCCTTGTATGATCCAAGTTCTGAGCTGAACACATCAGCAAACTCCTCACATACTCCTGTAAGGCTAGCTGTTTGCAGCTGGTTCAGACCAGTCACTTGGATCCCAAGCACCTCGAACCAATCGAGTCCTATAAGACTCGTTCTATCACCCCCAACAACCACTACATCCAATAATCCATTGAAGCCTTTTCGCTGCACTCTGAGCGTGGCTTCTCCCTTTACGCTTACTCGTGTGTTCTGGAAATCCATGAGGACAAGATTGGAGGGCCTGAGTCTCACTCTTGAGCCACTCCGAAAGCAAATCTTATTGAATGTGTCCACAGAAATGATAGAAAGAGCGGACCCTGTGTCCAGCTCCATAGCCAGGGGAACTCCCTGCAGCTTCACATTTATTCGCAGCTTTTTCTTAAGGGGCCTATGGGTTCCTGTCTTGAACACCCCCCTCCTGGATGCACAAAAACCCACCCTATTTTGGCTGGGGACCTTGGTATCTTTCAGAGGCAATTCAGGGGACCTGTTCTTGGGACGACCCATGCAGGCCGATGCTACATGACCTTGTCTTCTGCACGCTCGACAGACAGCAGATCAAAATCGGCAGTCGGCCCTCCTGTGGCGACCCCCACAGCCAAAACAGCGAAGGGATGCAGGCGGTGGCCCTCTACGATCCGGCAGTCATCTCTCCACCGATGGCTGGATCTTGTCCACCTCCTCCTCCTTGGAGTCTTCTCCAGATGCCTCACGCGTGGCCTCCTGGTGGATCGGGAGGGCCGCTGGATGACTCTTCGTGGACCACAAGGCCTTCACCGTGCCTCCGGCTGCTTCCTCTGCTGCGATTTCTCATAAGGCGTCTTGAAAGGTGACGTCCGTCTTTGCAAACAGCTTCTGCTGTACTTCGCGGCTTCGTAACCCACACATAAGTCTATCTCGGAGCCTTTCCTCCAAATCTTGAAACGCACATGGGCATGCGGCTTGCCTCAAGGCCGCGATGAAATCCTCAGCTGATTCGCTGGGCTGCTGGGCCGCTGGTCCCTTTGCTTGAACTGATGCCTCCAAGCTATAATCGAAAGCTTGGGCTCGAAGTGTTCTCGCAGCATCTTCTTCAAATCGGCGTACGAGACTGATTCCAATGGTGCCGGGGCGACTAGATTCTCAGCTATTTCAAAGGTCTCTTGCCCACAGACACACAGCAAGGTAGCTGCTTTCAGGCCGTCTTCCTGGACTTTATTTACTCTGAAATAGTTTTCAACGCGAGCTGCATACGAGCTCCAGCGTTCCGGATGCGAGATGTCGAATTCGCCGAGACGGCCCAGCTTGGACATCTTCTCCTTGAAGGCCTCGCCCACGTCTCTCGCCGTAAGGAATTGAGAAGGGGTCCGACGAAGCCAAGCCTGCCTCCAGCATATGTATGCTGGACGGCGGCTGCTTCTCCTGGACGCCGCGCTTCTATTCTCTTCCCGGCCTAGGTGAGTAGGCCTACTTCTGTTTCTTTGGAATTCCCAACGGCGAATCCCATCCTCATCGCCAATGTTCTGTTCGCAAGGCAGACATGAGGACGAGGCAGTTGGTGCAAAAGATTTTCTTTATTAAAGTCATTTGCTGAACAGAAGCGAAGCAAATAATGGCAACATGCCCTTTTTATACTCCCCCTGCAAGGGGAGACTCAACCAATGAATGCAGGCTATTCTCCCGCCTCACGCATGCGCACAAGGCTGGAGAAAGCCTGGCTGGGTCCCGGGCAGACATGTAGTCTGCCCGGGCCTCTGCAGTTGTTCTGCAGATTCCCTGAGCCTTGCTGATTGACTCAGGCAGGCCCAGGACACAACACTCTCAATTGTCCCCCTGTAGAAAGTGGTCAGGACAGGAGAAGGAAGATGTGCTTTTCTCATGCGGCGCAGAAAATGCAGGCACTGCTGTGCCCGCTTCACCAGTTTCTCACTGTTGAGTGACCAAGTCAGCCTACTCGTTAGCTGCACACCCAGGAATTTGATGCTGGTAACCATCTCCACAGGTGAATCATTAATGCACAGAGAAGTGTGGATGTGCCTGCCTTTTCTGAAATCAACAATGATCTCTTTGGTTTTTCCGGTATTTAAAAGTAGGCTGTTTTCCTTACACCAGTTCACCAGAACTCAAAATGTCTGTTGTTAAGCAAGATAGTTGTTAAGTGAGTTTTGCCCCATTTTACGACCTTTCTTGCCCTTTCTTGTGGAGTGAATCATTGCAGTTGTTAAGCAAGTAACATGGTTAAGTGAATCCAGCTTCCCTGTTGATTTTGCTCATCAGAAGCCCCAAATGGAGATCACGTGACGCTCAAACATCATAACCATCATAATTAGATGCCAAGAATTCTGATTTTGATCACGTGACCCTGGGATGCTGCAATGAGCGTCTGAAAAACTGTCATAAGTCACTTTTTCAGTGCCCTTGTAACTTTACACGGTCACTAAATGAACGGTTTCTCATAATCAACCTGATGTTTTCTAGACGTTTATGAATAATCTCTTTTTTCTATGATTCATTTTTTTTGTCACCTGCTCTAGAATGTTTCCTATAACATACCAATTGCAACAATTATATTTTATTAATATATATTTTGCCAGTATATGGTTGAGAAATTTTGCTGAACCTTTCTTTTTTATTTATGAAGATAGGAGAAGTACCTGTTTTTCTAAATAAGCATATTTTGATGTTAGACAACTGCAGAAGAAAGATTCAAATGTGTAAAGGCTAAATGGGATTTTTAAAAAAGGGTTTCAGATTTTAAAATTCCTGGATGTTCCCATTGTAGTTCCATCCTTTTCTGCAGAAGAATGAGTTTTGCAATATTTCTCATGATAAACTGTACTTGGATCAAAATGGAGATGTAGTAGCAGATCTGGAAATCCCGAGCTGGTTGATTCTCCCCAAGCAGGATCCCATCGAGCAGATAATGGGGACTTTGGAAAGACAGAGACTTACTATCGATGAAGATGCTCTTTCACAGCTAAAGTTGCTCAACAAGGTCGGATAAATTTTGGTGTCTTTCCTCTTTTTCCAAAGATTTAGAACCCATTTCGTGTGGACTAAGGCTAGTTACCAGGGTCAGTGACCTTCACTGAGAATTGAACATGGGGAGCAGAAAACTTACAGTTTTCTTTCTATAGACCACTTGGGACGCTTCAGTACTATTGACCAAGGTGTTCTTCAGCTGCTGTAATATTGAAGACTGTTGTAAGGACCCAACTCAATTTACATCTTAAGAAGAGAGAACTCTTGGAACGTCTCTTCCAACAGGAATCTTTATTAAGAGAAACTGACTGAAGGCATGCTAGACAGGATCTGAGGGGTCCCCCCCACCATTCAATGTTTTAAAGTGTTCCCAAGCAGCCCCACTCCACAGTTCTTCCGGGCGATTCAATCTGGCAGATGTCTGGGTGTTAAGTCCATCAGATCCCAGGCGTTGCAATCTTCCCCCCCTTTTCCCTCGCTGCCGGTAAAAGGAGACTTCATAGGGAGTGAGATGAAAGGAAGATGGCCGCATTGTTATGGTTAGTACTCTCGAAGGGAATCCACAGAGGTTACTTTGTAGTTAACAGAGGAAATGCCAGTCTTAAAAACACCCATGCTTACCCCCCTCCCCCTTAGTAGTATGACAGAATCCAGAAGAGTGTAAGACTTGGTTTTTTCTCAGAGTAGGTAGCTAGAAATGAAATATAATTGGATTCTGACATCTGACTCCCCTTAAAAATAAGAGAGATCCACCTGTAGAGAAAACAAAACAGGTATAAAAGTTAGTCTGGTTTGTTAGGATACTCTGTATGAAACTTCTTTAAAAGCTTCGGGGCTCTGATATGATGTTTCTGGACCCACTCGTTTTGTGAGGAGGGGAGGTGTTTCCATGTTACTAGGAATGGAGTTGTCCCATGATATTTTCTAGAGTCCAGGATTTCCTTTATTTCCTTCCACCATGATTGGGGTTGGTGGGGGGGATTTTTGGCCGTAAAGGTGACTGTTGTTCTCTTTTCAGCAAACTGCAGTGGAAAATTGGGTGTATTTGATTTTTGGGTAATTCTAATTCTACTGTTACTGGGTTTATGATTCTTTTAATTGGAAAAGGCACTATATATTTTCGTCCAAGTTTTTTACAGGGTTGTAGGGATTTTAGGTATTTTGTAGACAAGTACACCATTTCTCCTATAATGAATGGTGTGGGCTCCACCCTTTTCTTATCTGCTTGTGCTTTGTATGCTTGCCTAGCTTCATCTAGGGCAGTGGTGGCAAACCTATGGCACGGGTGTCAGAGGTGGCACTCAGAACCCTCTCTGTGGGCACGTGCGCCATCGCCCCAGTCCTAGGCCTTCAGCTGGGTTTTATAAAAACCTTTTCGCTTTAGGCCTCCGCCTTGTGCAAAATTTCAACTTCTCGCGGAAAAAAAAAGATCTTGCAAAGTTGGAATTGATTGATTGAACTTTTTAGTCCCACCCAGTCTGCCGTTACCACCGCAGCCACGCCCACCCAATGGGCCCCGCCCCGCCAATGGGCCACACCCACCCGGCACTCGATGATGCATAAGTGGGTTTTGGGTTGTAGTTTGGGCACTCAGTCTCTAAAAGGTTCGCCATCAATGACCTAGGTAGTCTATTCTTTCCTGGTGGAATTGGCATTTTGATAATTTGGCATATAGGTGGGCGGCTCGCAGTTTCTTTAAGACCGCTCTGACTAGGTTGACATGTTCCTCTTTTGATTCAGTGAAGATAAGGATGTCGTCTAAATAAACCAGGACCCCCTTAAATAGGTGCTCCCTTAGTACCTCGTTGATTAATTGCATAAATACTGCAGGCCCCCCTTGTAATCCAAATGGCAAAACTTTGAATTGGTAGCACCCCATTGGGCAGTTAAATGCGGTTTTCCATTCATCCCCTTCCTTAATTCTCACACGGTAATACGCTTCCCTTAGATCTAGTTTAGTAAAAAATTTCCTTTCGAGAGGTGTGATAACATGGCCTTCATGAGGGGTAGGGGGTATATGTTGCTTTCACTGATTGCATTCAATAGGTGGTAGTCCACGCATAAGCGTAGAGAGCCGTCCTTCTTCTCTCTAAAGAAGACCGGTGCGGCCACTTTAGGCTTGGCTGGTTCAATGAACCCCCTTTCTAGGTTTTTTTTTATGAATCTCTCCATTTCCTCCTTCTCCTTTGGGCTCATGGAGTATAATCTTGGCTTCAGGAGTTTTGCCCCGGGCTTGAATTCTATGGCACAGTCCATGGGTCGGTGGGGGGAAAGCTCATCCGCCCTCTCCTCACTGAAAACTTCAGCAAGATCTCTGTATTCCTCTGGTATTTCGGGTAGCCCCTATAATTCTTCTCCCATGGATGCTTTTTCCGTTCTTAATTTTGGTGGTTCCCCTTGGGGTTTTAAGTCCATAGGGTCCCCCTTTGGGAAATTGATTTCTGCCATCCTCCAATTTACCCAGGGGTGCCATTTTGTTAACCATTCCAGCCCTAGGATCATCAGGCATTCCATGCCTGGGGTCACTACAAACGTTATGTCTTCCTCATGATTTCCCAGGGATAGGTGGATTGGTAATGTGGCTAGGGTAGCTGGCACCCCCCCCTGCTATGGACCCATCTAACTGGCCAAATGAGATTGGTTGTTCCAGCCTCTTCACCGGAATGCCCAAATTTCCCACTAGCATTGGGGTAATGAGGCAGCGGGTGCAGCCAGAGTCTATTAAGGCTTTCACTTTGACAGCTTCGGGCATGGAGGGGGCTAATATAGTCACTGTCTTGAGGATGGGTGGGATGGATCCACTTACCAGGGGTTCACCCTCTGAGCTGTCATCTGGGGCGTCCACCGGCCCTGAGGTGTAGGCTGGAGTTCTTTCCCCAAGATGGGAGGAGGTAGGGGATTTCACAGCCTCTATCACTCTCATGGCAGATTCTTTTGACTTAGCTGGGGACTTCCCAGATTTGCTGGTCGGTGATCTGTCAGGGTTGTGCTGGGGGGCTTTTGTGTGGCATTCTACAGCCCGATGCCCCTTTCTCCCACATTTGAAACAGCCCATTGGCTTCTTGGTCATAGCCGATGGCTTTGCTGGTTCGCACGTCGGCTCAGGCGGTGAGTGGCTCCATTGTTTTCCTCGGTGGTGCCTCTTCAGTAGGTCGATCACTGCTACCTCTGCCAGGACGTACCATTCGTCGAGTTGGTGTGGGTCCCCCCGGGGCAGACAAGCATCATATAGGTCGTAATTTAGACTGTCTTTCAAATGGCTAAGGAGGATGTCTTCCGGCCAGTTCAGCTTGCTGGCAAAGGTCTGGAATTCTTGCATATATTCGGCTACTGGCCGTCTGCCTTGCCTCATCATTTTGATCCTTTCACGGGCTTTGCGATCAGCCAGGTGGTCTTCAAATCACCTTCTCAGAGAGGACATGAAATGGTTGAAGTCGTTGAGCTCTGGGGCATTGGAGTCGTGCAAATTCACCACCCAATCAGTGGCCAGCCCATCCAGAGCAGATTGCACGATCCGGATACGGGCTTTGTCGCTAGGGATGTGCCACCCGTGTTCCTCCATGTAGCTGAGGACTTGGGTTAGGGAAAACCCCAAGCATGTCAGCTCCCCGTTGAATTTCGCATCCAGCAGCAGGAATCTTTGAATGGATTGGCGCCTTCTTCGTCGGTGGTATCGTCTTCCATCCAGATTGCAATCTGCGGGTCGGCAGGGAGTGGGGACTACTGGATCAGCGGATGTCCCCGGGACTGCAGGTTCCAATTCCCGCTCAGTGTCTCTCCAGTTGCGGCTCCAGGAGTTGGTGCGGCCGTGGGGCTCAGGATTTTCCTCTCGCAGGGACCTGAGGGTTCTCTTCATCAGGTCAATAGCTTTGTCTAGGATCCAGTTCGAGTGCTGTGCCCAGCTTCCTTCATCTTCGCTTGTGTGCAGGGATCACTCCATCTCCTGCTTCCATCCTGGTTGGTTGGCCCCCCATCTCAGGGTCACTTTTCTTGATTTCTTTTCCTACTCGCCTTTCTTTCCAACGCCCATTGACCACCGAGGTTTGTGGTTACGCATCTCCACCACCTCTTCTCCTGATGAATCTGACCTTTCAGGTCCAGACGTTTGGTAGGTTTTCAGTCAGGGCAACGGCTCCCTCTCTGGGGGGCTTTCCCCCTTCCCCGCTTCATCATCTGACATGGTATTTTTTGCAAAGTCCCCCGGCAAGGTCTTCCTTCCAGGTTGACCAATTTTGCAGATCCTGTCTAATGTAAGGACCCGCCTCAATTTACATCTTAAGAAGAGAGAACTCTTGGAACATCTCTTCCAACAGGAATCTTTATTAAGAGAAACTGACTGAAGGCATGCTAGACAGGATCTGAGGGGTTCCCCCCCACCATTCAATGTTTTAAAGTGTTCCCCAGCAGCCCCACTCCACATTTCTTCCACTTCTCCTTAGCCATTTCTGGCAGATGTCTGGGTGTTAAGTCCATCAGATCCCAGGCGTTGCAATCTTCCCCCCCTTTTCCCTCGCTGCCGGTAAAAGGAGACTTCATAGGGAGTGAGATGAAAGGCAGATGGCCGCATTGTTATGGTTAGTACTCTCGAAGGGAATCCACAGAGGTTACTTTATAGTTAATAGAGGAAATGCCAATTATAAACACCCATGCTTACCCCCCTCCCCCTTAGTAGTATTACAGAATCTAGAAGAGAGTAAGAATTGGTTTTTTCTCAGAGTAGGTAGCTAGAAATGAAATATAATTGAATTCTGACATTTGTTTTTAGCTGATTCAGCCATGTCCAACCTGGGATGAGAAACCCTCAAGTGCTGGAGGTTGTGTTGTTAATAAGGTCAGGTTTGCTTGTCCTCAAATAGCAAAGTGGGAGGGAATTCTGTTGAACAGTCCCTGAATTGAGGTTTGGACTGAATGTGATGAAATTGGATCATGACTGGATGGAGCTCCTTGTGGTCCCTTTGGGAGAGAGGCTTCATCTTGTCCCGCTTAGGGAGAGGCCATTGGGAAATGGCTCCCTGAAAGGGCAGGTCCATGGTCTGTGATATTTTTAAGGAGTCCAGACCTGGTCAAAGTTAGCCATGTCTGTCTTTCACCCAACTGGGGGGAGCAATTGGGCTTCTGCCCCCAGGAAGGAGGTCCAAGACTTTCACTTCACATAATCCCTTGACCCAGAAACCTGAAATACTGAAACACAACTTTGATTCAAAGAAAAGATCTTCCTGATATCAGGAGAGAGATTTTGACAGGAAAGGCTGCTTAGATTTGGCCTTTGGCTGTTAAGAGGGTCTTCATCTGAAAATCCCTTGAATGGCATTCTTTATCCTGAGTCTTAGCTTCCTTCAGTCCCCCTGGGTGAAAAAGAGTCAAACAATTTAACTAATATTAAATGTGGGGCTGTCTTTCAATGCCAGTTAGAGTCTCCTAATTGCAGCTCTTTGACACAAAGGACCTTTTCTTGGATAACTGGAGGGGCCTTAGAAATATCTCCTTCTGACACAGGACTCACACTCAGGTCCCATCGGTTGCAGCCAAAGATTTAATCTTTTTCAGGGACACGTTCTCATGATCTCACCTCAATCTCACTAGAGTTCTAGAATCTATGCAGAAAACTTTAGTTTAAGACTAAAGGAGAATATTTGTAGCTCAAGGTTGACATGAGGGGTCCTTGATGCTCTATGAGCTTGCTTGTTTTCTTGCAGACATTTCATTACCCAAACTAGGTAACATTATCAGTGCTAGATGACCAGTATGGATGATGTTTCCTAGTTTGGGTAATGAAACATCTGTAAGCAAACAAGCAAGCTCAGAGAGTGCCAAGGAGCTCTCACCCTTAATCTTATTTCAGCAGCATGGCAGCCATAAGAATTGCACAAAGAAAAATACAAATCAAGAAAGAACATCTGCTTTAAAGTTGACAGCTACAATTTATGAGGAATTTTTCCTTTATATCTTAACTGGGAGACTCTTTTGAACGAGTGTCAAAGGGGAGCAGCTTTGCAAGGCTTTATGTAGTCCAGAAGAAACCTTTCCAGATCCTACTGGTCAGAAGTTTCCTTCTTAATCACATTTTATTCCACTTAAATAAATCTAATAAAATAACAATTTAATAAATCTTTGACCACAAATTTATTCAAAAATTTAATGAGTAGATCATCATAGCCACGGATGTATGAAAAGTCGAGGAATGCATTTTAATACAACCATTAGATTGTTTGTCACTTAATGCTTAATTCTTTTCTCGATTCCCGCCCTCCAGACTTTATTAAGTAGAAAAGGACTTTGTTGCAATGTGTTATGCCAGAAGCAAAAGGGAGGAACTAAGGAAAGAATCTGCCAGGGTCATATCTCCTACACCTGATTGGAAGGAGTCAGAGATTTCATATTCACCTAAGTGAAGCCCAGAATCTAATGTCCATTTCTCCTCTTCTTTTCCATGGATGGTGAGTCCTAACCTATGTTCTTTGGCATTCCTATTTTTTCTGCTCAGTCTCTGCCACAGTCCAAATGTGTGGAAAATTGTCATCCTGGATTTGTCAAGCGGGTGCGAGAAGGAGAGCCAGTTTGCTGCTATGACTGCGTTCCTTGTCCGGAGGGGACCATCTCCACTCGGGAAGGTGGGTGACACCACAGGAAAGGTCAGGCTTTGTGGAACTGGATTTATCCACAGCATTTTGATGAAAGTGCAAATTAAAACATGCATTGAAGCTCAACTCTTTTTTGTTTATTCAAAATGCACTAGAAAGTCTCCAATTTCAGATACCGTAGCTGCATAGGTATTAGAAAATTATATTATCAGTTTTTTTCTTGTGGAATGGTTAAGCAACACATCTTGGAAAATATTCATGGAACATTTCTCAAAAAAAGGTACTTCTTGAAATGTTAAAAAACAGAATATTAAAGAAATACTGGTTTTTGACTTTCTCAGATACAGAAAAGTGCACCAAGTGTCCGGATGATAAATATTCAAATATGGACAGAGTCCGATGTATCCCCAAAGTGATAACCTTCCTCTCTTATGAAGAACTTCTGGGCATCATCCTGGTCTCTTTTGCTCTACTCTTGTTCCTAACCACAGCCCTTGTCTTAATCATCTTCATTAAATACTTAGAAACTCCCCTTGTCAAAGCCAACAACCGGGACCTCTCCTACATCCTCCTGGTCTCCCTCCTGCTTTGCTTCTTGTCTCCTTCTCTCTTCATTGGTCAACCAAGGAAAGCCACCTGCCTTCTCAGACAGACGGTTTTCAGCATCATCTTCTCAGTTGCTGTTTCTTCTCTCTTGGCCAAAACCATCACGGTGGTGCTGGCTTTCCTGGCCACAAAACCAGGAAACCGAGTGAAGAGATGGTTGGGGAAGAGCTTGGCCAACTCCATCATCCTGTCTTCTTCTGCTGTCCAAATGATCATCTGCTCCCTCTGGCTGGGAGTTTCTCCCCCATTCCCTGACTCTGACTTCCACTCCCAGCCTGGAGAGATCATCCTGCAATGCAACGAAGGGGCTGTTGTCATGTTCTACATCACCCTCAGTTACATGGGCTTCCTGGCTGCCATCTGCTTCATGGTGGCTTTCCTGGCCAGGAATCTGCCTGGGGCCTTCAATGAAGCCAAGCTGATCACTTTCAGCATGCTGGTCTTCTGCAGTGTCTGGGTGACTTTTGTGCCCTCCTACCTGAGCACCAAAGGGAAATACATGGTGGCTGTTCAGGTCTTCTCCATTCTGGCCTCCAGTGCTGGTCTGCTGGGCTGCATCTTCATCCCCAAGTGCCACATTATCCTTCTGAGGCCAGACCTGAACACAAAGGAACATCTTACAGCTAGATAGTATTCAGGAGTTAAAGAAAATCATATCTATGTGTTTCAAAATGGGAATATGTTAAAAGACTGGAAGTCTTGTAGCTCCCTTTCCTTTCAGCTCAATAAATCTTGCTAAAGAGAACTCTGTGAAAGTCATTCAGAGGAATTTGCTACTGAATGTGACACCTTATAAAAAATAATGTCAGCACTTTTTCCTACTGACAGCAGCTAAAAGTTGTGTGAGAGAGAGCAAGTAGGAAAAGAGGTCAGGAAGAAGCTGTGGGAACCAAGCACCAACCGGGTTGCCTGATCTTCTCCAGGAGATGCCGGAACGATGTGAAATGCCATGTTTGACCGGCTTTCAGCTGGGGAGGGAAATCTCCATCCCTCTTATAGAGTTCTTTCTTGATTTCCTGATAAAACCTCCTTTGCAGAGAGTGTTGAGCAGAACAGCTGTCTGGGATTTCAGCTTGGAATTGTTTTTATTTTGGTGTGTACCTTTAAGAAATTTCCTCTGTATTTATTTTCCTTTTCATCAACCAGAGAAATAAAATAGCAGTTTTCAGGCCCTTTAATTTTCCACTCTACAATTTGTACTTAAAGCATTTCTCTGCTCCTCTTCCAAGCTTGTCTTGTCTGTGAAAGGTTGGACAAGATGTCCAGGTAAAGAGGACCCTGAGACTTTCCCCAGGAGGAGACTGAAGGGATCCTGTCTGAAGGCAGCCGCATCATTGACTGAGTAGTCTGGACTGAAGCAGGAGCGTTCAATGCTGTGTATTCATCCAGGTCCAAGAAGGAGGTGCATAAGGGTGGGAAAATCTAGGTTTGCAGGAAGAGGCACCCATAGAAGCTGTTCTGTTTTCCAGCCACACAGATTGCTGATGAATCGATAATCAATCTGAGGTTTCAGAATAGCTTCTAATTGCTGATCAAATCCCTTTGCAAATTCCGTTTTAAGCAGGTAAAAAAAGCTTTGATGGATCAGACCAAGGTCAATATAAGATTCTCAGTGACCACACAGAGATGCCTCTGGTTTGCCCACAAGCAGAAGGCAGAGACTTATGGCTTTGCCCAACATGGTACGAGTGTTTCCGCACAATTTCACTTTCCTCCATGACACCACACAATATTGGACATTCAGCCATCTCACTATCTAGGAATCCCTAATTCTGGTATCCCACATTAATCTGAGAATTTTTTTCCAAGTTTCACACCCCAATCAAAAAGGACTAAGGCGGGACTGGAACTCAAGAGGCTCCTGGTGATTGGCTCAAAGTCACTCAGGAAGTTTTCATGCCTGAGGATTAGAACTCAGAGCCAGCTGACTTTCATGCATAAGGCAGGTCTAGAACTCAGTCCCCTGATGATTGGCTCCAAGTCACTTGGCTCCAATCCCACCTTTATTTTGAAGGTGGGATTAAAACTCCAGTTATTGGCCGAAAGTCCCTCAGCTGGCTTTGATTCCCTCCCACATCCTCCCCAGGCACTCCTGCCCCCCCAACACAAAAGGCTCCTTCTGCGCCTCCCGGCTCCCCCCTCCCCTCACCTGAACAGACAGCTGTCACTCAAGCCCCTGTCCCGCCCCATCCTCTGGTGCCCAGGTCAGGCAGCGCTGCCCCCAGCTCCGGCAGGTGGGCCACCCCAGCCCCCTTTTCCCTCCCACCACCTCCTCCCCGCAGAAGCCTCCTTGGGGCCAGCCGGGAGTCTCGCTGAGAGCTGGTGGGAGCACAGCGGGATGAGAGTTAGGGGCGGTCGGAGGGGCTCCCTACCAGCCGGGCTCCAGAGATGGAGGGTGGGTACTCTCTTCACCTCTTGCCCCCCCAGGCCAGGCAGGGGCTCCTCCATCTTCAGAGGCTGTGGCACCCCCTGCCAGGAGAGCAGCCAGAGGAGCCACAGGGGTGTGAGCGTGGTACCTGGGTCCGAGATCGGGAGGAGCCCTGGAGGGGTGGTGGTGCAGGGGAGGGGGCTCCCTCCTTCCCTCAGAGAAAAGCCGGATGTCATGGTTCCGACAAACAGGTACGAATAAATCAGAACTCCAAGGCTTGAAAATTCCTCAAAGAACATGTTTATTAGTTACAAAGTGTCAGCACGGTCAAGAGTGAAACCAAGTCTGGATACACATGTAACAATTCCTCAATACAAAGTTAGAAACCCCACCCATAATGCTATGCAAGCAACTACATTCCCCAATGCAGTCATTTGGCAGGCTTTTTCCACAACGCCCAGCCTGCCGGCTCGGGAACAACTGATGACCTTGGTTCCCGCGGGACAAAAGATGATTATGACTAGCCAAGCACCTGGTTAACCCCCTTCCCCATCCGTTCTATGTGGCAACACAGAATGAGCAGGAAAATGGCTGTAGCCATGCTCAGTCGCAGGGTTGACACCGGGTGCTCTGCATTTGGCCTCTGCCCTTCTCCAGCTCCCAGCGCCTCCTTTTGCTTTGCTCTGCTGAGCGGTCCCAAATTTGCCCACCAGGAGATCCCCCGCTGGTCTCACCCTTCCCTCAGGGGGCGCCGTTCCTCCTGAGGAGCCCCAGGGATCCACCATCCCCTCCGCAGCCGCTGCTGCCCCCGCCAGAGGACCCCGCAGCCCCAGAGATGCTCCAGCACCCTTCGGACCTCGGCCAAGCCCTCTGCGGACCCAGCTGGGCTGAGCTGGAGGGACTGAAGGAAGCTGGGAATCTGCAGACGATCCCCCCTGTGATGGCCGTTCCAGCAGCTCCGTCGTCCTACGAGAGGCTTGCTCTGCCCCCGTCCGACTTCTCAGACTGGCCCTCCCGGGAGGTCCCTCACTCTTCCACTGGGGCAAGGACCGGATATGGCCGGGACTGACTGATTCTCCATGGGATTTTGGGTCAGTGGTTGAGTTAGACCGGCTGGCTGGCTTTCGCTCTGCTCCCGAATGGAAGAGCTGCATAAGGGAAGGTCACAAATGTGCTCCAGACACTTTGTGGCAGCTGATTAGGGAGGAAAACTGCATGTAAGGAAAAAACAGGAGAGAGAGAGAGAGAGAGAGAGAGAGAGAGAGAGAGAGAGAGAGAGAGAGAGAGAGACTTCTGAAAAGGGCGGCGTTTTCACTGGTTTGATCTCTGAAGTTTCCCGTCGATCAGGCTGATTCCTCTTCAGTTATTTGCAGTTACAAAATCATCCAAAGAGAAGGAAAGCAGAAGGGATTCCTTTCCTTTCCCCTTCCTCTTTTCGGGCAGCTGACACAGACTGAATGCAAATCCCTCCTTCACCGGGATCAGCTGGATTTTGTGGTGGGACAGGAGGCCACCCCTTCTCTTTATTGATTGATGAGAGTGGCCTGGACCCCCATCTTATGTTCCACATCCCTGGGTGAGTCGGTGCAAAGGAATAAAATATAAAACCCAACAAAATCACAGCAATCACAAAAAGTAAGCCTCTACGGTGCCCAGGGAGCCATTCTCCCCCTCACATCCTTTGGACTGGAGTCTCAACCTGCCCTCTGGATTTGGGGGGGGGGGTAAGAACTGGCGTTTTTGGGTGTCCTTATCACCCAATAAGAGGGTGCAAGGGGGGTGCTGGGTTGCACAGAAATCCTCTTTCCCCTGGCAGGGGCAGCCGTGGGAAATGTGGGCCAACTCGGCCTCTTGGGATGGCAACATCTGGCCGAGAGGAGCTGGAGGGACCCCCCCTGTCTGGCTTGGAGGGAGGGGCCGGTGCCCTCCGAGAGGGGCGCCCTTCCAAATATCCCGGCTATTCCTGGCTTCAAAAAGGGACCACCAGCATTCCTTATCACACCTGGGGGGAACAAAAAGTGAGATCCTTGCAGCCTGGGGACTAAAAGAGGACCACCTGTGCGACCTCCCCAGACCCAGGTGGGCCGAAAGCTCCCTCTGGCGAGGGTGGAGCTGGAGACCTTCCTCCCCATCCAGACCTTCCCGGCCTCCATTCAGACCGGCTGGCTGGGCTTGGCTCCCCTGGCTCAGAGCTGGGGGAGGGGAGGTCAGAAAGACGCCCCAGTTGCCGCTCGGTGGCAGCGGATGAGGGAGGAAGACTCCGGGGAAGGGAGAGGCAGGAGGGAGGGAGGGAGAGAAGCCCAGAGAGCTGCAGGGGTCCCTTCCGAAGAGGGCAGCCGTCAGATGGGCTTGACGGGCATGATTGGCGGGTCCTGCACAGGTGAGGGGCTGATGGGGGGAGGACTTCAGGGGAAGCCTGGCTGCTCTCCAAAGAAGGGGGAGGGTCTTTGACAGGGGGGAGCATTGGAGACCCCCCCACCTTGCCCTCTGCCCCCCCACTCCCTGAATCAATAAGCAGCTTTGATTCCGGGGGGTTAATGGGGTGACAACCTCCTGGGTGTGGCTGTTTGTGCAGAATTTGTGCCTTGTTTCAGCGCCACTCTTGACTTCGGAAAAGGGGTCCAGGGGGTCCAGGGAATGAACTCCCCCCAGCAGGAGCACACGGAGTCCCAAAAGGAGGAAGAGGAGGAGGAGGGAATCTCTCTCCAGGGCTGCTCTTGGATAATGCACATAAATGCAGGCAGTCCTCCACTTACGACAGTACATTTAGTGACCGTTTGAAGTTACAACGGTGCTGAAAAAAGTGACTTGGGTCCATTTCTCATACTTATGACCGTTGCAGCATCTCCAGGGTCACATGATTTACATCCGGATGCTTGACAATTGATTCACATTTATGACGGTCGCAGTGTCCCGGATTCACATGATCACCTTTTGCGACCGTCTGACAAGCAAAATCAGTGGGGAAGCCAGATTCACTTAACAATTGTGTTACTCACTTAACAACCGCAGTGATTCACCTAACAACTGTGGCAAGAAAAGTCATAAAGTGGGGCAAAACACAAATTTCTCCCTTAGCAACGTAGGTTTTGGGCTCCCTTCTGGTCGTAAGTGGAGGAATGCCGGGAGTAGCCATTCTGCAGCTCCCCCAGGGAGGAAGGAGAGAAATGCAGAGGATTCCTAAGCAAAGGGAGGCCTTGACTTAAAAAGATCCGTTTGGGAATTACAATGGCACTGAGGGAAGTGATTGGGGACCAGTCTTCACATTTACGACCATCGCAACATTTCCACGGTCACACGATCAACATTTGGGCCTGTGGCAGCTGGTGTGTGTTTGCCACAGTTGCCGCAGTGTCTCGGGGTCCCGTGATCCCCGTCTGCAACTCTCCCAGCCACCTCCCAACAAACTGAGTCAATGGGGAAACTCTGTCTCACTTAACGACCTCGTGGTTCAGTTCACAACTGAAGTGATTCGCTTAATGCCGAAAGGGTCAAAAAATGGGCTCAGACTCCCTGAACAACCTGCTTGCTTCGCAAAGGAGAGCCTGATCCCTTTTTGTGGTCATAAGTCGAGGACTCCCTGCGTCCCGAGGGTTCTACGCAGGTAGTCATTGACTTATGGCCACAATTGAGCCCAAAATTTCTGTTGTTAAGTGAGACATTTGTTAAGTGAGTTTTGCCCCATTTTACAACCTTTTTTGCCTCAGTTGTTAAACGAATCACTACAGTTGATAACTGAGTCACTTGGTTGTTAAGTGAATCTGGCTTCCCCCTGGACTTTGCTGGTCAAAAGGTCGCAAAAGGGGATCACGTGAACCCCCTGGGACACTGCGACCGTCATAAATACGAGTCAATTGCCAAGCATCCAGATTGTGATCACGTGACCACGGGGATGCTGGAAAGGTCGTAAGTCTGAAAAACGGTCACTATTTCCAGGGCGGCTGCAGAAGCCCCTCCAGAGCCGCCAATCCCTTCATAGTCCAGGCAAGCGGTTGAGGAGGGTTTTTCCAATCTCCGGTCCAGGCCAATCAAAGCCTCGGCTGGTGACATCAGGGGCTCCCCCTAACCCCATTGCCCGGAGCTCACCATGGCAACATCCAGCATCCTTGGTGGGGCTGGACCGCTGGAGTGGACGGACGGCTCTGTGGGCCTCGCCACGGTCTCGCTGGTCTGGGCTTGTCCGGAGGAAGAGACGGTTCCCGTGAAGGCCCATTTGGGGGAGGAGATGAGAAAGGGGGGTTCAGCCCCAGCACCCCAGAAGGGCTCCTACCTGCCGTGTCAGGAGCCTCCCTACCTGGGACCAAACTCCCCACCCGCCACCTGGAAGGTGCAGGTCTCCAGAGATGGACTGGGGCCAGCCGGCCGGCAGCCATGCTTTACGCTAGGAAAAATCTGCAAGATTCAGGGGCCCCAAACGTGGCTTCAGGATGTCCCAGTTGGATGGGCCTTGGGCCCCCAAAGGTAGAAATTGACCTGGTCCAAGGATTTGGGAAATGAAGCGAAAAGGGACACCGTTGGCCAGATATAATTATTTCCGAAACACTCTCTGCCTGGGGACTGAAGTACTTACTTATTTTTATTTTTGATAATGTTGACTTTTATCCCACCTTTATTATTTTTCTAAATAGGTCAAGGCAATGAACATAACTTGGGCTCCATCCTTCCCTCAACAACAACCTTGTGAGGTGGGCTAAGGCTGAGAGAGAGAGAGACTGTCTCAAAGTCACACGCCTGGCTTTCCTGCTGACGATGGAAATTGTAAGTAATGGGGGGGTGTCCATCTTAATTCGAATGGTCACCCCCTTCTCCAGTCATCAGAAACACCAAAGCCAGGCCAGAGATGGCCAGAGTGACCGATGGAGGATTCCGGCTCCTTTGGAGGGTTTCGAGAGATGATCTGCCTTGAACTGGAGTCAGGATCAAATGGGAGTCAGAATAGTTTGAAAAGAGATCAATATTGATGGATTATGTGGGTGTTTCTCAAACATGGCCATTTTAAAGGCCTATGTGGACTTCATCTCCCAGAATTCCCTCGCAAGCCAGCTGGATTCTGGGGGTGAAGGCCACAGATGCCTTAAAGGGGCCAAGTTTGTGATTTTTAGACAAAGTTGTTACAATTTAATGAATGTGTGACGAGATTAAGGCTACAATGAAAAGGAAATAGACAATAGAAGCCTAGAGCTGAAAGGGACCTTGAAGGTCATCTGACTGACTGACTGACTGATGACTGACTGACTGACTGACTGACTGACTGATTGATTAATATCACCAAGTTGGTGTTGACTCTCAGCAGCCACATAGATAGATTTTCCCCATGGAGATCTGTCCCCAGTCTGCTCCTCCGGGTCTCCCAACCTGCCCCAATCCCCACTATAGCTGCTTCCTGGGGATCCTTCTCTTCCTCCCTTTCCTTCACTTTTCCCAACATGGCAGACTTCTCCAGGGAATTCGGTCTGCATTGATTGACAGCACTGAAGTCAGTGTGGACTCTGAGTGACCACAGAGGCAGATGGATGACCTGTCCCCAGTCTGGACTTTCAGGTCTCCCAAAGGTTCACCATCAACATGGTAATCAAATCCACCAACCTCACCCCAAATTGTCCTCTCCTTCTCTTTCCTTCCACCTTTCCCAGCATTAGGAACATCTCCAGAGAGCTGGTTTTCTCTTGATGTGCCCTCAGATAGGCTATTTTGAAGCTGGTGCTGTGTGGCTGAGAACTGATCCGGGTAGATTATATCTAAAGGGCCCTTTGGCAGGAGACCCCCCTGCAGATTGTCCGTTGGTTCTTAACTCCCGCTGCATCTCATGCTAGCAGAAGATGATGGACTCCAAAAGTGTAGGAAAAAGCCAGAGTGGAGAAGGCAAGTTAGCAAAACTAGCCCTGATCTGAGAGAGGATGTGATTGATGTGTCTCTCCATTTCTCAAACAGGTCGGCAACAAGGAGGAAATGGTCATACCGTCAATATCCTTGGGTGATCTCTCAGTGACCACTGATGGTCCCAACCTCCAGGCTGATGAGCTGAGAGATTCCTTTGACTTCCAGACCCAGGAATTCCAGAGAGACGATCAATGGATGGAAGAGCAGCACGGCTGTCTCCAGCAGACACTGGATCAACAAGACCACCATGGAAGACCTGCAGAAAACCTGAAGAAGATCATGCCATCAGTTAGAGGAGAACAAATCTTTGGTGAACTACATTGAAGAACTGCACAAAGAACCGTGCGAGGTCACTAGCCAAGTGTCCACCTCAACCAAGAGAAGGCTGACTCTGAGAAGGACCTCAAAGAGGCGAGGAACCTTCGGCCAGAAGTCAAGAAGCACCTCCAGAGCCTGCAGCATGAACTGCCTGAGATGGACCTCAGTTTCCTGTGGAGAAGAGCCACTCCAGCCAACTGAAGGAGAAAGTCACCCCTCTTCAGAATATGGGGGAAAACAAGAAGAAGCACCTCCAGAGTCTGCAGCAGCCACATCCCAGCTCCCAGATCCGGCTCTGGCCAGACTCACCTGGCCCACCAGGTAGCAAGTCCCCCCATCTTCTCCCAGGTACACCAGACGGGAAACAGGACCACGTGAGCGAACTCTCCTTTATTGGAAGGGAAGAGAATCTGGCAAGGCTGAAAGTACAAATCTCCCACCGACTCTTTGGAAAGCCTGGAAAGTTAGGGAAGATCCTTTCCGAGGGTCTTTCTCTGCCAGTGATGCCCCTGTGGGCTCCCCCACCTGGTCTGACCCTTCCCTAGGCAGCCTCTTCTCCCTCCCCCCCCAAGGTCATTCAGTGATTTTTATTTATTTGTTACTATCCTTCCTTTATTATTTTTATTAATAATACAAGTAGGTGAACATATCAAACACACCTTCCTCTCCTATTTTCCTTCACAACAACAACCCTGTGAGGTAGGTTGGGCTGAGGCATAGTGACTGACCCAAAGTCACCCAGCTGGCTTTGATGGCTAAGGCGGGACTTGAACTCACGATCTCCCACACTTTATTTGCACATATAATTACACTTCCTTAACAGTTTGTGGGAATGCTTGTGATATACCTTGATTCTGCAAAGTATTAACAAACTACTTCCTGATAATTAAATTGATTGATTAATTAAGATAATTAATGCCTCATAAAACTCAGGAGGTATGAATAACAATCGGTCTCTGGTCATTTATTCTTCTATATTGTCATTAATGCAGGCGGGTAGTTGAAGAAATTGATTTTGTGATGCAACATTTATACCAACTCTTAGACAAAGCTATTTTGTTGTTGATTTAAAAATACCCAGCTTTTAGAACAGTTTTTATGAGTTTCTAATAGAGTGCATAAGTAAAATTCAGTAAAAAAATATATAATTTTTAGTTGTAGGACTTAACAAGCTATCCTATCTCATATAAGAACAAACGGATGGCAGCTACAATGTGAATTTTTTATTAAGATTTCTTTTGTACTTTTTCTCATATCATTTCCTTTTTTTAAAATCATTTTTTTTTATTCAAAACCTTAAAATACAA
This sequence comes from Azemiops feae, assembly GCA_023970755.1. Lineage (NCBI taxonomy): Eukaryota > Metazoa > Chordata > Lepidosauria > Squamata > Viperidae > Azemiops > Azemiops feae. The sequence goes on from JALGBA010000106.1 coordinate 50,138, forward strand.
ACTCCAAAAAATGAAAAAAAAATTATGAACAAAACCCCAAAGCTAAACAAAGCTACATTAAAAAAGTGCATAAAAAGAAAAGAGAAAAGAGACAGTTCTGGTGAGGAAACCAGGAGTCTCTCAGTGGGGAAAAAAAACCCTCCTGAGTCTGGATGCCATTTTGGGGAGAGTCGGAAAAACACTTTCCTTCCAGGAGTTCAGCAGCTGCCGGCCCTGGATGCTCAGCCGACTGTCCTGAGTCCTGCAGATCATTTTCCACCAGATGTCCAGGAATTTGAACCCCTGGCACGGCCCTTGCTGACCTGGGCAGCTAGATAGCCAGTGTGGGTTCCTGTAATGTATGTTTCTCCATATTGTTTACGGGAGAGACGCTCTTTGTAGCCCTCATCTTCCTCGGAGCACACAAGCCCCACAACCACGACAAGGTCCTGCCTCACTGTGGGATTGTGGTTCTTCACACAGTCAGCCAGATGTTGGGACTGGATGTCAGCTGTTCCAAGGACAGCTGCTTTTGGCAATTGACCGATGGTGACCTTGTCAATGTCGATGGTGCCCAAATGGGGCTGCAGTTGTTTTGGGATGACACCCCAGGCGCCGGTTAGTCCTGGGGCAAAACAAGCACAAATGTAATATTTTAATAATAATGAAATAATAAATAAGCAAGAAGCAAAAAATGGAAAAATAAAACTTAGCAACCAGGTTAATAATAAAAATTATTATTTTTTCCTCCCAGATTCCTTTCTTTTTAGCTTCCAAGGCCAACCATCCCCTCCCAAAAACCCAAAGCGGGAAATGCAAGGCAACAAAAGACACCACGTAACCTCAAGAGAACACAAATCCTCCCCCTTCAACTAGGACCTTCTTTTATTTTTCTTCCTACTTTTGGACAAGTCCTTGGTCCAGTCACTTCTTGCAGCCTCCAAATTGTCCACTGAGTGCAGCCACCTGTGGATTTCTGCCCCTTCCCTGGAATCCATCTAAGAATTAAATAACAACAACAATAATAATCATATAATATCTTTAAAATGGAAAAATGAAGAAAAACTAGTCTTTACTAGGTAAAAGAGGTAAAACATAGAAAGAACGGTTGCAGGAATTGGGTATGTCTAGTTTAATGAAGAGAAGGACGAGGGGGGACATGATACCAGTGTTCCAATATCTCAGGGGCTGCCCCAAAGAAGAGGGAGTCAAGCTATTCTCCAAAGCACCTGAGGGCAGGACGAGAAGCAACGGATGGAAACTGATCAAGGAGAGAAGCAGCTAAGGAGAAATTTCCTGACAGTTAGAACAATTAGCCAGTGGAACAACCTGCCTCCAGAAGTTGTGAATGCTTCAACACTGGAAGTTTTTGTCTGAAATGGTATAGGGTTTCCTGCCTGAGCAGGGGGTTGGACTAGATGATCTCCACGGCCCCTTCCAACATTATTATTATTATTATTATTATTATTATTATTATTATTATTATTATTATTATTATTATTATTATTATTATTATTATTATTATTATTATTATTATTATTATTATTATTATTAGTATTATTATTAGTATTATTATATTACTATTATTATTATATTATTATTATTATTATTATTATTATTATTATTATTATTATTATTATTATTATTATTATTATTATTATTATTGGAAAGGAAGAATTCTGTCCCAAATGGAAATGCCTCCCATGAAGGGAGCAAAGACATTGACTTGTCTCCACTTAGAGAGGGTCTCCCTGAGGTCTGCTACATGTCCAGTTGTTGAGAATCGTTGTGGGTAACTTTAGCATTATATACTTTAATGAATGAAAAGAAAGCTGGATAGATATGTTTTTTTTAAAGTTTAAGCAGCAAATGCAATAGCTGAAAGCATTTTATTTATTTCTATAACTTTTGCCTAATTTCCTGCAGAAACTCAAATCAAATAACGTATAACACATAACTATTTAAACCAAATCATCCTGGAGAGGCTTTGAAAATTGCCTTAGATTGGCACCCTGCTTTGAAATTTTATTAACCTTTTATTAGATTGTGTGTAGAACTTTGACAGATGCAGGAGCCCTAAAAGGTTTTATTTTCCCCACCCAGGTCAGTTACAGGCTGTCCTCGACTTACGGCCGTCTGTTTAATAATGCTTCAAAGTTACCATGGCCTTGGATAAAGTAACTTACAACCTGTTCTCGCACTTACGACCGTCGCAACATCCCTGTGGTCACGTGATCACAATTTGGGCTCTTGGTAACCAGCTCACACTACGACTGGCCCAGCATTCTGCAGTCACCTGATCACCATCTGTGACCCTTTTTTGCCAGTTTTGGGGAAGCCAGAGTTGCTTAATCACAGCCTGATTCGCTTTACAATCACTCGCTTAATGACAGCGGTGATTCACTTAACAACCTTCATAAAATCAGGTCCAACTTGGCTCGTGACCACAGCAATTTACAACCCAATTGTGGTTGTAAGTTTAGAGAGGGGAAGGAATGGGCAGGAGAAAATCCTTCCCTTCCAGGGATCGGATGAGAATCCTCCTTGCTCCCAGGACAATCTCTGAAGTATTGAGGAGGTCAATGGGGGGGGGCAACCTCTCTCCTCCCTCCAGACCCAGCTTGGAATCGACAGAGCCCTGCGCCTCGTAGGCTGGCAGGACACGGATTTCGGATTTCAGGTGTCCTGGACCTCCCCAGTCTGCAGCTTCCCTTTCCTGGCTACGACCGGGCACTTGGCGACCAGCATGTGCGCACGAGGGTTGCAGCATCCTGGGGTGATGTGATCACCCTTTGCGACTTTCCCAGCCAGCTTCTGACAATTAAAGTCAATGGGAGAAGCTGGACTCACTTAATGACAGTGGCGAAAGAGGTTGTAAAATCAGGCGTGGTCACATGGTGACTCTCTTAACAGTCATATTGCTTAGTGAGAGAAATTCCAGCCCCAACTATGGTCATAAGCTGAGATCTACCTGTACTTATGGCTCAGCAGTCTTAAGGAGAAATAACTTTAAATGTCTAAAATTCTTTCCAATCACTCTGGCACAGCCCTGCACTCTCCAGTTTCCACAATGACTCCATATCAGTTGTCCAACACTTTCCAGGACAAGGACCTGAAAATGCCCCTCCCTAAGGCTGCCCTTTTAGGTATCTCAAGAAAAATATGGGATGGCATTGAAGGACACGTGTGCCTGCCTCATCCCTTCATCCATTGAGGCAAAGCGTCTGCAGCCTTGGTCCAAAACGTTTAAAGCCCCAAGGCGTCCATCATTAAGCTACTGTGTCTCTAGAGCAGTGTTTCTCAATAAGAGTAACCTGGTTCTAAATGTTAATAAAACAAAGGAGATCACTGTAGATTTTAGAAAGAGCCGGCATAGTTATGCTCCACTCAGTATCAAGGATGCAGATGTAGAGGTGGTCAACAGTGTTAAGTATCTGGGGCTGCAGATAACTAACAATCTGACTTGGTCTCTCCACACGTCATCCTTAGTGAAGCGTGCAAACCAGCGTCTGCATTTCCTGCGTCGGATGAGGAGAGCACATCTTCCTCCTCCTGTCCTGGCCACTTTTTACACAGGCAGGATTGGGAGCATTTTAACAAACTGCATGACTGTTTGGTCTGGTGGCAGCAGAGCCTCAGATAGATGGTCCACACAGAGAGTGGTAAGGACAGCCGAGAAGATCGTAGGAAGCTCGTTTCCGTTATTCAGGATGCTGCTTACAAGCGCTCATGTGTGCTTAGAGCTCCGAGCATAGTTAGAGACCCCCCCACCCCACACTTCACGGCCTGTTCCTGTTGCTCCCCTCCGGGAGGAGGTTTCCGAGTATTTCCAGCAGGACTAGCAGATTCCGTAACCGCTTTGTTCCCTGTGCCGTCCGTCTGGTAAACTCGCAAGATGCGTTTTTGTCGCCATGTACATGTATACATCTGAACTAGACTGTGTTGTTTTCTGTGTCATAGAATATATGTGGGTCTGTGGGTATATGCATTTTTTTTTGTCTTATTGATGTAGTCATATATTGGAGATGGTGTGGGATTTGTTGTCTAGTTTGGAATAAACAATCACCAGCCAAAAGCTCCAAGAGAAAACAATAGTATTTTATTTTTACTACTTTGCAAAGAGGGTGTATCACGTACTCGCAGGTACAGTGGACACACCTGAAATCATCAGTATAATTGCTTTATAGTCCCTATAACCATCGCAAATTTACCTCCCACGTTTCCCTCATTGGCTGAGTACTCAGGCCGTCACAACCTATCCGAAGCGCCTAAAGTGAATACATTATTCCCCATGCATGATTACATCTCCCACTCCTCAATTCTTTCACCCCCTGCCCTTATTTACAAATGACCTTTTATAGCTATTAGTTCCTGTGGGCTGCCTCTGAATCAACCATCGTGCCAACTAATTCTGGTTAAAGCTAGTTTTGAGCATTGCAGGGGCCTCTGATCCCGGCTCCTACGTACACTTTCCATGCTTAAGCAGAATTCATGAGATTAGAAATATATCCATTGGATTCTTCCAAGGATTAGCCTGCCCTTCTATGGTTTCTGCAAAAACAATAGGTTCTTTTTCCCACAGTGCTGACCCTTTGAGAGCTGTATGCAATGAAACTTCATTTTAATGTATGCCCATTAGTGTACATTTAAAGTGACAATAAAGTTATTTCTATTCTTCTCTTCTATTCTACTATCAACTATGATAACGTTAAGATGGACGTCTGGAAATGGAGTCATGGCAACTGGATTTATTTTTTATTAGTTGAGAGGTTTTGCTGCTTCTCCAAGCAGTTTCTTTGGTCTGAACCACTTGGATAGGGGGATTCTGGGTAGGCAGAGAGCCGTTGGAATGTACCAACTCCTGAAATTCTTAGGGGTTGTTATGTGTTCATGGCCTTGATCTTCCCGGGGGCTGATGAGAGACCAGCACAGAAAATGGGGGACAGGTTGTGTCTGAGGCCTCCATCTCTGTTGAGGGAAGGAGCCTCCGCTTTGGCCCAAATGGATTCCCTCACTCCTCTCTCAAGCCATCCATCTTCCCTGTCCAGAATGTGGGTGTCCTGTCCCCTCCAAGCCAACGCAGGAGTTTCTTTCCTTTGGAGCTTCTTTTCCACTTGATCCAATGATGGCCAGGAAAGATCGGGTGCTCCTCATGAGCCCCAGGAAGGGACCCCAGAGAGAGAAAAGGGGGAAGAAAAGACATCAAAGCATCCAGTGCTGGTTTGCTGGTCTGCATCTTCATCCCCAAGTGCTACATTATCCTTCTGAGGCCAGACCTGAATACAAAGGAGCAGCTTACGACCAGAATAAATATAAAACATAAGAAATGACATCATTATATATTGGAAGAATTATTAAAGTTTCCTTCAGATATTCTTTCCATTTAGATAGTGTGTAGGAGTCAAAGACTATCGTATGCTTATGTTTCAAAATGGGAAATTGTTGAACGACTGTAATTCTTGTCACTTCTTGTAACTCCCTTTTCAGGTCAATAAATCTTGATAAAGAGAACTATGTGAAAGTCATTGAGTACTGTTCAGCAACTTCAATGAACCTGACACTTTATAATTCATTGAATTATTTCAGCAATTATTTCTGTTGACTGTGGCTAAACATTTATATTTGTGAAACAGTGAGTGTCAGATCTCTCTCAACGTAAACCTCTAAGCTAGAATGATCCTTAATTCCCTTTGTTGAGAAAGGTATAGTTTACTAGAAGTCAAGTGAAATACAATAATGCAAAGCCAGAACTGAAGATCGTGTGCCCAAATCCCCAAGTGTAGCTTTCCCTCCCTGATTGGTCCTCTGGTGTCCAATCAAATTCAAAGATGTTGGTTTTGGAACGGGTGCTTCAAGTGTGGGTTGGTGTGCAGCTGCGTTCTGTTCCCAGCCATCTGACTTTATAGCCGCATCTCAGGCAGACACAGTGAACTGTTGCTCCCCTTCGAATTCTTCCTCCCATCCAGTCCCCCCCCCAGAATTCATGGCAGACTGGCACCGAGTGATAGCAGAGCGCAAGGGTGAGGTGGCAGTTCAGACAGTGAGTAGGAAAAGATTTAAGATGGTTACTGTGGGAACCAAGCTCCAATCATTTTGCTTAATAATCTCCATGAGGAGCATTGGAATGACAGAATGGCCTGGAATGCGGGGTTTGACCTGCTCTCCACTGGGGAGTCAAATCTTCATCACTATTATATAGAGATTTTTTCCTTGATTTCCTTATAAACCCCCTTTACAGAAAGTGTTGACCACAGCAGCTTTCTGGGATTTCACTTTGGAGTTGTTATTATTTAGGTATCTACCCTTGAGAATTTCCTACTCTGTTTTTTTTTCTTTCCTCATTCAGAGAATTAAAACAGCAATATCGAATGATATTCAGGTCCTTTACTTTTTCACTGTACAATTTGTACATAAAGCATTTATCTGCTCCTCTTCCAAGCATGGCTTGTCTGTGAAAGGCTGGAAAAGATGTCCAGAGAAAAGGGACCTTGAGACTCTCCCCAGGAGGAGGTTGAAGGCAGCTGCATCGTTGACCGTGTCACAAATGTTCAATGCTGTGTATTCGTCCAGGTCCAAGAAGGGGGGAGTAAGGGGGGGATCTTCTAGGTTTCTAGGAACTTGCACCCATGGAAGGTACTCTGCTCTCCAACCACAAATACTGCTGAGCAATTGGTAATCAACTTTTAGGTTTCAGAAAGGCTTCTAATTGCAAATCAAATCCTTTTGCAAATTCCATTTTAAGCAGGTTAAAAAAAGCTCTGATGGATCAGATCAAGGCCAGTCTAAGAATCACAGCCACCACAGAGATGCCTCTGGTTTGCCCACAACCAGAAGGCATAGAAATATTGAACATGGAAAAGGAGTTTTTGCACTATTTCACTTTCCTCCATCACACCACACAGTATTGGACACTCGGCCATCTCAGGATCTAGGAATCTCTAATTTTGATATTCCACATTAATCTGAGAAAAAAAAAATCCAAGTTTCACAGCCCCAATCAAAAAGTACTAAGGCAGGACTGGAACTCAAGAGTCTCCTAGTGCTTGGCCCAAAGTTGCCCAGGAAGTTTTCATGCCTAAAGGAGGATTAGAACTCAGAACCTCCTGGACATTGGCCCAAACTCATCCAGCTGATTTTCATGCCTAAGACAGAACTAGAACTCCCAGTCTCCTAATTATGGTCTCAAAGTCGCCCATTTACTTTTGTTTGAAGGTGGGATTAAAACTCCAGTGATTGGCCCAATGTCCCTCAGCTGGCTTTGTTTCCCCTCCCTGCACCCTCCTCCTCTCCCAACACAAAAGGCTCCTTCTGCCACTGTGTCCCCCTGCACCCCTCTCACCTGTCCCAAACAGACAGCTGTCACTCAAAGCCCTAGCCTGCCCCTATCCCTCATGCCCACGTCGGGCATCACCACCTGTGGCAGGTGATGTGCCTGAACCGCCTTTCCTCCTGCCGCCTCGTCCCCACAGGTGACTCCTCTGGGCTGGCCGGGAGCCTCTCTGGGAGACGGTCGGAGTGCAGCGGGGCCAAGAGGAGCAGGAAGGATAGATGGGCTCCCTCCCAGCCAGGCTGCGGGGATGGTGGCTGGTGGCTCCCTGCGCCTCTTTCCCCTGGGCCACGTCAGGGCTCTGTCTCCAGAGGCTGCGGAGCCCCCGCTGAGGAGAGTGGCAGGAAGATGTGTGGGAGGTGGGAGAAGTCCCAGGTGGGCTGCCACTGCAGCTCTGAGACCCCGCGGGACCTCTAGTCACCTGCAGGGGGGAGCTTCATTGGCACACCCGCAGACTCTGCAAGGCGGGCGTGTGGGCGGTGGCAAAGCAGGTTTTGGGTGGAGTGGATCGGCCACTGCCGGGCTGCAAACTTCCTCTGAGGTTGCTGCCATCAGGTGAGGGAGGAAGGCACCTGGCTCCAGGCAGGCTGAAGGAGGGGCCAGAAGGAACAGTAGCAGTGGCAGTGCAGAGTTACAGGGTTTGGGAAGCGGGGAAGGACGGCAGGAGGAAAGCGAGTCTTCTCTTGGTCCTGGGGGGGAAAAGCATGTCAAAATCCCCACAGGAGCCTCCTCGGGGCTGGCTGAGAGCCTCGCTGGGAGCCAGGCAGAGTGCAGCAGGCAGAGAGGAGCAGGGTGGGTGGAGGGGTTCCCTCCCAGCTGGGCTGTGGGGACAGTGGGCGGGGGCTGCCTGTGCCTTTTCCCCCCGGGGGCTCCTCCATCTCCAGAGGCTGCAGTGCCCCCACCCAGGAGAGCAGCCAGAGGAGCCGCGGGGTTCCGCTTCCCCATCAAGCGAAGGCCATGCCGGGATCTCAGCTCCATAGCTGTTGGGGAAGGCGGAGGCCTGCTGCGATCTGCTCCTATGGGGGAAGCTCTGGGCGGTCCCAGTGCTCTTTGTAGCCTCAGCTGAAGGCAGTGAAAGGGGGGGGGGAAGAGTTGACAGCTTCCCCCCCAGGACAAGAGGAGGGTCGCCTCCCTCCCTGCAGCCTCCCCTTCCACAACCGCCTCATCTTGCCCTCTGGCTGCCACTGCTTCTCCTCTGTCCAAGCTCCCCAAGTGCCGCTTCTTCCCGGCCTGCCACACAATCTGAGCAACTGGAGTGGCAAGGTGAGAGAAACCCCCGAGGCTTCCCGGAGGGCCCCGCTGGAGGCCGACAGTGGCCTATCCGTCCCTCCGGAGCACGATTTCCCCACCATCCTTCTCCTCCTCCTCCAGCGTGGCGCAGGCTGGTCTCCCCCATCAGCCCAGCTCCATCCAGCAGAGGGGCGCTGAGGGAAGCTGCCCCCTCCACACCTGGAGGTCCCATGTCAGCTCCAGCCTCCCCCCCAAAGGCAGCCCCTTAACTCGGAATGCTTCTCCCCCTGGCGGATCTGGGGCACACCACGCTTCGGTTGGACCTCCACGGTTCCCAGGGAAGCTTTCTTTGGCGGGGCCCCCGCAGCCTCTGGAGGTGGCCCGGGAGAGAAGCGGCATTGGACTCGCCATCCCCCAATGCCCACAGCCTGGCTGAGGGAAACCAGTCCAGGAGCCCCCAGCAGGGCTCGTGTCTCTTATCCACTGCATCAACACCTGGTTTCCCGGAGAGGCTCCAGGATGGCCCCGACCGAGGGGTGGGGAGGGCAAGGCAGAGGGCAGGAGGCAAGGAGGGAGGGGCGCTCAGGTAAAGGTGAAGCAATGCAATAAAGTTAATAAAAAGAAATAGTAAACAGAGAAAAAGAGAAAGGAAAGGGGAGAGGAGAGGGGCCCAGTCTCCCTCCCTTTCTTAACCAGCTTTCCAGCACTTCCTGGCCCTTCCCGCATGGGGTGCTCTTCCTCCCCAGTAGCCCAAGGGGTCAGCCCCACCAAGGCTTCATGACCAGGACTTGTGAATACGTACAGATGGCCTCTCTCTCTCTGGTCACTTGCAGAGTCCTGGATGCAGGGTCATGAAAGGACAGCAAGGAGAACACTCAATGTCCTAACCCACCCGAGAACATACGATATCTTTAGGGAAACACCCAAAAGGGAACACGTTTAGCTACTTCTGCTTTCTCCCTTCTTACTACAGTGTGCCAGACTTACTGGGTGAAATCTTCATCTTATGTGTGTCAGCTTTGCTGGGTGGGTTGCTTATGTAATCAGAAAGAATAAATACAATGATTTCTTGTCATTTGGGGCTTCTCTCATTTAGAGGAGTCCGTCTCTATTCAGCTGAATAAACACGTAAGCTTGAAGGCAACTTCTGGTTTCCTGTATCTTTAACAAGCAAAACCTCAGAACCTGCACATCGTTTTTGGTGAGCCTGACTTCCAGGAGAGGTGCTTGGTTGGTCCTAGGGAGGCTCAGGAAAGGGGAAGTCACCAAGCGCACTCCAGGATTTCCTGGAGGTGCCCCCTTCTTGCCTCTTCACTGTGGTTTTTAACAGGAACCAGTTTTTTTCTTCTTCTTCTTTTTGGTTGCCTTTTACTTGGTTCCTACATACTCAGGAGGGCTGAAGATAAGGTAAGATACAAAGATACACATTGCTTTGCTGCATCGGCTTGCCTGAGGGAGTGTGTATATGTGTGTAAAAGTGTGTCTGTTTCCTTGAATCATTTCCCACCATTGACCAGAGCTGGGCAGAAGGGTTTGCACCAGCCGCACCTAGCCCCCCTCTTTTGGGGTGTTTTGGGAGGGGTGCTTAGAAAGCAAGGGGTGCTAATCTTGTACTCTCGTGCTCCAACGGGTTGTGAGTGGCATGTGGTTTGTGGTTTGTGGTTGTTCCTTATATATTTCCCGCTGTTGACCAGGCCTAGGCATGATACTGATCTTAGCCAAAGGTCAGTGGATCTCTTGTGGCCCAACAGGCTATGCAAGTGGTGTGAGTGACTTGAACACATGGGCTCAGCCCCAGGAAGACTAGTTAGAATGAATAAAAAGAAGGAATGTGCCCTCAGCCACCTTGAGTGTGTCATAAGGAACTTTGGTAAGCTTAAAACCTGTTGGGATATGAAATTGAAACTCTAATTAAGTATAATGCCTTCTGTCACCAGGACATACCCACTGTTTGGCCCACAGGGGATCCATTAATTTGGGAGTTTTTGAAACTATGGGAGACTATGCTTAAAGAGGCATGGATCATGCTCAGCATGCTTAATATGCACTTTTTTGGACCTTACACAAGAATAAGCAGGTGCTTCAAGACTGTGGGTTGTGGTGACCTTCTGCGGCACCACCTTTTCCTGCTTTAGCTTCTGCTCCACCACCCTATAAGGGGATCTACTCCCTCACAGGGCAGGTAGCTATTAGAAGGGGGGACACTGGTGACTCCATAAGGTCCTGGTTCATACCCCCTTCTCCACATCTAACCTTTTTGCATGGGAGGACCGACTGGGTTCTTACACTGAAACCCCATGCAAATATTCTGAATTGGTTCTGTCCATTCTTCAAACTTATACCACTAACTGGGCAGACCTCCAAGCCATGCAGGATGTCTTTCTAACAACAGAGGAAAGGTGTCTGGTAGGAAATGCTGCTAAAAAGAAAGAAAGGATCTTTGTCCTGCAACTTAAAAGGTTTCCAAGACATTATTGTCACTGCATTGCAGATTGCCCTCCCTAAACAGAAAATTTGGGCAAAATTTATGATGTTCATCAGTTGCCAGCTGAATGTCCCAGTGACTGCCTTGAGCGCCCCAGATGTTAAGTGCGAATTACAGAAGATGGAGGGGGCTTCAGCTGATGATAGAAAAGTTGTTGGAAGGAGCTTATAAAGCCTACATGACATGACCAGAAGTGATAACCAGGGGGGCTGTATTTGAGAATACAGCCCCAAACCTCTTATGCAAACACAGTACATCATGTCAGTTGTAGGACAAATAAGACGAGCAAGCATTTTATTTCCTCCCTGGATACAATTCCTGCAGCTGCAGAAAAAGCAGCAAATATAGAAAAAAGAGAATGTGCATTTCATTCATGTAGAACAAAGGAACAGTGAGTAACTCAAACTGAAGAGGAAAAAGTAGGCTAAAAATAAATAAAAATAAAAATGGTTGACACTGAGCAGAGCAAGCTGCCAGAAAGTGGATTTTATTACAGAAGCCAGACTTCTGGACTGGCTAGTAAAAATTGCCTAAATGTGTGGTACAATTTGTACTCTTTCCTATTTTAAGTTTTGATGAGATTTGTAAGAAGCTTGTTCTTAATTTCCTAGCTTGGTTTTTTTTCCCTTTCAGCAGGATTGATTAATCCTATCACCCAGGGAAGGAAATGACTTGTTGATGAGGTTTTTGTCTTGTCATTTTGTCTTGTCATTGACTTACAGCCTCCCAACTGGAACGGTATCAGATCGCACTCCTTGACAACCCACGAATTCATATAGAGCGCAGTAGCGACCTTTCTTCCCCAACTGGATAGTGATCATGATTGCATATAGACTATTACAGAAGTATTTTCTGGCTGGCCAGATCTAACTGACCAGCCATTGGAGGAGGTGGACAGGGACCTGTATATCTACGGCATCCGTTTTATGGGTCAGGGAGAAAGGCTAGCTGGCTATGCTGTGGTCACATTGGACCAGGTAGTGGAAGCAGCCGCTCTCCCTGTAGGTACCTCAGCTCAGGAAGCTGAACTCATTGCCTTGACGAGGGCCTTGGAGAATTCAGATGGTGTGGTTAATATATTTATAGACAGTAAATATGTGGGGAGGTTTGTGTTATACATGCACGTGGGGCATTATAGACGGAGTATGGTTCACTCACTGATCCTATTATGTATGGGTGGGACATTTTAAGGCTATTGGATGCTGTTTTGCTCCCGCATAAGGTAGCTGTCATGCATGTGAGGGCCCATGTTAGGGTTGATATTGAACATGGAAGGGGAAATGCCTTGGCCGACCGCACCGCAAAAGTCTGCCGCATCAGGTCCCCTGTCCCCTTGGTATATGGGTGCGCTTGTACCCTCACATTTGCCTGTGCTGGCTCCATCATATATTTCACAGGATGGGCACAGAGCTTATAGACTGGGTGCTGTTTATCGTGGACATAGGCTGGAGAAGGAGGGGAATCCCTGAAGGGAATTGTTCCATTTTTTTCCCCTTTCCTTACCAAGGCATTGGCTCTGACAATGGGCCCCACTTTATCTCTGATATTACCCGGCAGGTGTCACGGGCCCTGGGGATTGGTTGGCAGCTTCTTTCAGCCTACAGGCCCCCATCCTCGGGGCATGTGGAGAAGGCTAATGGCATTCTTAGACGTCTTGAAGCTTGCTCAGGAGACACAACTTACTTGGCCTGTTCCCCTTTGAGATCATGTGTGGTTGGCCCTTTCTTTATCAATCTTCCTTGTCCGCTTCCCTATCTGTTTTTGGAGACCAGGCCCTCAGGGAATATATACACCCTCTTGCTAATGATGTTTCTTCCATTTCTCAAGCTGTTCAGGCCCTCCATCATCCAGGATTGGGTCATCCACTCTGTCCTTTCCTTCCTGATGATTGGGTACTTGTCGGATCCTGGGCTGATTTTGGCCTTTAGCTGGACACTGGAAAGGACCCTTCGTTGTTCTTCTCGCTACCCACACAGCGATCGTGGTTGCTGGAATTCGTGCTTGGATTCATCACACTCGCCTTCGCTCTTCTTCATCACCTTCTGACGCTGAGGACCGAGTTGTTTGGACTATGGCCCCTGGTGCTGAGGAAGACCTTGGGCTGAAGCTTCTGTTTGAGGGCCAACGCTGATCTGTATGCCGGGACGTTTTGGTCGTTGTGATCCCTGTGCCCGCCGGGCTTCTACACGGGCAGTTTCCTCTCACCAGCTCCCTGCTTACTCGCACCACGGGCATCGTTTCTCTCTTGGCTGATGCCTAGGTTTTTTTTCTTTCTTTGGGTTGTTCATCTTTTCTTTTTTGTTACTCTGTCTTGTTTTCTCCATGCTTTCTTTCTTTTTTTTGCCTGATCTGCCCTTATGGGGGGGATTATGGGAACGGTGGTCAAGTTGGAGGTCAGGTCCTGGTCATGGTCAAGGTATGTGACATGACTATGGGGACAATTAGTCTGGACTGGGATGTAAAATCTAACACACCCTCCAAGCATGAACTCTCTTGTTGCTTTGCCCCCCACATATCTCGGCAAGGACGGTTTCTTCTTACACATGGTTGAGTGGGTCCAGATGCTGGTCAGGAAAACCCAAAGATGCCATCATGTGTATCTCACCCTGGAAAGATAGTACTTCCTGCAGGGTCATGAAAGGACAGCAAGGATAACATCCACTGTCCTAACCCACCCAAGAACATACAATATCTTTAGGGAAACACCCAAATGGGAACATGTTTAGCTACTTCTGCTTTCTCCTTTCTTATCTGCCAGACTTACTGGGTGCAATCTTTATATTATGTGTGTCAGCTTTGCTGGATGGGTTGCTTTTGTAATTATACAGAATAAATACAAGGATTTCTTGTCATTCGTTGCTCCTCTCATTTAGAGGGGTCCGTCTCTATTCAGCTAAATAAACACGTAAACATGAAGGCAACTTCTAGTTTCCTGTATTTCTTTAACCAGCAAAACCTCAGAACCTGCATATCATTCTCTTTAGCAAGATTTATTGAGCTGAAAGGAAAGGGAGCTACAAGAATTCCAGTCATTCAACATTTTCCCATTTTGAAACACATAGATGTGATTTTCTTTTACTCCTCCATATTATATAAATGGAAAGAATATCTCCTTTCAAGTAAAAGGAAGTTTTAGAATTCTTCCAACCTCACATGTTATACCTCATGTTTTTACATTTATTCTAGCTGTCAGATGCTCCTTTGTGTTCAGGTGTGGCCTTAGAAGGATTATGTAGCACTTGGGGATGAAGATGCAGACCAGCAGACCAGCACTGGAGGCCAGGATGGAGAAGAGCTGAACAGCCACCATGTATTTCCCTTTGGTGCTCAGGTAGGTGGGCACAAAAGTCACCCAAACACTGCAGAAGACCAGCATGCTGAAGGTGATCAGCTTGGCTTCGTTGAAGGCCCCAGGCAGATTCCTGGCCAGGAAAGCCACCGTGAAGCAGATGGCAGCCAGGAAGCCCATGTAGCTGAGGGTGACGTAGAACATGACAACAGCCCCTTCATTGCATTGCAGGATGATCTCTCCAGGCTGGGAGTGGAGGTCAGAGTCAGGGAATGGGGGAGAAACTCCCAGCCAGAGGGAGCAGATGATAATTTGGACAGCAGAAGAAGACAGGATGATGGAGTTGGGCAAGCTCTTCCCCAACCATCTCTTCACTCGGTTTCCTGGTTTTGTGGCCAGGAAAGCCAGAACCACCATGATGGTTTTGGCCAAGAGAGAAGAAACGGCAACTGAGAAGATGATGCTGAAAACCATTTGTCGGAGAAGGCAGGTGGCTTTCCTTGGTTGACCAATGAAGAGAGAAGGAGACAAGAAGCAAAGCAGGAGGGAGACCAGGAGGATGTAGGAGAGGTCCCGGTTGTTGGCTTTGACAAGCGGAGTTTCTAAGTATTGAATGAAGATGATTAAGACAAGGCCTGTGGTTAGGAACAAGAGTAGAGCAAAAGAGACCAGGATGATGCCCAGATGTTCTTCATAAGACAGGAACGTTATAACTTTGGGGATACATCGGACTCTGTCCATATTTGGATATTTATCATCCGGACACTTGGTGCACTTTTCTGTATCTGAGAAAGTCAAAAACTTTCTTTATTTCTTTAATATTCTGTTTTTTACATTTGAAGAAGTACCTTTTTTTGGAGAAATGTTCCAGGAACATTTTCCAAGATGTGTTGCTTAACCATTCCACAAGAAAAAAACCTGATAATATAATTTTCTAATACCTATGTAGCTACAGTATCTGAAATTGGAGGATTTCTAGTTCATTTTGAATAAACAAAAAAGAGTTGAGCTTCAATGCATGTTTTAATTTGCACTTTCATCAAAATGCTGTGGATAAATCCAGTTCCACAAAGCCTGATCTTTATTCTGGTGTCACCCACCTTCCCGAGTGGAGATGGTCCCCTCTGGACAAGGAACGCAGTCGTAGCAGCAAACTGGCTCTCCTTCTCGAGCCCGCTTGACAAATCCAGGATGACAATTTTCAACACATTTGGACTGTGGCAGAGACTAAGTAGAAAAAATAGGAATGCCAAAGAAAATAGGTTAGGACTCACCATCCATTGAAAAGGAGAGGAGAAATGGACATTAGACAAGTAGATTCTGGGCTTCACTTAGGTCACGGGTCGGCAACCCGCGGCTCCGGAGCCGCATGCGGCTCTTTGAGGCATCACCTGCGGCTCCGGAGCCTCCTCCGCCATTTTGGGGAGCGCATGCGCGCATGCGCGGGGTGCATGTGCGTGGGCGGTGCGCATGCATGAACGGTTGTGCATGTGGGGTGCGCATGCGCGAACGGGGCACGCATGCGCGAACGGGTGCGCGCGCATGCCCGGGTGCGCGAACGGATGCGCATGCGTGGACGGGTGCGCATGGGGGGTGCGCATGCGCGAGCGGGTGCGCGCGCATGCGCGGGCGGGCGCGCATGCGCGGGCGGGTGCGGCTCCCAGGGGTTTTTTTTTTTAGGGAAACGGGTCCGTGCGGCTCGTTCGATGTTTCGGGTGGCCGACCTATGACTTAGGTGAACATGAAATCTCTGACTCCTTCCAATCAGGTGTAGGAGATGTGACCCTGGGAGATTCTTTCCTTAGTTCCTCCCTTTTGCTTCTGGCATAACACATTGCAACAAAGTCCTTTTCTAGTTAATAAAGTCTGGAGGGAGGGAATTCAGAAAAGAATTAAGCATTAAGTGACAAACAATCAGTTCCTCCTAATGGTTGTATTAAAAGGCATTCCTCTACTTTTCATACATCCATGGCTATGATGATCTACTCATTAAATTTTTGAATAAATTTGTTGTCAAAGATTTATTAAATTGTTATTTTATTAGATTTATTTAAGTAGAATAAAATGTGATTAAGAAGGAAACTTCTGACCAGTAGGATCTGGAAAGGTTTCTTCTGGACTACATAAAGCCTTGCAAAGCTGCTTCCCTTTGACACTTGTTCAAGAGTCTCCCAGTTAAGATATAAAGGAAAAATTCCTCATAAATTGTAGCCGTCAACTTTAAAGCAGATGTTCTTTCTTGATTTGTATTTTTATTTGTTCAATTCCTATGGCTGCCGTGCTGCTGAAATAAGATTAAGGGTGAGAGCTCCTTGGTGCTCTCTGAGCTTGCTTGTTTGCTTACAGATATTTCATTACCCAAACTGGGGAACATCATCCGTACTGGTCATCTAGCACTGATGATGTTACCTAGTTTGGGTAATGAAAAGTCTGCAAGAAAACAAGCAAGCTCAGAGAGCACCAAGGACCCCTCATGTCAACCCTGAGCTACAAATATTCTCCTTTATTAAGACTAAAGTTTTCTGCATAGATTCTAGAACTCTAGTGAGATTGAAGTGAGATCATGAGAACGTGTCCCTGAAAAAGATTAAATCTTTGGCTGCAACCGATGGGACCTGAGTGTGAGTACTGTGTCAGAAGGAGATATTTCTCTCCAGTTATCCAAGAAAAGGTCCTTTGTGTTGAAGAGCTGCAATTAGGAGACTCCAACTGGCATTGAAATAAAAGACAGCCCCACATTTAATATTAGTTAAATTGGGCGACTCTTTTTTGCCCAGGGAGAGTGAAGGAAGCTACGACTCAGGATAAACAATGCCATTCAAGGGATTTTCAGATGAAGACCCTCTTAATAGCCAAAGGCCAAATCTAAGTAGCCTTTCCTGTCAAAATCTCTCTCCTGATATCAGGAAGATCTTTTCTTTGAATCAAAGTTGTGTTTCAGTGTTTCAGGTTTCTGGGTCAAGGGATTATGTGAAGTGAAAGTCTTGGACCTCCTTCCTGGGGGCAGAAGCCCAATTGCTCCCCCCGGTTGGGTGAAAGACAGATATGGCTAACTTTGACCAGGTCTGGACTCCTTAAAAATAAAACAGAGCAATGGCCTCTCCCTAAGCGGGAGAAGATGAAGCTTCTCTCCCAGTGAGACCAGCAGGAGCTCCATCCAGTCATAATCCAATTTCATCACATTCAGTCCAAACCTCAATTCAGGGACTGTTCAACAGAATTCCCTCCCACTTTGCTATTTGAGGACAAGCAAACCTGACCTTATTAACAACACAACCTCCAGCACTTGAGGGTTTCTCATCCCAGGTTGGACATGGCTGAATCAGCTAAAAACAGATGTCAGAATCCAATTATATTTCATTTCTAGCTACCTACTCTGAGAAAAAACCAATTCTTACTCTCTTCTAGATTCTGTCATACTACTAAGGGGGAGGGGGGCAAGCATGGGTGTTTATGACTGGCATTTCCTCTATTAACTACAAAGTAACCTCTGTGGATTCCCTTCGAGAGTACTAACCATAACAATGCGGCCATCTGCCTTTCATCTCACTCCCTATGAAGTCTCTTTTTACCGGCAGCGAGGGAAAAGGGGGGGAAGATTGAAAGGACTGCGATCTGATGGATTTAACACCCAGCCATTTGCCAGATTGAATTGCCTGGAAGAACTGTGGAGTGGGGGCTGCTTGTGAACACTTTAAAACATTGAATGGTGGGGGGGACCCCTCAGATCCTGTCTAGCATGAACTAGAAATCCTCCAATTTCAGATACTGTAGCTACATAGGTATTAGAAATTGAGGTGGGTCCTTACATTAGACAGGATCTGCAAAATTGGTCAACCTGGAAGGAAGAACCTTGCCATGGGACTTTGCAAAAAATACCATGTCAGACGACGAAGCGGGGAAGAGGGAGAGCCCCCCTGGAGAGGGAGCAGTTGCCCCGACTGAAAATCTACCAAACGTCCGGACCTGAAAGGTCAGATTCATCAGGAGAAGAGGTGGTGGAGACGCGTAACCAGAAACCTCGGTGGTCAATGGGCGTTGGAAAGAAAGGCGAGTGGGAAAAGAAATCAAAAAAGGTGACCCTGAGATGGGGGGCCAACCAACCAGGATGGAAGCAGGAGATGGAGTGATCCCTGCATACAAGTGAAGATGAAGGAAGCTGGGCACAGCACTCGAACTGGATCCTAGAGAAAGCTATCGACCTGATGAAGAGAACCCTCAGCTCCCTGGGAGAGGAAAATCCTGAGCCCCACGGCTGCACCAACTACTGGAGCTGCAACTGGAGAGACACTGAGGGGGAATTGGAACCTGCAGCCCCAGGGACATCCACTGATCCAGTAGTCCCCACTCCCCGCCGACCTGCAGATGGCGATCCGGATGGAAGACAATACCACCGATGAAGAAGGTGCCGATCCATTCAAAGACTCCAGCCGCTGGACGCAAAATTCAAGGGGGAGCCGACACGCTTGAGGTTTTTCCTAACCCAAGTCCTCAGCTACATGGAGGAACACGGGCGGCACATCCCTAGCGACAAAGCCCATATCCGGATCGTGCAATCCGCTCTGGACGGGCCGGCTGCCGATTGGGTGGTGAATTTGCATGACTCTGATGCCCCAGAGCTCAACGACTTCAACCGTTTCATGTCCTCTCTGAGAAGGCGATTTGAGGACCCCCTGGCTGATCGCAAAGCTCGCAAAAGGATCAAAACAATGAGACAAGGCAGACAGCCAGTAGCCGAATATACGCAAGAATTCCGAACCATTGCCAGCAAGCTGAACTTGCCGGAAGACATCCTCCTTAGCCATTTCAAAGATGGTCTAAATAACGACCTATATGACGCTTGTCTGCCACGGGGGGACCCACACCAACTCGACGAATGGTACGTCCTGGCAGAGGAAGCAGAGATCAACCTACTGAAGAGGCACCGCCGAGGAAAACAATGGAGCCACTCACCGCCTGAGCCGACGCGTGAACCAGCAAAGCCATCGGCTATGACCAAGAAGCCAATGGGCTGTTTCAAATGCGGGAGAGAGGGGCATCGGGCTGTAGAATGCCGCTCGAAACCCCCCAGCACAACCCAGAGAGACCACTGGACAGCAAATCCAGGAAGTCCCCAGCTAAGTCAAAAGAATCTGCCATGAGAGTGATAGAGGCTGTGAAATCCCCTACCTCTGCCCATCTTGGGGAAAGAACTCCAGCCTACACCGCAGGGCCGATGGACGCCCTAGACGACAGCTCGGAGGGTGAACCCCTGGTAAGTGGATCCATCCCACCCATCCTCAAGACAGTGACTATATTAGCCCCCTCCATGCCCGAAGCTGTCAAAGTGAAAGCACCCG
This sequence comes from Azemiops feae, assembly GCA_023970755.1. Taxonomy (NCBI): domain Eukaryota; kingdom Metazoa; phylum Chordata; class Lepidosauria; order Squamata; family Viperidae; genus Azemiops; species Azemiops feae. Next base: position 69,787 of record JALGBA010000106.1, read on the forward strand.
CTGCCTCATTAGCCCGACGCTAGTGGGAAATTTGGGCATTCAAGTGAAGAGGATGGAACAACCAATCTCATTTGGCCAGTTAGATGGGTCCATAGCAGGGGGGGTGCCAGCTACCCTAGCCACATTACCAGTCCACCTATCCCTGGGAAATCATGAGGAAGACATAACGTTTGTAGTGAACCCAGGCATGGAATGCCCGATGATCCTAGGGCTGGAATGGTTAACAAAATGGAACCCCTGGGTAAATTGGAGGATGAAAGAAATCAATTTCCCAAAGGGGGACCCTACGGACTTAAAATTCCCAAGGGGAACTATCAAAATTAAGAACGGAAAAAGCATCCATGGGAGAAGAAAAGGGGCTACCAGAAATACCAGAGGAATACAGAGACCTGGCTGAAGTTTTCAGTGAGGAGAGGGCAGATGAGCTTCCCCCCCACCGACCCACAGACTGTGCCATAGAATTCAAGCCCGGGGCAAAACTCCCGAAGCCCAGATTATACTCCATGAGCCCAAAGGAGAAGGAGGAAATGGAAAGATTTATAAAGAAAAACCTAGAAAGGGGGTTCATTGAACCAGCCAAGCCTAAAGTGGCCGCTCCAGTCCTCTTTAGAGAGAAGAACAACGGCTCTTTGCGCTTATGCGTTGATTATAGGCTCCTAAATACAATCAGTGAAAGCAACCTATACCCCCTACCCCTCATGAAGGACATGTTATCACATCTCTCGAAAGGAATTTTTTTTACTAAACTAGACCTAAGGGAAGCATATTACCGTGTGAGAATTAAGGAAGGGGATGAATGGAAAACCGCATTTAACTACCCAATGGGGTGCTACCAATTCAAAGTTTTGCCATTTGGATTACAAGGGGGGCCCGAAGTATTTATGCAATTAATCAACGAGGTACTAAGGGAGCACCTATTTAAGGGGGTCCTGGTTTATTTAGACGACATCCTTATCTTCATCGAATCAAAAGAGGAACATGTCAACCTAGTCAGAGCGGTTTTAAAGAAACTGCGAGCCGCCCACCTATATGCCAAATTATCAAAATGCGAATTCCACCAGGAAAGAATAGACTACCTAGGTTACCGCATATCCCCACAGGCCATTGAAATGGACCCAGAAAAGGTCAGGGCAGTATTAGAATGGGCACCACCTCGCACAAGAAAGCAACTGCAAAGTTTCCTGGGTTTCACAAACTTTTACCGCCAATTCATCCCCTCATTTGCCCAGATAGCCCTGCCCCTCACGAACTTACTAAAAACGAAGGGAGAATCCTCAGTGAAACCTAGCCAGCCACCAAAATGGACAATGGAATGCCAAGCAGCATTTGAGAGATTAAAGAGACTATTTTCTGCCAAACCAGTACTGAGGCACCCAGACATGGACAAACCCTTCGTAATACAGGCGGATGAAAATGATGTGGCAGTGGGGGCTGTACTATTACAAGAAAATGATGAAGGGATATTGCAACCTTGCGCATATACATCCAGAAAACTCACCGAAACGGAACAGCGCTGGCCCGTGTGGGAGAAAGAGGCATATGGGATACGTTGGTCATTACTTACATGGTGCCAATTCCTTGAAGGCAATAAAATCCCTTTCCAGGTGTGGACAGACCACAAAAATGTGGAAGCCTTGAAAACACCCAGAAAGCTCAACCCCAAGCAAGCCCGCTGGTTCCAACATTTTCACTAATTCCATTTTACGCTCAAGCATTTGCCGGGGGGAAAGAACTTTCTGGCAGAGGCATTATCTCGCATGCCCCAATATAACAGCACGCGAGCCACCAACTCTAAACCGATCATGGGAGAATCACAACTGGCAGAGCCCAAGCTAAATTAAAACTGCAGCTGGGCAGCCAGACCAGAACTGAATTCCGGAAAAGTTTGGAAACAGATGAATGGTTCCAGAAAAATAAACACGTGTGCACAATGAAAGATGGACTGCCTTGGGTGGGGGAGAGATTATATATACCGACCACCCAAAGGATCACATGCATGCAGCTTTGCCACGACACAAAATCAGCAGGGCATTTTGGATTTGTAAAAACATTGCACTTAATTAAACGGCAATTTTGGTGGACATCCATGAAAAAGGACATAGAAAGTTCCATGGCCAGCTGTCCAAAGTGTGCAACTGCAAAGAGGTTGCAAGGGAAATCGCCCGGACTGTTACAAACAATGGCAAATCCCTCAGTCACCTGGAGGGAAATAGCCATGGATTTTACAGTGGAATTACCAGAAAGCAATGGGAATACTGTCATTTGGACGGTCACGGACTTGTTTTCCAAACAGGTGCACTTTATCCCTTGCCAAAAGATTCCCACCGCAAAAGCCTTAGCGAAACTTTTTGTGCAGCGTATTTACAGATTGCATGGGGCACCCCAACGCATCATATCTGATAGGGGAGTGCAATTTACGTCTGCATTTTGGAAGGAATTTCTATCTCTTTTAGGGACCACTCAGGGACTGACATCTAGCCATCATCCTCAAGGAAATGGTCAATTGGAAAAATCTAACTCAGTACTTGAGCAATATTTAAGATGTTTCCTTAATTTCCAGCAGTCAGATTTCACGGACCTACTTGCTTTCGCAGAGGTTGCCTACAATAATGCAGTCCACTCCAGCACAGGTTACACTCCTTTTCAAATAGCTACCGATCAAAGTTTCAACCCCATGCCAGAACTAACCCCAAATGAACCGGCAATCCCATCACTGAAAGAATGGATGGAACAATTACAAAACACCTGGCCAATAGTTAGAAAAGCCCTAGATCATTGATGGCGAACCTTTTAGAGACTGAGTGCCCAAACTGGAACCCAAAACCCACTTATGCATCGTCGAGTGCCGGGTGGGTGTGGCCCATTGGCTGGGCGTGGCCCATTGGCTGGGCGTGGCTGCGGTGGTAACGGCAGACTGGGTGGGACTAAAAAGTTCAATCAATCAATTCCAACTTTGCAAGATCTTTTTTTCCCGCGAGAAGTTGAAATTGACTGATTGAAACTTTTTTTTTTTTTGCACACGGCGGAGGCCTAAAGCGAAAAAGTTTTTATAAAACCCAGCTGAAGGCCTAGGACTGGGGCGATGGCGCGCGTGCCCACAGAGAGGGTTCTGAGTGCCGCCTCTGGCACCCGTGCCATAGGTTCGCCACCACTGCCCTACATGAAGCTAGGCAAGCATACAAAGCACAAGCAGATAAGAAAAGGGTGGAGCCCACACCATTCATTATAGGAGAAATGGTGTACTTGTTTACAAAATACCTAAAATCCCTACAACCCTGTAAAAAACTTGGACCAAAATATATAGGGCCTTTTCCAATTAAAAGAATCATAAACTCAGTAACAGTAGAATTAGAATTACCCAAAAATCTTAGGCAAATACACCCAATTTTCCACTGCAGTTTGCTGAAAAGAGAACAACAGTCACCCTTACGGCCAAAAATCCCCCCCCCACCAACCCCAATCATGGTGGAAGGAGAACAACACTTCGAAATAAAGGAAATCCTGGACTCTAGACAATATGGGACAACTCAATACCTAGTAGCATAGAAACACCTCCCCTCCTCACAAAACGAGTGGGTCCATAAACGTCATATCAGAGCCCCGAATCTTTTAAAGAAGTTTCATACAGAGTATCTTAACAAGCCAGACTAACTTTTATACCTGTTTTGTTTTCTCTACAGGTGGATCTCTCTTATTTTTAAGAGAGAGCCGGACGTCAGAATCCAATTATATTTCATTTCTAGCTACCTACTCTGAGAAAAAACCAATTCTTACTCTCTTCTAGATTCTGTCATACTACTAAGGGGGAGGGGGGTAAGCATGGGTGTTTATGACTGGCATTTCCTCTATTAACTACAAAGTAACCTCTGTGGATTCCCTTCGAGAGTACTAACCATAACAATGCGGCCATCTGCCTTTCATCTCACTCCCTATGAAGTCTCCTTTTACTGGCAGCGAGGGAAAAGGGGGGGAAGATTGCAACGTCTGGGATCTGATGGACTTAACACCCAGACATCTGCCAGATTGAATCGCCCGGAAGAACTGTGGAGTGGGGCTGCTTGGGAACACTTTAAAACATTGAATGGTGGTGGGGGGAACCCCTCAGATCCTGTCTAGCATGCCTTCAGTCAGTTTCTCTTAATAAAGATTCCTGTTGGAAGAGACGTTCCAAGAGTTCTGTCTTCTTAAGATGTAAATTGAGGTGGGTCCTTACAACAGTCTTCAATATTACAGCAACTGAAGAACACCTTGGTCAATAGTACTGAAGCCTCCCAAGTGGTCTATAGAAAGAAAAAAGTAAGGTTTCTGCTCCCCATGTTCAATTCTCAGTGAAGGTCACTGACCCTGGTAACTAGCCTTAGTCCACATGAAATGAGTTCTAAATCTTTGGAAAAAGAGGAAAGACACCAAAATTTCTCCGACCTTGTTGAGCAACTTTAGCCGTGAAAGAGCATCTTCGTCGATAGTAAGTCTCTGTCTTTCCAAAGTCCCCATTATCTCCTCGATGGGATCCTGCTTGGGGAGAATCAACCAGCTCGGGATTTCCAGATCTGCTACTACATCTCCATTTTGATCCAAGTACGGTTTATCATGAGAAATATTGCAAAACTCATTCTTCTGCAGAAAAGGATGGAACTACAAAGGGAACATCCAGGAATTTTAAAATCTTAAACCCTTTTTTAAAAATCCCATTTAGCCTTTACACATTTGAATCTTTCCTCTGCAGTTGTCTAACATCAAAATATGCTTATTTAGAAAAACAGGTGCTTCTGCTATCTTCATAAATAAAAAGAAAGGTTCAGCAAAATTTCTCAACCATATACTGGCAATATATATATATATTAACAAAATATAATTATTGCAATTGGTAAGTTATAGGGAACATTCTAGAGCAGGTGACAAAAAAATTGAATCACAGAAAAAAGAGATTATTCATAAATGCCTAGAAAACATCAGGTTGATTATGAGAAACGGTTCATTTAGTGACCGTGCAAAGTTACAAGGGCACTGAAAAAAGTGACTTATGACAGTTTTTCAGACGCTCATTGCAGCATCCCAGGGTCACGTGATCAAAATCAGAATTCTTGGCATCTAATTATGATGGTTACAGTGTTTGAGGGTCACGTGATCTCCTTTTGGGGCTTCTGATGAGCAAAATCAACAGGGAAGCCGGATTCCCTTAACAACCATGTTACTTGTTTAACAACTCCAATGGTTCACTTTACCAGAAAAGGCAAGAAAGGTCGTAAAATGGGGCAAAGCTCACTTAACAACTGTCTTGCTTAGCAACAGACATTTTGAGCTCCGTTGTGGCTGTAAACCCAACACTGCCTTGTGCAGCCTCTTCCAGCAACAGAGGGAAGCTGCAGAGAAGCTCCAGGTCCCTTCAATGCTGTTCCAGAGGGAGGGAAATGGGGAAAGGAGCTCAGCCACAAGAGAGGAGATTCCGGCTGAAGGAGAGGAAGAACCTCCTGAAAGGAGGAGCCGTTTCAGAGCTGAGCCCTTAAAGCAGAGGAGTTCAGCCTCCCCTTCACTGATGACGCAAAACTGAGCAGCCATCAGTGGGAGAAGCTTTAAGTGGGATTCCTGCAGAGAGGAGGGTTGGGCTAGATGGTCTCAGGGTGTCCTTCAAAGTTAAAATTTAAACTTCTACTATGTAATCACAAACAATAAAGACATGAGTATATTGAAAAATGCATACATCCTTTTAAAATTAGCAGCGTGTAAAACCAAAATTTATCTGTCATGGTGCCTGCGGTTTAGAAGATTATGTCTCAAGCAATTAGCTTGGCCAAACCTCTTGATTTTTTGCAGCATAAGAAGGTTGAGACGGTTCCCCTCCTTCCCCTCTGGATTCCCCCTCCAAAGGAACCGAGATTAATGGATCCACATCGGGACCCCCATACCTGCCATGGCTGCAGCCTTGGAGCCCCCAAGATCTTTTCTCCCTCCTTCCTTCTCCTCCTCGATCTGGAGGAATAGGCGGCATTCAAGGCCTGGGCCAGAGTCTTCATGATACTGTACAAATGGGGATTATTTGTGACCCTTTCCCTGTTCCTTTTCTCCTGGGTCTCCAGTGGGGCTTTCTGGGTGCATCTTCTCTGGCCTTTGACAGAAAAGACGTGCTTGGAAAGAGAACAGCGGAAATAATGATCTTGAAATTGATCTTCCACAAAGAAATAGGGTTCAAAGGCATCATCCATTGGCCTCTTATTTCCCAGAAAATCAAAGCTCCAAATACTATGGATGTATTTGTAAATTCTGTCATTTTTCATTGTATATGTTCCGAAAACTGTACTGATCCAGACTTTCCCTTCAACGGGTTCTGTCAAACGCATAAGTGCCAAATGGAAAGGAAGAATTCTGTCCATAATGGGAGAATATTCCAGGAAGTGAACAAAGACATTGACTTGTCTCCACTTAGAGATGGCATCCCCAAGGGCTGCTGTATATTCAGTTGTTGAGAACAGTTGTGATATAACCACACAAATTCCATTCCTGACAAGCATAGGAGTGAAAGTCCTCATGAAATTCTCTCCATTATCTGTGTCTGAAGCAAAGAGGCCAATCAAGGTCCATCTGAAATGGAGGAGCAGTTGGACAATTGCTGGATAGTGGAATCCTTTTTTGGGGAACATCTGGTGGAAAAAAGGGAATTTCCTTTTATCACTCAGAGCCTCTGAAGCACCATGATAACTGATCTGAAAAAGCAATGAAGAAAGCTGTGTTATATTGGGGGTCAGATAAAGTCCAAAATATTAGCTTTTAATAAATTTAACTTTGTTTTGATGAACAAATTAAATAGATAATTGTTGATTAGCCATTATGCCATATCAAGAAACAGAATATTAAATACAAAGCATTAACAACATTGTATATAAAAATTGAATACAAGAAACAAATGAAATAAGAAAGAATAAGAATAAAAAACATGAATCATATATTATGTATTATATGTAAATGTTTAACTCTAACTGCAGAGTCAATATATTGCTTTAACACAACTATCCCAACAGGGAGTTTGTCTAATGTGCAGTGCAGGATTCTCTCTCTCTCTTTCTTATGCAGTTGACATTCAATATTCCAGATTCTTGGATTCCAGATGTTTTTCTTTTTTCTTTTTATTTCTATCCTGCCTTGATTATTTTTTGGCTCGTTCTCTAGTTATATAAGAGATGGGGAGGTCACAACTCCTAATATAATTTGTCAGTTGCAGAATCCAAGAGGGCTTTATTTGCAATATTGTATGTTCTAACACAGAGAACTTTGGGACTCTGTCAGGTTCCAGAGGTTTAACTGTACATCAAGAATTACAGCCATGTGGAAAAGAAAGGACGCCCACTTTGAGTTTTGTGGTTTTAGGTATCAGGACATAGCAAAAAGCATCTGGTCTTAAGCAGTTCTTAAAAGTAGGTAAATACAGCCTCAGATGAACAACAACATATGACATATTACACCATGTCATCATTTATTTTACAAAAAGAAAGGCAAAATGGAGAATCCGTGTGTAAAAGACAAAACACACCCTGACTGCTTCCATAGGTGTGAAGAGGCTAAGAGGTAATGTCAGAATCCAGTTATATTTCCTTTCTATCTATCTTCTCTGATCTAAAACCAATTCTTACCCTTCCCTGTATCCTGCCATACTCCCAAGGGGGAGGGGGGAGATGCATGCGGGTTTATTACGTTCACTTCCTCTATTCACTACAAAGTAACCTTTTGTTTATTCGCCTTCGGGTCTGCTAACCATTACAATGTAACCATTTGCCTCTTATCCTATGCCCCTCTGAACGTCTCCTCCTTAACAGGCAGATAGGAAAAGTGGGGTGAAAAGATACAGACCTCCGGGATCTGGTTTATTTCTCCCTAATCAAAATAAGGTGTGAAGAGCTGTTGAATGATTGTGCACAACAGACCCAGATTGATGTTATCTTTCCTGCATTTAGCACCTAGATATTCGCCGGTCTGAATCGCTTGGAAGAACTGTGGGGTGGGGTTTGGTGAGGGACACTTTAAAACATTGATCTGTAAGGGAATCCCTCAGATCCGGTCTATTATGCCTGCTATCAACTACTATTAATAAAAGTTCCTGTTGGAAGAGATTGTTTCCAAGAATTCTGCTTTCTTAAGATGTGGGTTGGAGTGGGTCCTTACAGGTAGCCTGGTGCTGCTGATCAAGTGACCTTGATTAATTGATCATCAGCAGGTGTGACTGCCTCTATAAAAGCCAAAGTTTCAGGAGTTTACTGGTCTCCAGCATTGAGTTGTGTGTTAACACAATGCCAAAAGGTAAAGCCATCAGCAATGATCTTAGAGAAGTAATTGTTGCTGCCTATCAATCTGGAAAGGATTGCAAGGCCATTTCAAAACAATTTAAAGTCCATCATTCTATAGCGAAGAAGATTATTCACAAGTGGAAAACATTCAAGGCAGTTCCCAATCTGCCCTGGAGTGAACATCCCAGCAAGTTCACCCAATGCTCAGAGATACTGCAAAAAATCAAGAGTTCCACCTCAGACTCTACAGGCCTTCGTGAGCACGTTAAATGTTCATGGCAGCAGAATTAGAAAAAGACTGAACAAGCAGGGTTTCTTTGGAAGGGCTGCCAGGAGAAAGCCTCTTCTCTCGAAAAAGGACATGGCAGCCTGGCTGAGGTTTGCCAAGTTGCACCTGAACAAATCACAAGTTGTCTAGAACATTCTCCTTTGGACAGGAGACAAAAGTGGAGAAGTTTGGCATAACACACAGGGCCACTTCTGGCAAAAACCACACACAGCCTATCAGCACCAACATGCCTCACCAATCGCCAAGCAGGGTGATGGAGGAGTGAGGATTTGGGGTTGTTTCGCAACTAGAGGACCTGGGCACCTTGCACTATGTTGTGTGTTGTTTATCTGAGATTGTAGTTACCTACTTTTAAGAACTGCTAAGGACCAGTGATTTTTATCAGATGTCCTGATACATAAAATCATAGAATTAAAAGAGGATGGACTTTCCTTTTCACATGGCTGTATTTTCCCTGATTTTACACAAAGATGAAACTGTATAAATTCCCAATCCAGCTCTGAGTCAGCAACTGAAGACCTTTTATCCATCTCCAAAATACTCCTCGGGTCCAATGATTGGATTTATTCCAGTAGAGGTATATTTTAAGCCCCAAACTTCAGTCCAATATAAGGATTTGGGGGTAACTTTGGCATTATATACTCTAATAATTGGGAAGAAAGCTGGACAGCTATGAGGTTTTTTTTAAAAAAATTAAGCAGTAAATTCAACCCTGCCGTTGCTCTAAGTGGGCTCCTTTGATGATGGCAGACCCAAGATTCAGTCTCAGAGAAAAGTAACACTGGGTAAGGAAAGGTGTTACTTGCTATATTGGCTACATTTGTCTTCCAAAGACCACAACTTTTGACTTTCATTTATCAATAATCATAGAATTATTATGTCATTAGGAGTCAAGCTTTCTCAAGAGTTTACACAATTAACCCATAGGATAACAGTACTGCATTATCAGTTTAAAGCAAGGTGTATTTAGCAAGTAAGAGGCTCAGTGGCTTAAAGACACTGAATCTGTTCTGGCAGTTTGAGTTCTGTCACTGCATGGCGGGGTGAGCTCCCGTCGCTTGCCTCAGCTTCTGCCCACCTAGCAGTTCGAAAGCCTGTGACAACACTAGTAGATAAATAGGTGCCACTTTGGTGGGAAATGTGGCATGTTTCATGCAGACTGTTGGGCGCCTGTCAGTGCTGGACTTGCTCAGATGTGACACCCAACTGTGAGGCGACATCGGTGGTGAGAGAAGGCCCAGATGATGCCACAGGAGACCTCTCGTCTTTCTGATGCGGAGCCAGTTCACCTCCTGTGGGGCACCCTGGATGAGCTCCTGAGCACAAATTGAACAGACTAGCACGCCTCGGCTGTGAAACAAACACTATGTAGTCTCCTGGCTATTTATACCTTTGCCATATGCTAAATAAATAAACAATTTAGCACGTTAGGCATGTACATGAGAATCCTTCCTTAGTCCTGGTAAGTCATTAATATCTAGACTGAATAAGAAGAGTTCAAATATGTACTCTTTTATGTTACACCTAGGTAAGTATCGATCCTTCTTCTCGTGGCTCCACTGAGCCCAGACTTCCCTCTCAAACAAGGGCTTGTGGAAAGGGCTTGGATCAGGGTCAACAGTCTGAGTTCCATTTTAAGGGAAATCAATTTCCTCCATCATATTTCTCCATTTACTGTATCAAATGCTGCAGTAACATCTATAAAGCCAGAAAACCATTGTTTACCTGATTGACATATTGTGTAATTAGCTATTTCAAAAGAAATCTGTTGTCAATATTAGATTATTAATTTATTGATTAATTATTATAGAACTGTGTGAAACCTTTTCCTCTACTTAAAACCTTCTTGTTCTTCTTCAAGGAATATACGTTTGTTCTACCCAACCTCAAGTTTACTTAAGAGGAACATGGTATATATTTTAGCCACAATATCCATTAGTCTAACTAACCTGTAATTGCTAGAGTCCTATTTATTCCATTTTCTTTGTATAAAGGAACAACACTATTGCCAAGTTGAGTACAACTGGATATGTCAGGTATTATTTCTATGTGAAAATGGACATGCCAATAGCTCACCCACAACTAGGGATATTTTTTGAATAGCTGGGAGAAAGTCCTCTACAGGGACCTTACTGCTTTTCAGGCCTTTTACAAGGAATTTAAACATAAACATAATAGAAAAAACATAATTGATATGTTTGCTAATATGGAGAAAAGCAACTCTTGAATTCCATGTAGAAGATATGCTTGGATCTGTTGCTCACCCACCACCATCCCGCTCACTTTACCAGACAGAGAATAACACACACAAACCTGGGGGACTTTGTAGGTGTCTGCTAATGTTGACATCTGGATGGAGATTTCCCTGCCAGCTGAATCAAGAAGAGCCAGGAGGTTCTCCTTCCTTCCACAGCCATAGTTGGGGACATTCCCGTCTCCAGTAGAGAGAATGTCCAGCAAGGCATCTGAAGTACGTGAAGGGCTCAAATAGTTGTCATGGAGGTTATAGCCAAGTGTGAGATTGTGCAAGAGCTGGGGATTCTTGTTGACCAGTTGAATAGTGAAAATTAATAGTAGGGTGTATGAAATATCATAACTCTTACTGTAAAAAATGTTCATGTTATTATCATCAAAAGCAACAACATTTTTTAAAAATAATTTATTCCTTTTTGTCTCCACAAGCCTACTGAGTCTTAAGCCAATATTGATCCAAAGCCAATAATCAGTTATACAAATAGGGGAATGGGCTGAGCAGAGGCAACGAGAAGTGTTTCAATCACTACTTTAAACAAAATGAATTCAAGCGATGAATTCAGCAGTGAACGGGGAGAGGAAAATAATCTGGATTGCCTTTAGGTTTTTTTAACCCCATCTCTGGATTTGAGTCTCTTCTACAAAACAAGTAAAAAGAGGAAATCAAAATCATCCAGGAAATTAGAGAAGTCCTGTAATATAGAAGCAAGTGAAAAGAAGAAGAAAAGAAGGAGAGTGTTATAATTAGAAAATGGGGGGAATGCAAGTCCATCACCTTGAATGACTTACGATGGAGATGGAACAAAAGGAGCGATATTGAAAGACAGCATTATATTCAATAGTTCACTTCCAGTGGTGACTATACCAATGAGATGGTCTCCTGGCCTGTAAAAGCTCCATGGTTTATTTTCATCCTGGTGCTCCAAATTCAGCAGGCATTTCGTTCTAAGCTTCCCAGAGACCGGCTTTGACACCAGCAGCATCAGAACCAGAAGCAGCAGGTCCATAATTCATAGGGCTTTATTAATCCTCTTCCTGTTTCTAACACCAACAGCAGAGAACAACTGGAATAATTCAAAGCACTCTTAGAAGGTGGAGATGCCAGAGACTTTCCTGATAGAAACAGAGAAACACTCAGCTTCACCTGGGAGGAGAGAGAGGTACAATCAAGAGCAGAGCCCCGGCCTGTCCCAAAACGTGTTCCCTCAGAGCTTGACCTAAGGAATTTATCCTTTTCTGATACAAGATCCTTTGCTTATGGCTTCAGTCTGATGTCTCTATCAAAGGCACAGAGATCTCAAAGACCCAGGTGGTCATAATTACAGTGAGAAGCAACCTCTCCTCTTGGGATCCTGAACTTCTTCTGGGCTCCATGTGCAGAGGAGACACTGGAGAAAAGCATGTTAGTGAAAAATCACAGATACATTCCTGGGGGTTCTGTTCTGTTGTGGTTGTGGTCCTTCTTGTCAGGACACGTCCAGAAAGTGATGCTGGAGGAAGGTAGCTCAATAACAAGGGAACTGATGTCTTCTGTCCTTCAACGTGGTCTCCTTGTCTCCAGAGACTGCTGGGGAAGGTCACCCAGAGTTGTGGAGTTTGGTGCCACTCTATTTTGGTGCCACTTAACTCTTGTGTTACCTCTCTTCTAACCGCCAAGGAAAGCAACCAGACCCCTTGGATTCTGCCTAACGTTAAGAGGAGTGGGGCCTGTTTGGGATTTTCTTTTATATCAGAACTTCATATATTAATCATAAATTGCACCTGATTTTAAAATTCCTTGTGCCTGAAGTGAAATTTTGTTTCCCTTCTTTTCTAAGCAATATCAATTTTGGGATGAGAGGCAGGAAAGTGACAGCCTGTGGGCTGCATCGTTGGCTGAATAGGGAGAAGGTCATAGAGTTGGTGGAAGTTTTTTCTTCACACTTTCGGCATTGTCTTTACGTATTGATGTAAGATTCTTCGTATTTTGAAGTTTCTTTCTGGTTTATTAAATCAAGAATGGACTGAAAGGTCTGAAGCTGAGATGTATTAATTTATTTATCAAACTTATTGGCCTCCCATCTTCTGGCAGGGTAACTCTGGGCGGCTTAGAAAGGTGGAGGCGGTTCCCACAGCCAAGATGGTGCGACCTGTTTTCTAGCCACATGATTTTTGGAGATCTGATGCCCCGCCCCCCCTCTGGTTGTGTGAATGCACTTGGTGGGGTGTGACATTCCCATCTCTGAGGCTGTGGGGTGAACCCGTTCCCTCCAAAACCTCCAAGTGCTTTGAAGCTGCTCTTGGGGCATCTGTGTCCCTGTTTATTTGGATCAATTGTTCACAGATTGTGTCTCTTCTCTGGATGAGGCTCCCTGATGTGTCCAGCTTTGCCTAGAAGGGAGAACTGGGGAGGGGGCTGAGTGGAGGGATCTGAAGGAATGGGCAGGACCCTCCTTATGGTGAGGAACAGATAAAAGCCCATATCTCAGGCTCTACTCTCCGTGCCTGGCTTACCAGGTCCTTAGTGGCTCTGGGTTCAAGCTGTTTTTTTGAAGGCCAGGCTGAGGCATAAAAAGGGCTTCTCTCCTCCATGAGGGTCTCTGCTGTGTCTCACTGAAGCCTGGATGGGCCCAGGGCCGGGGGGGAGCCCCTTTTCAGTCAGAAATGAGCCCACACTGATTTCTGGGTTCACCCCAGGAGAGACCCCAGAGGAGAGGAGGAGAGGCGGCTGCTGTCATCAGGGGTTCATTCTGGGCTCTCAAGAGGCTGCACCGAAACCTGGGTTTTGTCTCAGGGTGGCTGTGAGAACATTTCCCCACACTTGGTGAAGTGTGTTGTGTGAAACGATCCTCGCAGGAAGAAAAGTGTCTCCAGCTTGTTTTCAGTTATAATTGATTGTTCAAACTGTCTCCACCAAATTAATATACTTTGGGGTCCCCATTTTCATTGACTCATCGCCCAGCAGGTTCAACTTCAGAAAAGAAACCATGATTAAGAGTTGCAAGTGTGAATGCAGGCATTGGTGAAGTAACTAGTTAAAAGGTTGTGTAGATAGCATAAGAGACACTTTGTCACTCCTCAGCTGACTGACTGCCCCAGCTCTACCTGGTCTATTTCTAGTTTCTAGCAATATAATTAAAAGAGTGTGATTTATGTGTATCCTCTGCTGATTGATAAAAAAAAGAAATCTTTTTTATATAAAAAAGAGGGGAAACTCCTTGATTGCCTGATATCCTCCAGTGCTCAATATCCCACTCCTGCCCCCATGAAATTAGGGAAGAGGACCCCCGTCTGTGGGGAAAGAGCCACTGGCCCATTGGGTCTCCTTCTGCCGCCCCCTCCCTTCGTGACCCCCAGTTTCTCCCTCCCCACCAGCCCTCTGGGGACCCAGGAGAGGATCCAGGGGGAGACCCTCCCCATCCAGGTCTGTCTTTGGGAGTCAGGAGCTCAGCCCGCCTGAGGTGGGGGCAAGGAGGCCCTGGGGCAACTCCAGGGTTTAAACCAAGATCGACTTTATTAAAAGTGGCAAAAAGTACAAGGTTTCACGCACAGAACACAGTTAAAAAAGGATGGAAGATAAACAATCCTAACACAATTCTAGCTACAGCTAAACACCTCAGCTTCCACCTTTGCCAGGTTTCCCACCTTCCATGGGAAAGAACTTTTCTGCCCTGAGTGAAATTTCCTCATTCTCCCTGCACTGATCTGGATTTTGCCCTGTGGGGATCTTTATATGGTAATCAAATAGATCCCATCTCTGAGGCTCTTTCCCCCCTTCCTGCGTCTCCCATTCAGGGTTTCTCCCTCTGGGAAGCCAGGGGAGCCTCTCCCTGCAGCTCCTTCCCAGTCCTCGCATTCAGATGGTTTCTCACTCCGGCAGCCTCTTTCCTGGAAGAGAAGAGAAGGACTCCTTCTGAAGACCTTTCCACACTCCCCGCATTGATCTGGTTTCCCCCGGAGGGGATCCAAAGACCATGCAGTTCATCTTCACCTGGTGCTCACCATTCCTTGACCTTCCCTGCTCTTCTCTCCACCATTTCTGATGCTGTTTTTACAAGTTCTTTCATTTCAGCCTCCTTTTTATTCTTATCCATCTCCCTTAAACAAGCTGCGTTGTTGTTGTATTTCTTTGTGTTGTCCCCTATCTGCAGCCAGAACCGCACTCTTTCCTCCTGTGAGATGTAAAAACCCCAAATTTTGATACTCACAATACGAAGACAAGTCTGGTTAACAAAACAAAGTTTTATTGGAGAAAAACATAAAAATAATAATAAGAAAAGAAAAGAAAAGAAAAGAAAAGAGAAAAGAAAAGAAAGGTGTTTGCAAACATGGCTTTTCCTGGACGCTTCCCAAGTTGGATTGATTTCCAAGAGCGCAAAGAGCAGGTTTCAGGTTTTGCATTTTATACTTTCAACTCCATAGTCATTCTTTGAAGTTGTTTTTACACTTAAAAGGTCATCCTGACAGTTCCGTCCATCTGCTGTTATCTTGTTTATTTGTAATTTTCACCTTGGGTTAAAATTCCCCTCTTTGATAGTGATTTCTACTCAAGGTGTAAATTCCTGTCTCCGGAGGAATTTTTAGGCAGGAAACAGTAAACATTTGGTCATAATTAATTATCTTTGCTGATTACCATTTGTGGTCACTTTACATTGGCATTGCATTGCTACATTTACACTACATACTACATTAATACATTTGTGCTAGACATACAGTCTCATATATTATTACATTGGAGCTTTATTGTTATATTTTATAAAACAATAACTTTTATTTCCTTCAATTCCACCCTTTTTCTTTTCCACCTGAATTATTCTTTTATACTTTTAATAGTTCATAACTCCCTATATTTTCTTTAGATTCCTGTGCAAGCAAGTTTTCATATTCTGAGTCTTCTTTCCACAATGTTCCTTAAAGTATTGGGCCCATGGTCCTTCCTTCTACCAAAGAAGGTACGAGGGAAACAACAGTAGCAGAAGAAAAATATTGCAACACGTAGTCCAGGTTCTAGTAACACGATTTCCAGGGTAGTCCAATCCATTGAGGTTTTTCTCCTACTTAGATGGAAACAGTTCAACAGGAGAGGCAGGTTGAAATTTCATTTTCAGGCTGTCCAGCTGCGGAGCTTTGTCACTGGAGAGGATATGGTGGGACTTTCAATGGACTCACGCCTTGATTCCTTAAATCAGGAGGACTTGGCATGGTTGAGACCACTCAGGACTGGTATTTCTAGGTGACAGTTCTTTTCACCTGAACCCACTCTCCAGGAACAATGGCCAGAGACAGGTGGTAAGGCAGCCTGGGCCTGTACTGAGATAGAAGACAAAACCTGTGCCAGATTATGCAAATACTGAGTAACTTTCTTCTCTTCTTCATTGACATTCTTGAACCTTCATGTAACAAAAGTCTCCCATATATCATTTCAAAGAAACAAAGACAGCTTTGTTTGAAATGGCCTCACCACTAAATGTTGTAAAGCTTTTTATTTACTTGTATTTATCACAGGTTTATTTAACTAAAGTATAAATACAACTGTTCTGTTCTCACAAAGCAGACATCAAGACGAGGCAGGTTCACAACAAATGATCTTTTTATTCGGTACATTCACAGAACAGAAGCAAACACACAATGGCAACAAGCCCTTTTATACTCCCCATGCAAGGGGATGCACAGCCAATCATTGCAGGCTATTCTCCCGCCTCATGCATGCACGCAAGGCGGGAGACAGCCTGTCTGGGTCCCGGGCAGACACGTGGTCTGTCCGGGTCTCTGCAACCTTTCTGCAGCCTTCCTGAGCCTTGCTGAATGACTCAGCAAGGCCCAGGACATAACACCCCTCCCCTCTTGGATTAAACAATACTATACATGTAGTGTAACATCACATACCACATGGCTGGCCAGTTGGCATACTATGGGTCAACCTTACTCCTGGCAACCTATTTCCCTTTGTGTTCCGTGGTATCCACGTTCTTTCAATCTTTGAAAATATGGGCACCGCAGCACTATAATTGTTACTCCTTGAGATAGTGCGGGCTAATAACCCTCCTGTGTGGTGGACAGGGACCTGACATATTCATTTAAATAGGAGGACCCTTAGCCCTCTCTGATCTCCTTGGAGCCAGATTAGGTGCAGGTGTGGGGATTGTAATAGGTGCCTGGAGTGCCTGCTCCCGGTTTGCACAAAACAAACCAGGACTTTGTCGCCCAGAAGACTCAGGGGTTCCCCCTGACTGCTGACTGGCTGGATCCACTAGACCCAAACCAGAGTTCCTTGGTGGGGTCGAGTTCCCCGAGTCCCTTGGTGGGGTGGAGTTCCCCAAATTTCCTTGGGACTCCTCTTGGGAGCACTGTCCCTCGAGCCCAAGGCCAGCAGCAGGAGTACCCTGAGTAGCCTATTTACGGTCATTTGCCCCAAACCAGGGACCTCTGCCAGAGTCAGGAGCTGCCTCCATGGCAAGACCCCCTGAGTCTATGCCAGAGTCAGGAGCCGCCTCCATGGCAAGTTCCCCATCTGGAGCATTTGGATAAGCGCCCTCTTGGAGAGACTGTGGTCCACAATCGTAATTGGGGTCCCCCTCCCCCCCCGAGAGTGGAGCCAGGGGAGGAAACGTGGCCAGGAAGCCTCCAGCGCAGTTGGTCTATGTGGCGTCTAAGCACACGACCATCTTCTAAGGCCACTTCGTAGGACAGTGGCCCAGAGACCTTACATATTACAGCAGATACCCAGAGATGCCCATGTCCATAGTTTCTGGCCCAAACCGGGTCACCCACTTGGACTCTCCTAGGTGCCCGCGGTTGCGACACCTGTGAAGCCACCCGGTCTGGGTGCAGCCTGTCCAGCTTCGTAATGAGTCTGCGACCCCAGCGGAATTCAGCTGGGCTCTTTCCTGTAGCTGTGCAAGGTGTGGTGCGGTGTGCAAGGAGAAAATCAGCTAACCTGTGGTGCCAGGGTCCTTGAGTGATTCTCTT
This sequence comes from Azemiops feae, assembly GCA_023970755.1. Lineage (NCBI taxonomy): Eukaryota > Metazoa > Chordata > Lepidosauria > Squamata > Viperidae > Azemiops > Azemiops feae. Next base: position 87,553 of record JALGBA010000106.1, read on the forward strand.
TAATGCATCCTTTCTGGTACGCACCATGCGTTCAGCCTGTCCGTTGGTGGCAGGGTGAAAAGGAGCAGACGTGGCGTGCCAGATCAAGTTGGCTTGAAGCAACGCCTGAAACTCAGAAGAGGTAAATTGGGGACCATTGTCTGAAACTAAAACATCAGGAAGACCATGGGAAGCGAAGATTCCTCTGAGCACCTGGATGGTCCTGGCAGTAGTAGTGGAGGATACAGGAATGACCTCTAGCCACTTGGAATGGCTATCCACAAGGAGGAGGAAGAATTGCCCCTGAAAGGGCCCAGCATAGTCAATGTGTACGCGTGACCATGGAGTGAGTGTCTCCTCCCACCTATGTACAGGGGCCTGGGGCATCTCTGGCCATGATTGCTGGCACACTTGGCACCCATGAACCTGGGCCTTGATGTCCTTATCAAGTCCAGGCCACCAAAGATGGCTGCACGCAAGCGCCTTCATCCTCACTATTCCCGGATGTCCCTCATGGAGAGAGATCAAGACTCTAGTCCTCAATGAGGCCGGGATAACTACTCTGCTTCCCCACAGGATACACCCCTTAAATGTAGACAATTCATGTTTCCTACGCCAGAAACTTTGGAACTCTGTGCCAGGACATCCTGACAACACGCATGTCAGCACGCGTGCAAGCGTGTGATCAGTGGCAGTTTCAGCAGCCACATCCCTAGCATTGAGGGGAGATTCAGGTAAGTCCTGAATAGAAAGAATGTGTACAGCAGGAGCCGGGTCTGCCTCTATTTGTTTAAGAGGTAACCTACTCAGGCCATCAGCGTGGCCCATCTCTGTGCCCGGTTTGTGAACCAGGGTGTAATCATAAGCTGCCAAGAAAATTGACCATCTCAGCATTCTAGGAGATATTATATGAGGGGTTTGTTTATTGGTTGTAAACAACCCCAGCAAAGGCTTGTGGTCAGTATAGACCGTGAAATGGCGGCCATAGAAGAAATCATGAAATTTCTTGATGCCTGAAATTATTGCCAAGGCTTCCCTGTCAATCTGCGCATAATTATGCTCTGCAGATGAGAGGGTTCTAGAATAATAGACCACAGGGACCTGAGTCCTGTCTGCCTTGAGATGACTTAACACTGCTCCTACCCCATAAGGGGAAGCATCACAAGCGATGCACACAGGCAATTTCTCATTGAAGTGAGCCAGTACAGCATTGGAGGATAGCAAACCCTTGACTTCTTTAAAAGCCTTTTCATGGACTTTTGTCCATGTCCATGGAGTCTGCTTGTCCAAGAGCCGGTGTAATGGCTCAGCCACTGCAGCCTTGTGGGGGAGAAATGAATGATAAAAATTAAGTAGACCCAGAAAAGCCTGGAGTTCAGCTTTTGACTGGGGACTAGGGTCCAGTTGAATAGCCTTAAATTTAGACTCTGCAGGGTGGATGCCTTCTGCATCAATACGAAATCCTAGAAATTCGGTGGATGTTACACCAATTTTACATTTGTCTTGCTGTAGTTTCAGCCCAGCTTGGCGGAAACGCAGCAAGACAGCTCTCAGCCTTTCAGCCAGGTTCCCCGATGACTTTCCTGCAATGAGGACGTCATCGAAATAGGGGCAGACCCCTGGAATACCCCGGAGCATTCTCTCCATCACCCCTTGGAAGATGCCAGGGGCTACATTGACCCCAAACTGCAGCCTTTTTACTTTGAAAGCACCTCTGTGAGTAACTATAGTTTGTGCCTCAGCTGTTGCCTCATCAACAGGTAATTGTTGATAGGCCTGAGCTAAATCAAGCTTAGCAAAGACTTTTCCCCCTTTTAGTGAGGCCAGAATGTGGCTCACTACAGGCACTGGATATGCATGCTGCTGCAAGGCTTTGTTTAGTGTGCATTTATAGTCCGCACAGATTCGGACTTCACCATTTGATTTTAATGGTGTCACTATGGGGGTTTCCCATGGACTAGAATCCACAGGTTCAAGAATGCCTTGCTGGAGCAGTTTGTTCAACTCAGCATCTATTTTACTCTTGAGAGCAAAAGGCACCCTCCTTGGTTTAACCCTGATGGGTGTGATGTTTGGATTTAATTTTAAAGCAATAGGAGGCCCCTTGTATGAGCCAAGTTCTGGGCTGAATACATCAGCAAACTCCCTACAGAATCCTGCAAGGCTGGCAGTTTGCAGATGGTTCAGACCAGTCACTTGGATCCCAAGTGCCTCGAACCAATCGAGTCCTATAAGATTCGTGCGATCACCCCCAACTACCACTACATCCAACAACCCATCAAAATCCTTACACTGTACTCTAAGCGTGGCCTCCCCCTTCACACTGACTCGTGAATTCTGAAGGTCAGTGAGGATGAGATTGGAGGGCCTGAGTTTAACTCGTGATCCACTCCTGGAACAAACCTTTTTAAAGGTGTCAGCAGAAATAATAGAAAGAGCGGACCCTGTGTCCAGCTCCATGGCCAGGGGAACTCCCTGCAACTGTACATCAATGTGCAGCTTTTTTTTAAGGGGCCGGTGAACCCGTTTTAAACATCCCCCTACGGGACGCACAGAAACCCACCCTGTGTTGGCTGGGGACCTTGGTACCTTTCAGAGGCAACTCTTCGGGGGACCTGTTTTTCTGGCGACCCATGCAGGCTGATGCGATGTGGCCTTGCCTGCCACATGCCTGGCAAACAGCAGAATGAAAACGGCAGTCAGCTCTCCTGTGGCGATCCCCACAGCCGAAACACCGAAGGGATGCAGGCATCTGCCCTCTGCTTTCTTGCAGCCTTCTCTCCGCCGCCGGTTGAAGTCTGTCCACCTCTTCTCCCTCGGATTCTTCTCCAGAGGCTTCTCGCACGACTTCCTGGTGGACGGGGACTGCCGCTGGAGGGTTCTTTGTTGACCACAAGGCCTTCACTGCGCCGCCGGCTGCTTCTTCAGCTGCAACTTCTCTCAGGGCATCTTGGAATGTGACATCAGCTTTCGCAAACAACTTCTGTTGCATCTCATGGCTTCGCAATCCACAGACAAGTCGATCTCGGAGCGTCTCCTCCAAATCTTGAAATGCACATGGCCGAGCAGCCTGCCTCAGAGTCGCGATGAAGTCCACAGCTGATTCTTCTGGCCGCTGGTCCCGCTGCTCGAACTGGTGCCTCCAAGCTATTACAGATAGCTTGGGCTCAAAATGCTCGTGCAGCATTTTCTTAAGATCGGCATATGCAATCGATTCCAAAGGTGCTGGGGCAACAAGATTCTCGGCAATGTCAAAAGTCTCTTGCCCACAGACATACAGCAAGGTAGCAGCTTTCAGGCCGTCCTCTTGGATTTTGTTTACCCGAAAATAGTTCTCAACGCGAGCTGTGTAAGAGCTCCAGCGTTCTGGGTGTGAAGTGTCGAATTAGACAAGATGGCCCAGCTTGGACATTGTTGTGACCACTAGCCTCTTCGACGTCTCTCGCCGCAAGGAAGGAGAAGGGGTCCCACGAAGCCAAGCCCACCTCCAGCGTATTTGTACTGGCAGGTGATCGCTTCTTCTGGACGCCACGCTTCTCTTCTCTTCAGGCCTTCAGGTGAGTAGGCCTAGCTTCTTCTTAGTAGGCTTCCGATGCGGCGAATCCCACCTTCATTGCCAATGTTCTGTTCTCGCAAAGCAGACATCGAGACGAGGCAGGTTCACAACAAATGATCTTTTTATTCGGTACATTCACAGAACAGAAGCAAACACACAATGGCAACAAGCCCTTTTATACTCCCCGTGCAAGGGGATGCACAGCCAATCATTGCAGGCTATTCTCCCACCTCGCGCATGCGCGCAAGGCTGGAGACAGCCTGTCTGGGTCCCGGGTAGACACGTGGTCTGTCCGGGTCTCTGCAACCTTTCTGCAGCCTTCCTGAGCCTTGCTGAATGACTCAGCAAGGCCTAGGACATAACACATGGATTCCCCCCCACAGGCACCCTGCAACCTGAGGGAGGGAGGGATGGACAATGGAAGGGAGGGAAGGAGGAAGGGACAAAGAGGGAGGGAAGGAAGGAAGGAAGGAAGGAAGGAAAGGAAGGAAGGAAGGAAGGAAGGAAGGAAGGGACAATGGGAGAGAGGGAGGGAAGGAAGGCACCCACCCCAGTCCCACCCCCCTCCACCAGAGACCCATGGATTCCCCCCCACAGGCACCCCACAACCTGAGTGATGAGCTGCCCCCCCCCGGCCATTGACTTCGCTTGTCAAAAAGTTGCAAAAGGTGATCACATGACCCTGGGACACTGTGAACGTCATAAGTATGAATCAGTTGCCAAGCATCCGAATGTAAATCACATGACCCTGGGGATGCTGCAACAGTCATAAGTGTGAAAAATGGTCATAAGTCACTTTTTTCAGTGCTATTGTAACTTTGAACAGTCACTAAGCAGATTGTTGTAAGTCGAGGACTACCTGTACTTTATCATTTTTTTCCTTTTTTGGGGGGGGTCAGGTTTTTGACACCTTGCTGGGCGAGTGGTGGTACTCGGATGTTGCCTTATCCTAAAAGTGGTACAATGGGTGAAAAGGTTGAAAAGCCCTGCAATAAGACTCTGAACAAGGCAACTGAAAAGAACACAGGTTTATTCTTTTGATCAAAGGAATGGGCTGGGTGTCTCAGTCTCTTGTCACACGCACGCACTGCTATGAGACAGAGGAGAGTGAGAACAACCTAATCAGAAAAATTCTGCTTTTTATAACTAATACACATTACAAAGTTCCTGAGCAACTAAAAAGTTCCTTTGAATTTCCTTATCTATTCTAGCTCACTTACATTGCTGTATCTCTAAGCCTGAATGCACAATAGCTCAATAGCCGGCAATTGGCCCAGAAACCTAACTTGTTACTTCTAGGCAGCTACGGTAGAGAAGCGAAAGAAAAGCTCTTGCATTTACCATCCAAGGAGGAAAAGGGGGTGGAAAAAGAAGGAAGTGTTGCAGATTCTTAGCTAGGCTTTCTCTATCTCTTGGAACAACACAGTTTAAAGTAACAGAAATGTTTTCTTTGGTCAGCACAATTCAGAATACAATGGAGCACATACAGAAAGCAAGCAGGAATAAATGAACAATAGCTGGGCTATGTTACACATGAAAGATGGATTATACATAAAAGGTTATATTTTGAAAGATTACACTTTGCTTGATCTCTACAAAGGGGATTGACTTCTGCTGTCCTTCAACATAGCCCAGAGACTGCTGGGGCTTCTATGCCAGGCTGAGCCAATTTTTGGACCCGAGGCAGACTGTAGAAGACCTCCGTGATCTGATGCTCAAAGTTCTCCGGAGGGAGAAAGACACCCAGTCACTGTGCTCAGCAAAGGAGAGAGAAAGAACAATTATTATCCCTGTTGTGTGGAGAGGAGCCCCTTTGCCCTGGGATGGGGGCCCCGAGGGGGTCCCGGAGGGAGGGGGCGTCCTCAGGATGGGCTCCTGGGCAGGGATGGAGGCAGGAGGGGCGTCTCTCCCTTCGGCCCAGAGGCTGAGCAGAGGCCGGACCTTCCCCGGATCCCTCGGCTCCTCCAGCTGCCCGGCCTTCCCTGGAGCTTCTCTGCCTTCCTCGGGAGCCTCCTGGGAAGCCCCTCCGTCCTTCGCCAGAGACCCTCAATCCACACGGGCAGATTTAGGCTGCCATTGGCCTGAAACACATAACCAGGCCGAAGGGTGCTGGATAGAAAATAATTCCTGATGGTAAGAAATTACCTCAATGTTGCGGTGGAGGACAAAGGGAGGCGTCTCCATGCAAGCAGAAACCATGGTGGGAGCCGAGCCAGGAGACGGGGATGGAGGGCCGTCCACAGACAATGTCTTTCCCAAAGTCAGTGAGTCTTGCTTAAGTGGCTGGCTAAATGGAGCATCCACATTCAGAGGCAGTCTACCTCCAAAGAGCTCCTCCTCCTCCTCGGCAACACAATGGCAAAGGCTGTTCTTGTGATTTTAGGGGAAGGCCTTGGCATGGAATTGCTGGTGTGCAGAAACGCTGGATGAAAGGACCCTGGTAACCCCTCACCCTGCTTAATGGCAGGGAGGCCTGGGGTCTCCTGGGACCCTCCGGGGCCTCTGTGTCCCCTTCCATCCCCCTCTGGGCTTCCCTCTCAGTTCCTCCCTGTCCTCAGGGTGAGACCAGCTCCATTTCCAGAGGGAAGTTGATTTCTCAAGGGCTGCTGGACTCTGGGCAACCCTCCTTATTTTGTAGCTGACTTCTCAGAGGAGGGGGATCTTCCGGGGGGGGAACACCTCTGAGTGGTCCTCTTAGGAACGGGAAACTTTCTGGAGGAATTTATCCTAGGTTATTGATTATCTGCCTTTCTGCTGCATGAGATGAAAAAAAGGATTTTAATTTATGAGACCTTACCCTTTTTTCTAGTGTTTCCCCCTCTCTCATTTTCTTAATCTAATGGAAGTGGAACCACTTAGGAATAAAAACAAATCTCTGTCTGTTGTGAAAGGCAGGACTGGCTAGCAAGTATGTCTTAAATTGTCTGCGGCAGAATCAGAATGAAAAGAACCTCCATCTCATCAAACTATAAGGAGAAGGAAACAAAGATTAGTGATGGTAAAAGAAGACACACAATCTCAACAAATTATAAGCAGAGGGAAGAAATAGATTGCTGGATGTAAAAGATGACACATGATTTATGGAGACTGATCTCTCATTCTTGTATTTTAATGGAATTTTTTAAAATTTGTATCTAGGAATTAATGAGAATTATTCAGAGCCGAATCTGACATCCTCGCAAGGAACTAGACGTGACCCGGGAGGATAATCTCCTCCAACTCCATGAGGACCTCAGAGGCCGGAGGAGAAGCAGCCGAAGAGCCAAGAGAAGAAGCCATTTCTGTGCTCAATGGGTGGAAAGAGTCTCGGGAAGAGGAGATCCCTCCCTTCCCCTCCAAGGATCCCCTCAGGGGGAAACCAGATCAATGCGGGGAGTGTGGAAAGGTCTTCAGAAGGAGTCCTTCTCTTCTCTCCCAGGAAAGAGGCTGCCGGAGGGAGAAACCGTCTGAATGTGAGGACTGGGAAGGAGCTGCAGGGAGAGGCTCCCCTGGCTTCCCAGAGGGAGAAACCCTGAACGGGAGACGCAGGAAGGGGGGAAAGAGCCTCAGAGACAGGATCTCTTGATCACCATATAAAGATCCCCACAGGGCAAAATCCAGATCAGTGCAGGGAGAATGAGGAAATTTCACTCAGGGCAGAAAAGCTTTTTCGCATGGAAGGTGGGAAACCTGGCAAAGGTGGAAGCTGAGGTGTTTAGCTGTAGCTAGAATTGTGTTGGGATTGTTTATTTTTCATCCTTTTTTAACTGTGTTCTGTGCGTGAAACCTTGTACTTTTTGCCACTTTTAATAAAGTCGATCTTGGTTTAAACCCTGGAGTTGCCCCAGGGCCTCCTTGCTCCCACCTCAGGCGGGCTGAGCTCCTGACTCCCAAAGCCAGACCTGGATGGGGAGGGTCTCCCCCTGGATCCTCTTCTGGTTCCCCAGAGGGCTGGTGGGGAGGAAGGAACTGGAGGATCTTGAAGGGAGGAGGTATCAGAGGGCCAGTAGCTCTTCCCCCATAGACAGGGGTCCTCAGCACTGAAGTGTTGACCCGGAATTAGGGGACAGCATAGGAAGTATGAATTGTGAACATGTGCAGATGGCCCCGCTGTCTTTGGGCACTTGCAGAGTCATGGATGCAGGTCATGAAAGGGCAGCAAGGAAAACAGCCCATGTCCTAACCCACCCGGGAACGTACGATGTCTTTAGGGAAACCCCCCAAAGGGAACATTTTTAGCTACTTCTGCTTTCTCCCTTCTTAGCTACAGTGTGCCAGACTTACTGGGTGAAACCTTTATCTTATGTGTGTCAGCTTTGCCGGGTGGATTGCTTATGTAATCAGAAGGAATAAATACAAGGATTTCTTCTCATTCGGGGCTTCTCTCTTTTAGAGGAGCCCGTCTTTGTTCAGCTGAATAAAAAGGTAAAGCTTAAAGGCAACTTCTGGTTTCCTGTGTTTCTTTATCAAGCAACACCTCAGAAGGGCCTCCAAGGAGGGGGAGGGTCAAACCCGGCATCACCTTTCCCCTTATTACATGGGGGCAGCAGAGGGATATTGAACACTGGAGGGAACCAGGGAATCGTGGACTTTTCCCTCTATTTTTATAAAAAAAGATTTCTTGTTCTGTCAACCAGCAGAGGACATTCCAACCACAGGCCTCTAATATTATTCCCAGCAACTAGGAACAACTAGCAACTAGGCTAGATATTGCTAGGGCAGAAAGTCAGCTGAGAAGTCACAAACTGGCTCTGATCATGTCCATATTCCATAGTTAACCTGGTCACTTCACCAACGGCTGCATTCACAACTGTAACCTTTAACCATGGATTGTTTTCTGAGGTTGAATCTGTTGGCTGATGGATCAATCACGGGAACCCTAAAGTACATTAATTCAGTGGAAACAAGAGGAACAATAGTTGATAAATCTATCCATTCTATAACTTTCTCCCTATTTACCCAACCATACAGTCCACAGACTGTCATTTTCCTGCATCTTAGTCCCCTCTCATCCAAAAATCAATATAGCTAGAAAAGATGGGAAATGAAATTCTACTTCAGGCACAAGCAATTTTAAAATCATCTCCAATTTATGATTAATATATGGAGTTCTGATATAAAAGAAAATTCCAAAAAGGCCCAACTCTTAATATTAAGCAGGGTTCAAGGGTGCTGATTGCTTCCTTGGCATTAGAAGACAGGCAGCACCAGAGTTAAGTGACATCAACCTAGAGAGGCACCAAACTCCATCGCTCTGGGTGATCTTCCTTGGCAGTTTCTGGAGACAAGAGACCATGTTGAAGGACAGCAGAAGTCAATTCCCTTGTTCATCCAGCATCACTTTCTGTAGATGTCCTGACAGGAAGGACCACAACCACTACAGAACAGAACCCCCAGGAGGGCATCTGTGACTTTTCACCAACATGCTTTTTCTCCAGCTAACCCTCCTCACACGGATCCGCAAAGAAGTTCAGCGTCCCCAGTGGAAAAGTTGCTTCTCCCTGTAATAATCACCATCTTGGTTCTTTGAGAGCTCCTCTGCTCTCTCTCCAGTGACTGCCTTGGATGTAAACATCAGGCTGAAGCAACACGGAAGACATCTTTCATCAGAAAAGGATAAAAGCTGCAGGTCATGTTCTGCGTAGCAGAAGTCTTCAGACAGGCCGGGGCTGTGCTCTTCAATGTTCTTTTTCTCCAAGTGAATTTTGATGTGTCTCTATCTGAATCAGGAAACCACTAGATTTCTATCTTGTGAGAGCTCTTTGAATTCTTCTAACCCTTCTTGTTCTTTTTGTTAAGAATTGGGAGCAGAACTGATTCAGCCCCAAGAATTATGGGCCTTCTGGTTCTGATGCTGCTGGTGTCCCAGCCGGTCTCTGGAAAGCCCAGAATGAAGTGCCCACCCAGTTTGGAGCACCAGGATGGAAAACAGTCATGGAGCTATTACAGGCCAGGAGACCATCTCATTAGTATGGTTATCACCATAACAGAAATATCGCATATGAAGTTGCCTTTCAACAGTGCTCCTTCTATTCAGTCTCATTCATAAGTCATTCAGGGTGTTGGAGTTGCATCCCCTCCATTTGTAGTTCTAACAATCTCCTTCTTTTCTTCTTATTCCACTTTCTCCTATATTGCGGGACCTGTTTAATTTCCTGAAATAATTTGATTTCTGTTGCTTGCCTCTTTTATTTTGTGGAAGAAACTCAAATCCAAAAATTTTGCAGGAGAAAACATGAAGGAAGTTGAGATTATTGTCCTTTCCCTGTTCGCTGGGTTCATCATTTGATTAATGAAATAACTAAACTTTGGTTTTGGATCCATTTTGGCTTAAGGCTCAGTAGGCTTGTGGAAACAAAGAGGATTAAACTTTTAAAAAATAATTTGTTGTTGCTGTTGATAATAACATGAACATTTTTTTTACAGTAGGCTTTCTTTTGGTTATTCAGAAACCTTACGCTTCATTTTTGCCATTCAACTTATCAACAAGAATTCCCAGCTCCTGCACAATCTCACACTTGGCTACAACATCCATGACAACTATTTGAGCATTTTCTACACTTCAGATGCCTTGCTAGACATTCTCTCCACTGGAGAAGCCAATGTTCCCAACTACGGCTGTGGAAGGAAGGAGAACCTTCTGACTATTATCGATGGTGCAGCCAAGGACATCTCCATCCTGATGTCAACATTAGTAAGCATCTACAAAGTCCCACAGGTTTGTCTGTTTTTTTTATCTGAGTGGGGTAGTGATAGATCTAACCATATCTTCTCCATGAAATTCAAGAGTTGCTTTTCTCTATATTAGAAAAATATGTCAGCTGTGTTTTAGCCTACTATGTTCATCTTCACATTCATCATAAATGGATATTCAGATATTCAAAAAAAATATTCCTAGCTATGGGAGTCTTTATTGGTATGTTCATTTCACAAATACCTTTCATATCCATTTGGACTGAAGTTGATGATAGTAGTGTCTCTCTAGATAAAATGGAATAAAGAGGAGTCTAGCAATTATAGGTCAGTTAGTCTAATATTGTGGCTAAAATATATGCCATGTTCCTCTTAGATAAACTTGACAGAGGGAAGAAGAAAAGTGCATTCTTTAGAAGAACAAGAAGGTTTTAGATAGAGTTAAAGTTTATATAAATTTGAATAAGAAAAAATGCATACATTAATAATCTAATATTGACAACAGATTTACCTTGAAATATCTAATCACAAAATATGTCACTTGGGTAAAGCATAGTTTATTGGCTTCTAGATGTCAGTGCAGCATTTGACACAATAAACAGAGAAATGTTATAGAGCAAATTGATTGCCCTTAAAATGGAGCTCCGACTGCTGGCCTTGATCCAAGCCCTTTCCTCAAGCCCTTGTTTGAGAGGGAGGTTTGGGCTCAATGGAGCCACGAGAAGAAGGATCGAAACTTACCAAGGGGGAAGGGAAGGGGGCATATCTGAACCCTTGTTATTCAGTCTAGATATTAATGACTTTCCTGCAAATAAACCTGTCTAAGGTGATAAATACACATTGGAACACCCTGGTTTACACTGATAATATAATATTATTATCATTCTCATAACTTGAATTGTGTAAGCTGTTGAGATAATTTGGCTTCTATTGATATAATAATGCAATGATTATTGATAAATCAAAGTCTAAAGTTATGGTCTTTGGAAAACAACACCATAGCCATTGCTGCCTTTTTGATGGTGATCCAATAGAGCAAGTAACACCTTGCCTTACCCAGAGATAGTTTTCTCTGGAACTGGATATTTGTTCATCATCAAAGCAGCTCACTTAGAGAAAGGGCACAAGTTAATTTAGTGTTTAAACTTAAAAAAAATAACATAGCTATTCAGTTTTCTTTCCATTTATTAAAGTATAAATTGCCAAACTTACCCCAAGTCTTTATATCAAACTGAGGTCTGGGGATATATAGCCACTAGAAGAACACAATCACAGCATCTGAGAAGTATCTTTGGGGATGGATAAAAGTCTTCAGCTGCTGCCCTCAGAGGTGAATTGGGAATTCATGCAATTTATCCTTCATCTAAAATCAGGGTATATAATTATTAGTGTACAATTAAAGCTATTGAATCTGACAGAATTCCCAAATTCTCCATGTTAGAAGTGTGAAATTTCAGTTAAAGACATCTTGGACTGTACAACTGACAAATTATATTAGGAGATGTGTTATCATATTCTCTTGTACAACCATGAAACACACCTAATATTGGAATTTCAATAGAAAACATTTTGTCTTTAAGAAACAGAGAAATGAGTATCTTGGACTGAGCATCACACAAATGACCTATTGGGATTCATATATTAAAATAATATACATCCTGGACAACCAGAAATAAAAAAGTTACATATGATACAGCCCCTTATTTGAGCAAAATAGTTCAGTTGAGATCAGGATACTGTATGTGGGTTTGATTGTAGTAAATTTAGGGGTGATACAGAAATTTACATTCTTTATTCTTATTCTTTCTTACTTAGTTTATTCCTGCATTCTGTTTATATATATAGACTTATTGATGTTCTGTGTTCTACATTATGCATTTTGATATGACTTAATGGCTGGTCAACAATAAACTATTCTAAAGTGGAGTTATTAATAAGAAGTTATTAAAATCTAGCATTTGGAACTTGATCTGACCCCCAATATAACACAGCATTCTTCATTGCTTTTTCAGATTAGTGTTGAACCTGTTTCAGAAACTCTGACTGATAAAACTCAGTTCCCCTTTTTCCACCAGATGCTCCCCAAACAAGGAATCCAGTACCCAGGAATTGTCCAACTGCTGCTCCATTTCAGATGGACCTTGACTGGTCTCTTTGCTTCAGACACAGAGGTGGGAGAAAAGTTCATGCAGATTTTAACTCCTATGCTTGTCCAGAATGGAATTTGTGCAGTTATATCACAACAATTCTCAACATCTGGACATGCAGCAGCCCTCAAGGATGCCATCTCTAGATGGAGACAAGTCAATGTCTTTGTTCACTTCATAGAATATAATTCCATTTGGGACAGAATCCTTCCTTTCCATTTAGCACTTAGGCATTTGCCAGGATCCATTGAAGGGAAAGTCTGGATCTTGACAGTCTTGGGCCAATTCACAATTAGAAGGCACAAACTTCTCAAATATGTCCATAGTATTTGGGCTTTTAATTTTCAGAGGAAACATAAGCAAATGTATTATCCCTTTGAACAGTATTTATTTTTGAAACCCCAGGTTGTAGATCACTATTTCCGCTGTTCTCTTTCAAAGCACGTCTTCTCTGTCAAAGGCCGAAGAAGATGCACCCAGAAAGCCCCACTGGAGACCCAGGAGAAAAGGGACAGGCTCCGGTTCCCAAATTACCCCTATATGTATAGTTTCATTAACACTCTGGCCCACGCCTTGAATGCTGCATATTCCTCCAGACTGAGGAAGAGAAGCAAGGAGGTCAAAGAGAGGTTGGGGGCTCCAAGGCTGCAGCCATGGCAGGTATGGGGTTCTGACAAGGATCCATCAAACTTAGTTACTTTTTGGAAAGTATCCAAAGGAGATTGAGAGGACTTAATTCTCCAACTCAGAGATTGTGTTACTTGGAAAAGGTGTTCTCAGACTCCTTCTGGTAAATCCAATCTTATGGAATAACTGAGTTGGAAGGGACCTTGCAGGTCTTCTAATCCAACTTCCTCCACAGGAGTCTGTATAACATTTTAGACTGCAGCACATTGCTGGCTCATATTGAAGTGATTGTCCACTAGGACTGTATGATCGCTCTCACAGTTACTGCTGTTGAACCAATTTTTGCCTAGACTGTACGTGTACATTTGGTTTTTCTTGCCTAAGTATAAAACCTTACTTTTTTCTACAACTGCTATCTCCTTCAGAACTCTGGGATGTAATCCATCACTCATCTAGATCATACAGATGTCCTCTTCTGTTGGGTCTTTTCTTTTGAACAGATTGTATCCTTCCATCAGTACATTCCAGTCTTGAGTTTCATCCCACCAGGTTTTGGTAACGAAACCTGGTGGGATGAAACTCAAGACTGGAATATACTGGATGGAAGGATATAACTATATCATCAAAATTGTCTTCATGTACTAATGCTTCAGGTTTACCCTGTTTGTTCCCTGAACTATGAGCATTTGTGTAGAGGCATTTCAGTCCTTTGTGGTTGACCCTAGGTATGCTTCCTATATCTCCTTCTTTATATCTGAGTTTATCTTCCCTCCCATCACTTTGTATCTCGTTGTTTGATTGGCTGCCTTGGGGTTTGTGCTTCGAATTAAGTTCCAATCATCCTAAAGATTGTCCCAAAAGATCTTAAAGATTGGTCACCCTCCCCCATCATTTTTAGTTTGAAGCCCTTCCGATAAGTTGAGCCAGTCATTTTCCTAATACATTCTTCATGGTTCTTTGCCAAACGTCCTTCATAGAGGCAGTGCAGACCGTGATCTAGGAATTATTATAGGAATTTATTATGGTCACAGGCCAGCACTGATAAGAGTTTTCAGCTCTTATTGCCTTTCCTCAAGGCTAGGAGAAGCTCCTCTGATCTCTTCCTTGGTTTCTTTACCCTTCCCTGAAGCTGGTCCAGGTTTTGCGCGAATTCTTCTCCAAGTGTGGTGCCTGCAAGGGGACCTGATTCTTGAGTTGGGGTCTGCCCAAACCAGGACGCTGACTACCTGAGATTGTTATGGGTGCATTTGTCTTCTTTCCATTTCATTTTCATAAATGTTCTTTTTTAAATAATTTCTTATTTTTTAATATAAAATGGAAACAGAAATAAAAACAAAGGGGGAAAGCATAAGGGGGAAAAGGAAAGAGAATAGAATGAGGAAAAGAGAAAGTAACAAAAAAGCAGAAACTTCCAACTTTTTTCAATGCTGTATTTTACATAATAAGGTTATAATCTTAACTTCTTACTTTTTAAAAATAATAAGTACTGATCATTTCTATAACAATTACCTACGTAATCATCAAAACCCAAAGTCTGAATATCATTTTTATCTCTTTCAATCAGAAAGTCCAGAATTGGTTTCCAAGTGGAAACAAAGCTGTTTACGTTCTTTTCCTTAATCAATATTGTTAACTTTGCCATCTCCGCCAATCCCATTGGTTTCTCCATCCATTCTTCCCTTGTGGGAGTTGACGCCTCTTTCCATTTTTGAGTACATGAGATTCTCACAGCAGTCAGCAAATATGATAACAAAGTTCCATTTTTTTCTAATTCCTTATCCAATAGTCCTGAAAAGTCTGGTTTTAATTGTATACTTATTTCAATAATCTTCTGGATTTGAAATATAAATCTGGTCTCCTGATTTCTTTGCCTTGTCACAAGTCAGCCACGTGGGATCAACAGTACTGTTTTTACAATTTCATTTGAAACACCGTTATATATTTTTGACAATTTATCAGGGATGAAATACCAATAGTACATTATTTTATACAAAATCTTTTGGATTGAAACATAAATCTGGTCCCCATGTTTCTTTGCCTTGTCGCAAGTCAGCCACATATAATAAAAAGTACCTTCTGTATAATTACACTTCCAACAAACATTTGAAATACTGTATATCTTTGAAAATTTATCAGGAGTTAAATAACAACAGTAAATCATTGTATACAAATTCAATACAAATTTATTAATTATATATTAGAATTCACTGTGTAAATTTCCAATAGATAATTTTCATAAAGATTCTTCTCAAGTTTTATCCCTCATCCTTCTTCCAGTACATTAACGAAAATATCAAATTAATTATATTATTATATAATAAATTAGTTACTACCACCAATTTATTATAATCAGTGACCAATATACATATATAATAATATCAAAAAAGTACGAATGAAATCTTAATCATAGATCTTCTAGATTGTAGCTCCCATCCAACAAAATGAACTTTGGAGAACTGTGGAGAAAAGCATAGTTTTACATTTAGGCAGGAAAAATCAAAGGTACAAGCAATGATGAGATTCAAATATGTGAACAACTGGTTCTCTGTGTGGATGCCACTTCCAGAAGTCCATTCTGGGCCTGGGCAACAAAAAATTAGCTACTGATTCTGCCGAACTGGTGCGAACCGGCTGAATCCCACCAGTGGGTACAAGTACAGATTAGGCGAGACCTGGCTCAAAAACAGCAATTGTTGAGAAGGACCTTGGAATTCCTAGTGGACAATCACTTAACCATGAGCCAGCAGTGTGCAGCAGCAGGAGCCAAAAAAGCTAATACAATCCTGGGTTGTATAAACAGAGGCATAGAAACAAGATCACACGAGGTTTTAGTACCGCTTTATAAAACCCTAATAAGACCACACCTGGAATACTGCAACCAGTTTTGGTCACCATATCACAAAAAAAGATGTTGAGAGTTTGGAAAAAAATCAGAGAAGAGCAACTAAGATGATCTAAGGCCTGGAGATTAAAACTTATGAAGAACGGCTGCAGGACTTGGGTTTGGCTAGTCTAAAGAAAAGAAGAAATAGGGGTGACATGATAGCAGTATTCCAGTAGTTGAGGGGCTGCCACAAAGAAGAGGGGGTCAAATTATTCTCCAAAGCACTAGAGGGCAGGACAAGAAACAGTGGTTGGAAACTGATCAAAGAGAGAAGCAACCTAGAATTAAAGAGAAACTTCCTGACAGTGAGGACAATCAACTAGTGGAACAGCTTGCCTTCAGAAATCGTGGCCTTCATGAAGATGTTTTTAATACTTTGATGAAATCAAGTTATATTATAAACATTCCCACAATCTATTGACAAAGTGTAATGATCTGTGGGAATGATCTTGGGGATGGTGGGAAGAGATGCTGATTAGAAATGATCAGAGAAGAGGGAGGGGAACCCTCGGCTGCATGACAGGAAGACAAATGAACTCAGAGAGGATCCTGCCTAACTTTTCAGGCTGTAGAAATTGTTGGTGGGAGATTTGTGCTTTCAGACCTGCAAGATTCAGTTAATGTAGCCTTACAATAAATTAAAATTAGCTCCTCTGGTCATGTGTCCCATCTGTTTACCTGGGAGAAGATTAACCTGGGAACTTATTTCTAGACAAATCCATTCCTACTAGTGGAGCACTAAACCCCAGAAGGGCAACCAGAATCCGGGTCCCTCTGTCGCTTCCCACAAGCGATTGGGCTCCTCCCCACTGTCAGTCACCAGCTTGACATCCCCAGGGCCTCTCACTTTGGCCCTCGCCCTGGCCACCAGTCTGCTCTGGCCATTCGCCCAGCTTGGATGTCTCTGCTGTCCTCCGGTGTGCCTGGTGCCCCTTCTGGTCACTGGCTCGCCCACTCGCCTGGATCATCTCACCTTCACTGTCGGCTGGTGCATCTGGCACCCCCTCTGGTCACGGACTCATTCATAGGTCTGGACCAGCTTGGCTCTACTGTCCCTTGGTGCATCTGGTGCCCCCTCTGGTCGCTGGTTCATTAACTGGTCTGGGCCATCCTCCTCTGCTGTACCCTATTGCGCCTGGTGCCCCCTCTGTTCATGGGCTCATTTGCAGGTCAGCTTCTCCTGCTCTGGCCCCTGTTGCCTCCCATGCAGCCCCACCAAACAGGGGCCCTGCGGCAGGGTGTAACATGGCAGATGGGTAAGCCCTTCCTCCCCTCCCTTCTTGGCTCTGGGCTGAATCCCTTCCACCTCTTGCTATCTCCTCGCCCTTTTCTCTCCTTGCTCTGCTTCCTTCTCTGCCGATCTCAGCCATCTCCCCTTCCTCACGCCGTTTCTCTGCTTCCGTCACCCTGTTCCACTCTCCATCTCCCTTCCTTCTTCTCTGCTCTCCTCCTTTCTTCTCCTCTTCTGTCCCATGCCGCCTCTTCCCCCTCATTCCCAGGCCCTTCCCCTTCCCAGTGGTCATCCCCCAATGCCCCACCTGGCCGCTGCCCCTCAAGCAGCCGCATCCGGCACTGCCAATCATCTGTGCGCCTCTGTTGCTTGCTCTCTCTACCACCCCACCAATCCTATACAAATAATCACCCTGGTGTTTTCAATGAGTTTATCAATAATTTCTTTATTGTTTTGTTTGTTAGTTTCATTGTGTTGTGACTGCTCTAGCCTCTTCTATATAATTTGAAAGATGCTGTCAATTTTGTTTTATCAATACATGATTGACAAATTTTGCTGAATCTTTGTTTTTCACTTTTGAAGATAGTGATAACTCTTGTTCTCCCAATTAAAATTACTTGCAAGTCAGATAATTGTAGAAGAAAGATTCAACTATTAAAAGACCACATGAGATAAGAACCCAATTTTTTGGCTTTTAACCTTTCTTGATTTTCCATTTTAGTTTCATCTCTTTCTTGCCAAGAATGAGTTTTGCAATCTTTCCACCTTGAAACTGTATTTGGACCAAACTGGAGATGTAGCAGCAGATCTGAATATCAGGACCTGGGTGGTTCTCCCCAAGTTGGAGTACATTTATAAGAAACCAGGACGTTTTGAAAGACAGAGACTTATTATTAACCAAAATGCTCCTTCATGGCTAAAGGCGGGTGAAATATTTGCATCTTTTCTCTTTTTTCCAAAGCCTTAGGAACCATTTCAAGTGGGCTAAGCCTAATCACCGTGGTGAATGACCTCCACTGAGAACTGAATGTGGGGAATGACAGGTTTCTTACCTTCTTGAGAGGCTTCAGTAGCAGTCAACAAAATGTCCTTCAGATGCTATAATATGGAAGACTGTTTTAACCTGATTGAGATAATCTGGGATGACAGTTCTGTAGGACACATATAATGGTCCTTTTGTGTCCCCCTCTGTTATTTATTATCTCCACAAAACCGCTGAGAGAGGCCAAGTGCTGAGGATTGTATTGTTGATAAGCTCAAATTCACTTGTTCCTTGTTCTGTTGACCAATGCCTGAGTGTCAGAACCCAATTATATTTTATTTCTAACTAATCTACTCTGGGAAAACCCAATTCTTACTCTCTTTTGGATTCTGTCATACTACAAAGGGGGGGGGGAGTAAACACGGGTGTTTATGACTGGCATTCCTTCTATCATCTACAAATAAACATCCTCTGTGGATTCCCTCTCTGGAGTACTAACCATAACAATAGGCAATCAGCCTTTGATCTCACTTCCTATGAAGCCTCCTTTTACCGGCAGCAAGGGAAAAGGGGGGGAAGATTGCAACGTTTGGGATCCGATGGATTTAACACCCAGCCATCTGCCAATTTGGATTGACCGAAAGAAATGTGGGGTGGGACTGCTTGGGAACACTTTAAAACATTGAATGATCAGGGGGGGTCCCCCAGATCCTGTCTAGCACGCCTTCAGTCAGTTTTTCTTAATAAAGATTCCTGTTGGAAAACCCGTTCCAAGAGTTCTGTCTTCTTAAGATGTAAATTGAGGTGGGTCCTTACATTAGACAGGATCTGCAAAATTACCATGTCAGACGAGGAAGCAGGGAAGGGGGAAAGCCCCCTAGAGAGGGAGCCATTGCCCCAACTGGAAACCTGCCAAATATTCGGATCTGAAGGGTCAGATTCCTCAGGAGAAGAGGTGGTGGAGACGCGTAACCACAAGCCTCGGTGGTCAATGGGCATTGGAAAGAAAGGCGAGTGGGAAAAGAAATCAAGCAAGGTGACCCTGAGACGGGGGGCCAACCAACCAGGATGGAAGCAGGAGATGGAGAGATCCCTGCACACAAGCGAAGATGAAGGTAGGTGGGCACAGCACTCGAACTGGATCCTAGAGAAAGCTATCAACTTGATGAAGAGAACCCTCAGCTCCCTAGGAGAGGAGAATCCTGAACCCCACGGCCGCACCAACTCCTGGAGCCGCAACTGGAGAGACACTGAGGGGGAATTGGAACCTGCAGCTCCGGGGACATCCGCTGATCCAGTAGTCCCCACCCCCCACCGACCTGCAGAAGGAAATCCAGATGGAAGACAATACCAACGAAGAAGACACCGCTCCATTCAAAGACTTTCGCCGTTGGATGCAAAATTCAAGGGGGAGCCGACACGCTTGGGGTTTTTCCTAACCCAAGTCCTTGGCTACACATCCCTAGCGACAAAGCCCGTATCCGGATCGTGCAATCTGCTCTGGATGGACCGGCCGCCGATTGGGTGGGGAATTTGCATGATTCCAATGCCCCAGAGCTCAACAACTTCAACCGTTTCATGTCCTCTCTGAGAAGGCGATTTGAAGACCACCTGGCTGATCGCAAAGCATGCGAAAGAATCAAAACAATGAGGCAAGGTAGACGGCCAGTAGCTGAATATACGCAAGAATTCCGAACCATTGCCAGCAAGCTGAACTGGCCGGAAGACATCCTCCTTAGCCATTTCAAAGGTGGTCTGAATTACGACCTATATGATGCTTGTCTGCCCCGGGGGGATCCACACCAACTCGACAAATGGTACGTCCTGGCAGAGGAAGCAGAGATCGACCTACTGAAGAGGCACCGCCGAGGAAAACAATGGAGCCGCTCACCGCCTGAACCAACGCGCGAACCAGCAAAGCCATCGGCTATGGCCAAGAAACCAATGGGCTGTTTCAAATGCGGGAGAGAGGGGCATCGGGCTGTAGAATGCCGCTCAAAAGCCCCCCAGCACAACCCAGGCAGACCACCGGCCAGCAAATCTGGGAAGTCCCCAGCTAAGTCAAAAGAATCTGCCATGAGAGGAATAGAAGCTGTGGAATCCCCTACCTCCACCCATCGTGGGGAAAGAGCCCCAGCCTACACCGCAGGGCTGGTGGACACCTTAGATGACAGCTCGGAGGGTGAACCACTGGTAAGTGAATCCACCCCACCCATCCTCAAGACAGTGACTATATTAGCCCCCTCCATGCCCGAAGCTGTCAAAGTGAAAGCCTTAATAGACTCTGGCTGCACCTGCTGCCTAATTAGCCCGACCCTAGTGGGAAATTTGGGCATTCCGGTGAGGAGGCTGGAACAAACAATCTCATTTGGCCAGTTAGATGGGTCCATAGCAGGGGGGGTGCCAGCTACCCTAGCCACGTTGCCAATCCACCTATCCCTAGGGAATCATGAGGAAGACCTAATGTTTATAGTGACCCCAGGCATGGAATGCCCGATGATCCTAGGGCTGGAATGGTTAACAAAATGGAACCCCTGGGTAAATTGGAGGACGAAAGAAATCAATTTCCTGAAGGAGGACCCTACAGACTTGAAACCCCAAGGGGATCTATCAAAATTAAAAACGGAAATAGCGTCCATGGGTGAAGAAAAGGGGCTACCAGAAATACCAGAGGAATACAGAGACCTGGCTGAAGTTTTCAGTGAGGAGAGGGCGGATGAGCTTCCCCCCCATCGACCCACGGACTGTGCCATAGAGTTCAAGCCCAGGGCAAAACTCCCAAAGCCAAGATTATACTCCATAAGCCCAAAGGAGAAGGAGGAAATGGAGAGATTTATAAAGAAAAACCTAGAAAGGGGGTTCATTGAACCAGCCAAACCTAAGATGGCCGCTCCGGTCCTCTTTAGAGAGAAGAAGGACGGCTCTTTACGCTTATGCGTTGATTATAGGCTCCTGAATGCGATCAGTGAAAGCAACCTATACCCCCTACCCCTCATGAAGGACATGTTATCACACCTCTCGAAAGGAAAGATTTTTACTAAACTAGATCTAAGGGAAGCGTATTACCGCGTGAAAATTAGGGAAGGAGATGAATGGAAAACCGCATTTAATTGCCCAATGGGGTGCTACAAATTCAAAGTTTTGCCTTTTGGATTACAAGGGGGCCCCGCAGTATTTATGCAATTAATCAATGAGGTACTAAGGGAGCACCTATTTAAGGGGGTCCTGGTTTATCTTGACGACATCCTCATCTTCACAGAATCAAAAGAGGAACATGTCAACCTAGTCAGAGCGGTTTTAAAGAAACTGCAAGCCGCCCACCTATATGCCAAATTATCAAAATGTGAATTTCACCAGGAAAGAATAGACTACCTAGGTTACCGCATATCCCCACAAGGCATTGAAATGGACCCAGAAAAGGTCAGGGCAGTATTAGAATGGGCACCACCTCGCACAAGAAAGCAACTGCAAAGTTTCCTGGGTTTTGCAAACTTTTACCGCCAATTCATCCCCTCATTTGCCCAGATAGCCCTGCCCCTCACGAGCTTACTAAAAACAAAGGGAGAATCCTCAGTGAAACCTAGCCAGCCACTAAAATGGACAATGGAATGCCAAGCGGCATTTAAGAGATTAAAGAGGCTTTTTTCTGCCGAACCAGTACTGAGGCACCCAGACGTGGACAAACCCTTCGTAATACAGACAGATGCAAGTGATGTAGCAGTGGGGGCTGTATTATTACAAGAAAATGAGGAAGGGATGTTACAACCCTGCGCGTATAGGTCCAGGAAACTCACTGAAACGGAACAGCGCTGGCCCGTGTGGGAGAAAGAGGCATATGGGATACATTGGTCATTACTTACATGGCGCCAATTCCTTGAAGGCAATAAAATCCCTTTCCAGGTGTGGACAGACCACAAAAATTTGGAAGCCTTGAAAACACCCAGAAAACTCAGCCTCAAGCAAGCCCGCTGGTCCCAGCATTTTCACCAATTCAATTTTAAGCTCAAGCATTTGCCGGGGGGAAAGAACTTTCTGGTAGATGCATTATCTCGCATGCCCCAATATAACAGCACGCGAGCCACTGACTCTAAACCGATCATGGGAGAATCACAACTAGCAGCGCCAGTGACTACCAGAGCCCAATTTAAATTAAAACCACAGCTGGATAGCCAGACCGGAATTGAATTCCGGAAAAGTTTGGAAACAGATGAATGGTTCCAGAAAGATAAACACGTGTGCACAATGAAGGACGGACTGCCTTGGGTGGGGGAGAAGTTATATATACCGACCACCCAAAGAATCACATTCATGCAACTTTGCCACGACACAAAATCAGCAGGGCATTTTGGATTTGTAAAAACATTACACTTAATTAAACGGCAATTTTGGTGGCCATCCATGAAAAAAGACATAGAAAGTTACGTGGCCAGCTGCCCAAAGTGTGCAATGGCAAAAAGGCGGCAAGGGAAATCACCAGGACTGTTACAAACAGTGGCAAATCCCTCAGCCCCCTGGAGGGAAATAGCCATGGATTTTATAGTGGAATTACCAGAAAGCATTTGGACGGTCACGGACCTATTTTCCAAACAGGTTCACTTTATTCCTTGCCAAAAGATCCCCACCGCAAAAGCTTTAGCAAAACTTTTTGTGCAACATATTTACAGATTGCATGGGGCACCCCAACGCATCATATCTGATAGGGAGTGCAATTTACATCTGCATTTTGGAAGGAATTTCTATCTCTTTTAGGGACCACCCAGGGACTGACGTCTAGCCATCATCCTCAGGGAAATGGTCAATCGGAAAAAATGTAACGGAGTACTTGAGTAATATTTAAGATGTTTTCTAAATTTCCAGCAGTCAGATTGGACGGACCTGTTGCCATTTGCAGAGGTTGCCTACAATAATGCAGTCCACTCCAGCACAGGTTACACTCCTTTTCAAATAGCTACCGGCCAAAGTTTCAACCCCATGCCAGAACTAACCCCAAACAAACCAGCAATCCCATCACTGAAAGAATGGATGGAACAATTACAAAACACCTGGCCAATAGTGAGAAAAGCTCTAGAGGAAGCTAGGCATACAAAGCACAAGTAGATAAGAAAAGGGTGGAGCCCACACCATTCATTATAGGAGAAATGGTCTATCTATCTACAAAATATTTAAAATCCATACAACCCTGTAAAAAACTTGGACCAAAATATATAGGGCCTTTTCCAATTAAAAGAATCATAAACCCGGTAACAGTAGAATTAGAATTACCCAAGAATCTTAGGCAAATACACCCAATTTTCCACTGCAGTTTGCTGAAAAGAGAACAACAGTCACCCTTACGGCCAAAAATCCCCCCCCCACCAACACCAATCATGACAGAAGGGTAACAACATTTTGAAATAAAGGAAATCCTGGACTCTAGAAAATATCATGGGTCAACTCAATACCTAGTAGCATGGAAGCACCTCCCCGCCTCTCACAACGAGTGGGTCCATAAACATGATGTCAAAGCTCCGAAGCTTTTAAAGACGTTTCATACAGAGTATCCTAACAAGCCAGACTAACTTTTATACCTGTTTTGTTTTCTCTACAGGTGGACCTCTCTTATTTTTAAGGGGAGCCGGATGTCAGAACCCAATTATATTTTATTTCTAACTAATCTACTCTGGGAAAACCCAATTCTTACTCTCTTCTGGATTCTGTCATACTACAAAGGGGGGGGGAGTAAACACGGGTGTTTATGACTGGCATTCCTTCTATCATCTACAAATAAACATCCTCTGTGGATTCCCTCTCTGGAGTACTAACCATAACAATAGGCAATCAGCCTTTGATCTCACTTCCTATGAAGCCTCCTTTTACCGGCAGCAAGGGAAAAGGGGGGGGGGAGATTGCAACGTTTGGGATCCGATGGATTTAACACCCAGCCATCTGCCAATTTGGATTGACCGGAAGGAATGTGGGGTGGGACTGCTTGGGAACGCTTTAAAACACTGAATGATCAGGGGGGGCCCAGATGCTGTCTAGCACGCCTTCAGTCAGTTTTTCTTAATAAAGATTCCTGTTGGAAAACCCGTTCCAAGAGTTCTGTCTTCTTAAGATGTAAATTGAGGTGGGTCCTTACACTGAGTTTAGGTTTGGACTGGTGTTTATTTGAGATGGAGGTCCTTTGGGTGCCAGTGGCAAATAAGCTTTGGAATTAAAATTTAGGTTCTCCAGATTTAAATGCCGCCTGTCTCCCAGTCCAGATGAACTCTGGGCAGCTTAAAATAGTTTATTGTCTGTAAATGTCTCATGCTGTATAATGCCCTGACCCAGAAAACTGAAACATTTCTTAAATCCTAAAAAAAAGTCCTTCCTTATATCAAATGTAATGAGATACAATTTGAAAGAAATGCTATTCATATTTGGTCTTTGGTTTGAAAGAGGGATCTTCATCTGAAAACCTCTGGGATGCCATTTTTGATCTTGATTTTAAGCTATCTTCAGTCTCTCTGGGTGAAAAGGAGGTTCCAAATTTCACTAATAATAAATGTGAGTCTGACTTTCCATCCCAGCTGGTGTCACCTATTTGCAGTTCTTGAACAGAATAGACCTTGACTTGGAGAACTACCCTTAGAAATATCCCTTCCTGACATGGGCCTCATTCTCATGTCCCACGTGCTGCAGCAAAAGATGCCTCTCGTACACTTTTTGAGGGACACCTTCTCACGACCTCACCTCCATCTTCTTCACTACATTTTTAGAAGCTAGGCAGTCTGCTTTAGTCTTAGTTCACTAGCATGGCAGCCATATACATTGAGGGAATAAGTATACAAATTTAAAAAATATCTCCTTTAAAAATAACAGTCCTAATTAGAAATGAAGTTTTCCTTTGTATCCTAACTTGGAGACTGTTCTGTAGTACTTTCAAAGGAGAAAATGTTATATGAATAGATCATCACATTTAAAATCATGGGCGTATGAAGAATGGAGGAATACGTGTTAATACGGCTATGAGGAGGAACTGACTGCTTGTCACTTAATGATCAGATCTGTTTTTCAATTCCATCCCTCCAAACTTTATTAATTAGCCAAATTCATTTTTGCAATGTGATATGCCAGATGCAAAAAGCAGGAACTAAATGAAGAATCTGCCAGTAGTTGTAACTCCTACAAGCATTTGGCACTAGTCAGAGATTTCATATTTAAGACTAAGACTACTGGGCAAATGTTCATATCTACCTCCATGTTCCATGGGTGGGGAGTTCTAACACATTTTCTTTGTCATTCCTATTTTTTCTGCTTAGACCCTGCCTCAGTCCAAATGTGTGGAAAATTGTCATCCAGGATTTGTCAAGAGGGCTCAAGAAGGAGAGCCAGTTTGCTGCTATGTCTGTGTTCCTTGTCCGGAAGAGACCATCTCCACCCAGGAAGGTGGGTCACACTGTGGAAAATGGAAGGCCTTGTGGAACTGGATTTATCCACAGCAATTTGATGAAAGTGCAGTTAATACATGTGTAGCGTTTCCTCCTCAGAGGCCGCCAAAGCCCAGGCCTTCCCAGCCCCGTTCCCCTCTGTTGAGCTCTGCAGCTGTGCTCTCTAGGTGTTAGTAAAGTGTCTCTTCTAGCAGAGGCTCACGCAAAGTGAGGAGGTGGCAGGCTCTTGTCATCAAGAAGGGGCTTCCAGGAACAAAGATGACCAGCCCCTAGCCCCAATAGTCAATGCTGTGGTGGTGTCTAACAGCCCCAGGCTGTCATGATTCCTCAGCGACTGTTTGGAAACAAGTGGGGTGGGGAAAAACCCCGGCTCCAGGCAGCAGTAAAAACACGAACAAAGGCAGTCGGCATGCTGCAGTAACGGCTCGCCCCCCCCCCCGGGCAACTCCCCACAATGTCTAAAACTTGCACAAGCAACGATAATCACAGTTTGGATGGCCTCCAGTCTTCACAGCAGCGGCGACCAGCCTCTCCTTCTCTTCTGTTGTTGCTTGCAGTCTCAGGTCCCATTGGTGTCAAACCCCTCCCCCCTTATCCTTTATTATTAAAATCTGATGTTAGCAACCTCAGCAACTTTCTCTTTCCACACACTCTCTCTTGCCTCCACTTGGGATATCCCCCTTGCAAAAGAAAGCAGTAAAATTCCACCCCCTCACTCTCTCTCACTCTCTCCTTCCCCCCTCCTCCACAGGAGGGGATCAGCTTAAAACCTCCAACCCCTCTTTGTCTTCACCTGGCCTCTTTCTGACGAGCAGCAACAACAACCCCCTTCTGTTCTTTCCTTCCTTCCTTCCTTCCTTCCTTTTCTTTCTTTCTTTCCCCCTCGTCCACACCTGCCATGCCCAAAACCGGCAGCAGCTGTCCCAGCCTCTCTCTCCCCGGCCAAGCTCCTGCAAACACTTTCAGACAGCCCCACTACACATGCATTAAAGTCCAACTCTTTTCTTCTTTATTTTCAAAATGCACAAATTCTTACCTAAAGGAAAGAATAGCAAAAAGACCTTGAAGGAGGGTCTGAGAAGAGATTGGAGGCTGTGGAAGATTGTGTAATGTTTACTATTACCAAAGAAATTATCTCTTCTCATTTTAGTTTGGATTTGTCCTGCCACATTTATCTCTCTAGGAACATCAGAGTTCTTTGAAACTTGAGGAATTGTCGTGTACTAACTGGAAGGACTATTATTGCAATTTGTTCTACATGGGCCTTCCCTTGAGGATCACTGAGAGGGTGTCGCTGGTCCACAATGAGGTGGTGTGGAGAGTTATTGGAGATTTTGGATGTGTCCTGCTAAGTTTATCTTTCTAGGAATATTTGAGCTCTTTGAAACTTGATGAATTGTCTTAGGTCCACCTCATGAAAGGATTATTGAAATGGGTTCTACATGGAGCTCCTCTTGAGGATCACTGATCACTGATCCAGAATGAAGTAATATGGATTGTTATGATTGTCCCTCATTATGCCCATATTACCTTTGCTTCTTAGTGGCAATTCCAGATTATTTGCAAGACACACTTTCTCTGTCAGCCAAATAGATTTCACAAAATAGGTATCATCCAAGTCCAGTACATTAAGAAGTGCCATTAAGTGCCATTAATAAGATTCTGCACATTACAGAGCAAATAATTAACTTCCCAAGATTTCTCCAACTTCATAAACCTAGCTATATATTTTTATATATTTAAATGGCACAATGTTAAAAAAAATGCTTTTTGCTTTTCTCAGATATGGAAAAATGCACCAAGTGTCCAGATGATAAATACCCAAATGAGGACAGGGTCCAATGTATTCCCAAAGTTATATCCTTCCTCTCTTATGAAGAACATCTGGGCATCATCCTGGTCTCTTTTGCCCTACTTTTGTTCCTAACCACAGGCTTCATTTTAATCATAATGATTCAATACCGAGAAACTCCCATTGTCAAAGCCAACAACCAGGACCTCTCCTACATCCTCCTGGTCTCCCTCCTGCTTTGCTTCTTGTCTCCTTTTCTCTTCATTGGTCAACCAAGAAAAGCCACCTGCCTTCTCCAACAAACAGTTTTCAGCATCATCTTCTCAGTTGCTGTTTCTTCTCTCTTGGCCAAAACCATCACGGTGGTACTGGCTTTCCTGGCCACAAAACCAGGAAACCAAGTGAAGAAATGGCTAGGGAAGAGCTTGGCCAACTCCATCATCCTTTCTTGTTCTGCTGTCCAAATTATCATCTGCTCCCTCTGGCTGGGAGTTTCTCCCCCATTCCCTGACTCTGATCTCCATTCCCAACTTGGAGAGATCATCTTGCAATGCAATGAAGGGACTGTTGTCATGTTCTACATCACCCTCAGCTACATGGGCTTCCTGGCTGCCATCTGCTTCACGGTGGCTTTCCTGGCCAGGAATCTGCCTGGGGCCTTCAACGAAGCCAAGCTGATCACCTTCAGCATGCTGGTCTTCTGCAGTGTCTGGGTGACTTTTGTGCCCACTTACCTGAGCATCAAAGGGAAATACATGGTGGCTGTGCAGGTCTTCTCCATCCTGGCCTCCAGTGCTGGTCTGCTGGTCTGTATCTTCATCCCCAAGTGCTACATTATCCTTCTGAGGCCAGATCTGAATACAAAGGAGCAGCTTACAGCCAGAATAAACTTAAAATCATGAGACATAACATCATGTAATTTAAAGAATTATATCCTTTTATGCAATTGTGTTGGTTGTTGAGGTAAACTAGCTGGCTGAGTTTTATCCTTTTATTTGAAAGAAGACATAAATTATTTCCACTTAGATGGTATGCAGGAATCAAAGAAAATTATATATGTATGTTTCTAAATGGGAAATATTTGACTGACTGGGTTTCTTGTATCTCCATCCCAATAAATCTAGCTAAAGGGAACTCTGTGAAAGTAATTCAGAGTAATTTAATATTCTACTACCAATGAACCAGACACCTTATAATAATTTGCGCAATTATTCTTACTGTGGCTGATAGTAATATGTGTGAGAAAGAGTAGGAAGAGGTAAGATGGAAGCTGTAAGGACCATGTTTCAATAGTGTTGTTTGATAATCTCCATGAGAACAATTGCCCTTCCCACCAAGACAGGTGGGGTGCATCCCTGAAGGCTCTCTTGCTTATATGTTGCCTTCCCAATAGACCGAGTCAGCCCACCTTTCCCACAGCTGCCCCTGCCCTGGGAAAGAGGATTTTCAATGAGATCCTGCATCCTCCCTCCCACCCCTAATTGGGTGATAAGGACACCTCAAACAGTCAATTCTTTTCCCTAATACACCAGGCATGTTGAGACTGGAGTCCAGAAGCTTTGAGAAATGAATGGTTTGGGGGGCACCATGCAGTCTACTTTTTATGACTACTATCATTTTGTTGGGTTTTATGTTTTATTCTTATGCACTGACCTGCCCAGTGATGTTGTACTTAAGGTGGGCATCCATGTCAGTCTCTTAAATTAATAAAGATGTCACTTCACTTCACATCCAGGTGATCCCAATGAAGGAGGAATTTGCATTCAGTCTGTTTCAGCTCCTTGAACAGAAGGGGAAAAGATTCATTCACCTATCCTAACTACAACTAACTGAACACATAGCCTGACCTACTCAAATCTTCAGAGATCAAACCCATCAGAAGGCTGCCCTCTTCACAACAGACCCCATACAGCAGTCTTTGCTTCTTGGCATTTGTTGACCTCTCTCTCTCTTACCCCATCCTCTCCTTTGATCCTCTTGTCAACGCTGCTAACATCGGATGTTCTTGCTTTGACAACAGAAGGAATGCAGCCATTTTCTCTATTGCTTTTAGAATTAGTCGATGCTGGAAGGGGGAATAGGGATGAGAGTCCAGCTAGTCATAACAATAATAAGTTAGCTGTGGATATCCAAGGACATCGGGCCCAGAGCCAATAGTGTTTTGGCGGGCTGGAAAGCTGGGGAGAAAGCCTGCGCTTCAAGTTAATTGGGGAATGTGATTTATGACTGTTTATTGGAGAGGGAATTGTACTTTGTTACTTTGTATCCAGGGGAGGGGAATTTAGTTTTTGGTTTCAACTATGTAGTGCCAATACTTTGTTTCTCGAATAAAATAATGCCTCAAAATTCTTTTGAATAGTTTCATCTGTCGGAACCATGACATTAAACCAAAACCTACAATTTTTACCTACCTATCTTGGGTCGCTGTCCTTAGAGTTGAGGGATGGACCGACAAAAATTTGGGTAAGATCTCAACATGGAAAAAGAAGGGGCACCTGAAACCAGCACCCCGGTAGTGGCTGCTACCTCAGAGGAGGGAGCACAGACCAATGCGCCAGTGGAGAAGGAACCTTTTCAGGTCTCCCAGATGGGGGCAAGACCCAAGCTGTGAGGATAGCTGATCTAGTCATCGGAATGGACCTTACCCAGTGGAGACTCCAGACACCT
The DNA here is from genome assembly GCA_023970755.1 of Azemiops feae. Lineage (NCBI taxonomy): Eukaryota > Metazoa > Chordata > Lepidosauria > Squamata > Viperidae > Azemiops > Azemiops feae. The sequence goes on from JALGBA010000106.1 coordinate 117,502, forward strand.
CGAGACGGCCTTGCCCCAATCAAGTGCTTCGAAGGTGAATGAGGTCAAGCTGCAAAGAGGGACTTCCCACAAGTCGCATTCCCTGGACCGGTGGAGAGCCATGAAATTGACTACCACTGAGGACTCTGGGGAGTGGAAGTACCTGTCCACAGTCTGTAGTCAATCAGTGGAGAAGTTGGTGGAAAGATTTGAGAAGCTAGAGATGAAAAGTGGAGAACATCCCTCCTGTTCTCCACACACGAGCGATCATAATGATTGGTGAGGCAGCCACCAACTCATGCCAAGGGGAAGCCCCAGCCCCACCTGCACAGGTCAAGCAGCTTCCCCATCCTTGAAGCCACCTACCACGGCCTCTAGCCCTGCAGGGAAGGACAGCTCCAGTCGTCGCCCCTCCAAGAGCCCCAAACCCCGATGATCCTGGGGCAAAGAAAATAAAACGAGAGCTCCTCACTGACCAATGGTTCAAGGACAATCAAACCTCCCTAACATGCAGGGATGGTTTAGCTTACAAAGGGGGAAAGCTGTACTTGCCCGAGACCATCTGCCTTAATGCACTCTGACACAGCCATGATGTAAAACAGGCTGGGCACTTTGGATATTTAAAAACACTACACCTCATCCGTCGGCAATTTTGGTGGCCGGGATTGAAACGGGACATAGAAAACTATGTCTGGAGTTATGCTGTATGTGCCACCATGAAAAGAATTCCAGGGAACCCCCCTGGGCTACTACAACCTGTGGCGTACCCTTCCCAACCATGGGAAGAAATTGCTATGGATTTTATTGCAGACCTACCTGAAAGTAGGGGAAACACAGTCATCTGGACTGTGATAGATCTGTTTTCAAACCAGGCTCATTTTATTGCCTGCAAAGGGTTCCTGTCCCCCCAGCGACTAACCAAGATGTTTATGAAACACATCTACAGACTGCATGGTGCACCAAAACAATAATAACTTAGCCATGGGAACCCAAGGACACTGGGCCCAGAGCTGATAGTGTTTTGGCAGGCTGGAGAGCTGGAGAGAAAGCCCGCGCTTCAAGCTCATTGGGGAATGTGATTTATGACTGTTTATTGGAGGAGGGAATTGTACTTTGTTACTTTGTATCCAGGGGATAGTCATTACATCGACAAATCACACATTGCTTGATCATTGTGAGGGCCTTGTTATAGATCCTAGGACAAATATAGTCCTTTATAAGAAACTCAGCCATGGCCTCGTAACCCCAATGAGTGCTGGCATGCAAGTTTTGTAAGAGGGCCCATAATTCATATCTTGGGAGAAGGCATTTCCCGTCCTTTTCCAGTCTACGTCCACGATAAACAGCACCCAGTTCAGAAGCTCTGTGCCCATCCTGTGCAATAATATGTAGGAGCCAGCACAGGCAAATGTGAGGGTACAAGTGCACCCATATACCAAGGGGATAGGGGACCTGATACGGCAGACTTTCGCGGAAGGCGTTTCCCCTTCCATGTTCAGTATCAACCCTAACATGGGCCCTCACATGCATGACAGCTACCTTATCCGGGAGCAAAACAGTATCCAATAGCCTTAAAATGTCCCGCCCATATTTAATAGGAGCAGTGAGTGAACCACACTCCATCTATAATGCCCCACATGCATGTATAACACAAACCTCCCCACATATTTACTGTCTATAAATATATTAACCGCACCGTCTGATTTCTCCAAAGCCCTCGTCAAGGCAATGAGTTCAGCTTCCTGAGCTGAGGTACCTGCAGGGAGAGTGGCTGCTTCCACTACCAGTGGGGAGGCTGTAGGTCAATGGCCCCCCTTGGATGCTAACAAATCCTGGATGGAATGAGGTGATTCCACTGTGATAGGAGCCCAAAAGGTTAATTGTTCAGCAGGCTCCAAAAAACGAACCGCAGCTGCAGCAGCCCGAAGGCTTGCTGGCCATCCTTGAGCAACAGGATCCAGTTGTTTTGAAAAATAGGCTACAGGGCGAGACCAAGTACCAAGGGTTTGAGTAAGGACCCCAGCAGCCACCCCTTTACTTCCAGCCACATACAAAGTGAACAGTTTAGTGACATCAGGAATGCCAAGGGCTGGAGCATTGACTAAAGCAGTTTGAATATTATCAAATGCCACCTGACAATCCTTGGTTCATTCAAAGGGTTCTTTATCTGTGCCTGTAGTGGCCTGATACAAGGACTTAGCCATCAGAGCAAAGATGGTGGCTTGTAACTTAGCAAGCAAATCACATCCTAAAAGGGGCATAGGGCAGTCTGGAAGGTAAAGAAATTGATGAATAAGGAGAATACCACCCATAAAGCATTCCAAAGGGTTGAGTATTGCAGCTGACACAGAATGGCCATTGGCCCCAAAGACCTGGAACGTTTATGAGGAAGGGTTTCCAAGGGGCTTATTTAATACTGAATGTGATGCTCCTGTACCAATCAAAAAGGGTATTGTTTTCCTCTGACTTTGAAACTGTACCAGGGGTGAAGAGGAAGAATCATCCCTAAGGGCAGGGAGACAAAGGCCCCAGCCCCTCACACCCCCTTATATCTGGAGTATGGTCGTGGAACAGCACTCTATTGTACAGTTAGGAAGGGAACATAAAAGACATTCCCTGCTCCAGTGGCCAAATGTCATGCATATACAACACTGGTCCTGTCTTAGGGCAAAAGACTGCAATGGGTGGTCTGGGGGGGGTGCCTGGAATTTGGGTGACATTGTCCCATTTCTCTCTTGAGGGGTCTTACCACTCCTCACCATCCTCTTCCGCAAGTCCCACTTCTTCCCCCTCCCACTAGGGCAGGGCTTTGTGGGCGGGGAACCTTGGCTCTGTTGTGACATGTGGACTGAGCCAGCATGGAGGAAAAAGTAGAAAACCTAGCCCCAGAAACCAACTAAGACAAATACAAAGTCGTGTCTGACCCATCACGACCCCATGGACAATGTTTCTCCAGGCCTTCCTGTCCTCTACCATCTTCTGGAGTCCATTTAAGCTCACGCCTACTGCTTCAGTGACTCCATCCAGCCACCTCATTCTCTGTCATCCCCTTCTTCTACTGCCCTCAATCTTTCCCAGCATTAGGCTCTTCTCCAGTGAGTCCTTTCTGCTCATTAGGTGGCCAAAGTACTTGAGTTTCAACTTCAGTATCTGGCCTTCTAAGGAGCAGTCAGGGTTGATCTCCTATAGGACTGACGGTGTGATCGCCTTGCAGTCCAAGGACTCGAGGAAGTCTTCTCCAGACCATAGTCAAAGCCTCAACTTTTTCGCGTTAGCTTCATTATGGTCCAACTTTCACAGCCATACATTGCAACTGGGAAAACCATGGCCTTGACCATACGTACTTTTGTTGGCAGGGTGATGTCTCTGCTTTTTAGTATGCTGTCTAAATTTGTCATAGCTTTCCTCCCCAGGAGCAAGCGTCTTTTAATTTCTTGGCTGCAGTCCCCATCTGTGGTGATCTTAGAGCCCAGGAAGATAAAATCTGTCACTATCTCCATTTCTTCCCCATCCATTTGCCAGGAATTGAGAGGGCCGGATGCCATGATCTTGGTTTTCTTAATGTTGAGTTTCAAGCCAACTTTTGCACTCT